>CM077193.1:20643143-20972361 GCA_039654625.1 Rhinogobio ventralis | reverse complement strand
TTGAATGGGAGTAATCTAAAACAATGTCTAAATAGCTATTTGGCTAATGGCTGATTTTCAGCTCACCGAATGGTAATTTGGTGCTCATTCACGTGATTGACAATCGCTGTTTGAATTATCAAAAATGGTCAAAATGATCACAAGAACAGTGAGCAAAAATCCCAGTGAATGACCTGCAGAGAGCTGGGACCAAAGTAACAAAGGCTACCATCAGTAACACACTACGCCGCCAGGGACTTCAATCCTGCAGTGCCAGACGTGTCCCCCTGCTTAAGCCAGTACATGTCCGGGCCATTCTGAAGTTTGCTAGAGAGCATTTGGATGATCCAGAAGAGGATTGGGAGAATGTCATATGGTCAGATGAAACCAAAATAGAACTTTTTGGTAAAAACTCAACTTGTCGTGTTTGGAGGAAACATCATGCTTTGGGGCTGTTTTTCTGCAAAGGGACCAGGATGACTGATCCGTGTAAAGGAAAGAATGAATGGGGCCATGTATCGTGAGATTTTGAGTAAAAACCTCCTTCCATCAGCAAGAGCATTGAAGATGAAACGTGGCTGTGTCTTTCAGCATGACAATGATCCCAAACACACCGCCCAGGCAACGAAGGAGTGGCTTCGTAAGAAGCATTTCAAGGTCCTGGAGTGGCCTAGCCAATCTCCAGATCTCAACCCCATAGAAAATCTTTAGAGGGAGTTGCCCAGCGACAGCCCCAAAACATCACTACTCTAGAGAAGATCTGCATGGAGGAAAGGGCCAAACTACCAGCAACAGTGTAAAAACCTTGTGGAGACTTACAGAAAACGTTTGATCTCTGTCATTGCCAACAAAGGGTATATAACAAAGTATTGAGATTAACTTTTGTTACTGACCAAATACTTATTTCCCACCATAATTTGCAAATAAATTCTTTAAAAATCAGACAATGTGATTTTGTGGATTTTTTTTTTCTCATTCGGTCCCTTATAGTTGAAGTGTACCTATGATGAAAATTACAGGCCTCTCTCATCTTTTTAAGTGGGAGAACTTGCACAATTGGTGGCTGACTAAATACTTTTTTGCCCCACTGTATCTAGACCGGTCTGCGAGTCCTATAGTGTGAAATGTGTATTGACTGGAACTGACATTGGTGATGACAGTTGTGTGGTGTAAAAAGAACACCTGGCCACTTCTGGTATTTTCACAATCAGATAGCTATCCGATTAGAGAAAACACATGGTGTAAATGCCCTCCGAAAGGCTTTTGAGACTTAAATCAGATTTAAATCAGATCACTCAAACCACTTCAAGAGGTGGTTTGAGACATAGTCTAGACAAAACTGGACAAGTGTAAATGCATCTGATTGTTAAAGCCACATATATAAACTTTACTAAATGGTAAAAAAAAAATATAAATAAAAAAAGCAAGCAGACACACAACGCTGCCAGAAATTAAATTCAACGTTTGGCATCACATCTTGAAAGCTCAACAGAGTAATTTTCATTAAAAGTGGTGAAAGAAGTGAAAGCACTATATTAAGTGTAAGTGTAAATATGGCCTTTAAAAGCAGTGTGGTGTATGGGTGTCAACCGTGACATAAGTTGCTGTATTTTGATGAAAGGCCAAGATTAAGACCACTAAAAATTGTGCACAATAAGACCAAGAATGTGTATTGAAGCAAATAGGACCAGTTTCAATTGCACGTTGCCTCATTCTCACCTCTGGGCGTACTCGTCCTCTACATTGCTGAGGCCGGTGACATTACTGCTGAGCTGTTTCCACACTGCTGCCCGGTCCCCAACTTCCAGTGCCCCGTTTATCAGCACCACCGAGGACAGCATCTCCACGGCAACCAACAGCTCAGGGTGTGACAGGGAGCCCTGTGCAGTCAAGCAAAGCATTAAAATCACTCACACTAAACTAAAAGGTTACATAGGTACACTTCAACTATGAGAGACAGAATGAGAAAAAAAAAAAAAGTGATTTTCTGGATTTTTTTTTCTCATTCTGTCTCTCATAGTTGAAGTGTACCTATAATGAAAATTACAGGCCTCTCTCATCTTTTTAAGTGGAAGAACTTGGACAATTGGTGGCTGACTAAATACTTTTTTTCCCCACTGTATGTAAACTGCATGTAAATAATCGCCCTGTTCTAAAACCTTGCCCTGAGGTGCACAACTTAAATATGCTGCCTCCTAAAATGATACATTTTGACCATATTCTACGTCAGAATCGCATGCATCTTTTTCAGAGAAAGCAATCCCATAATTCATTGTGGCAAGTGAAAAAATATGCTGGACATGGCGAGAGAAATGTCAATAACTGGGCTGTCCCAGTATCAGATTTTCACTTCCAAATAATTCAAGATAATGATATTATCACAGTAATTTTGAAAACAAATAATGCTATCAGTCAATGCTATCAAATTCATTTTTAACTTGGTTTATTATGTGGTTTCTCTTTTTGTTGGCCAATGAATTACACTCAAAACAACTGTGCAGTGTGGCATCAGCTTGACAAATTGTACAAAAGCACACACAAAAAAAACTGATGATCGCCACTTCCTACAGACTGAGGTGTTTATTTTTTTTATTTTTTTAATAAAAAACTGCCGAACTAATTTGTTTCAGGCACGGGTAGAGTGTCTCACTTTCATCTGTCATTACACTAACATGATTTTGTGTGGCAGTAGTGGCCACACACTGCGTCGTCTTCTTTTTTTTCCATTTTATGACAGACGGCAATGTTGCCACCTATGTTAGAGAGTCAGATTGGTGCTGGTTTATTTACAATATTATCAGATGTGTAGTTTTAACATGATATCAATATTACATTTTTTAAATGTCACTGTTATCATCAATGCTGTTGTATTGCGACAGCCTTGTCTTGATAAAATGTATTAATAAAAATGGTTCAGTGCAAGTTAAATTGGAATGTTGTACCAAATATTTGTGTTGAGAACGAACTGGTGATCATTTCGAAAAGTTTGCTCCGGCTGGTAAACACCTTCATACTACCAAATCTTTGTACCAAATCATACTTCTTCTGTTCATTCAGTTGAGGTCAGATTTTGCCATGAGTATATCAGGGCCTTTAAAGCATCTTGCAATTAGATAATGGCAATATGGACAATATGCTAAGATGCTATTGCTGAACTCTACTGAAATCAAGAGCTGGTGCCTTTGTAGAGCATTTCATATTGACCACTTATTAGGGGTCATGACCGTTAGGATGCTGCATTATAAAGCAGCAGTCTGTGTAGGCTGTAGGCAGCTCTCTTGGCTGTGGAGTAAGTTATGGTCTCATTAGAAATATGGTTACAGCAAAATAATGTGCAGTGTGTGTATTTTAACCTCTGCGCTCTGCTGTTGCAGGCTGGCGAGTTCTCTCTGGTACAGATCTGCAGCACTAGGATAAACCTGCGGTAGCTGGGCATCTGGGTTCATCAGTTCATTCACTGTTTCCTCTGGTACACCTTTTCTGATGGCAGCATTAATCCTCTCCACCGCCCGCAGCACTGAGACAAACACACACACACATAAACAGCTCATTGTTCTTTTCACAAAGTGACAGCTGTAGGACAGCATAAATGAACACATAAAAGAGAGACAAAGAAAACACTGTCGTCTCTGATGTACGGTTCTCTGAACATACAAAATATTTCATGAGTTTAAAAATAATGTAGCGATACATAAAAGAGTACACACATCTTTGATAGTCCGCTGCATGCAAATTGGCTGCATCAACTCCACTCTGCAACTCCTCCTTTATCAACGGCTCTCCTGGGGCATTCTAGGCATAAGGAAGAATGACAAGCCAAAATAATGCTATAATTTAGATGTAACAGTTCATATTTTTTTTACAATTCTGTTTGTATCATGAATCAGTTGTTGTACAGTAAAGAATTGTTACTTCATTAATTCAATGATTCAATGATTAGGAATTCTGAGTCCCAATACAGATAACCAATATTTTAAGGCCAATGTAAATATGACAGTTGTATTAATATTTACTGCAAATGTTTATTTTTTTTAACCCTTTTCCAATCACTTTTAAAAACATTAAGCCATACACTGCAGTTCTAGGCTTTAGTCAGTAAGACTTTTATATATATATATATATATACACACACACATATATACACACACATATATACACACATATATACACACACTCGCCTAAAGGATTATTAGGAACACCTGTTCAATTTCTCATTAATGCAATTATCTAATCAACCAATCACATGGCAGTTGCTTCAATGCATTTAGGGGTGTGGTCCTGGTCAAGACAATCTCCTGAACTCCAAACTGAATGGCAGAATGGGAAAGAAAGGTGATTTAAGCAATTTTGAGCGTGGCATGGTTGTTGGTGCCAGACGGGCCGGTCTGAGTATTTCACAATCTGCTCAGTTACTGGGATTTTCACGCACAACCATTTCTAGAGTTTACAAAGAATGGTGTGAAAAGGGAAAAACATCCAGTATGCGGCAGTCCTGTGGGCAAAAATGCCTTGTTGATGCTAGAGGTCAGAGGAGAATGGGCCGACTGATTCAAGCTGATAGAAGAGCAACTTTGACTGAAATAACCACTCGTTACAACCGAGGTATGCAGCAAAGCATTTGTGAAGCCACAACACGCACAACCTTGAGGCGGATGGGCTACAACAGCAGAAGACCCCACCGGGTACCACTCATCTCCACTACAAATAGGAAAAAGAGGCTACAATTTGCACGAGCTCACCAAAATTGGACAGTTGAAGACTGGAAAAATGCTGCCTGGTCTGATGAGTCATTCAGATGGTAGAGTCAGAATTTGGCGTAAACAGAATGAGAACATGGATCCATCATGCCTTGTTACCACTGTGCAGGCTGGTGGTGGTGGTGTAATGGTGTGGGGGATGTTTTCTTGGCACACTTTAGGCCCCTTATTGTCAATTGGGCATCGTTTAAATGCCACGGCCTACCTGAGCATGGTTTCTGACCATGTCCATCCCTTTATGACCACCATGTACCCATCCTCTGATGGCTACTTCCAGCAGGATAATGCACCATGTCACAAAGCTCCAATCATTTCAAATTGGTTTCTTGAACATGACAATGAGTTCACTGTACTAAAATGGCCCCCGCAGTCACCAGATCTCAACCCAATAGAGCATCTTTGGGATGTGGTGGAACGGGAGCTTCGTGCCCTGGATGTGCATCCCACAAATCTCCATCAACTGCAAGATGCTATCCTATCAATATGGGCCAACATTTCTAAAGAATGCTTTCAGCACCTTGTTGAATCAATGCCACGTAGAATTAAGGCAGTTCTGAAGGCGAAAGGGGGTCAAACACAGTATTAGTATGGTGTTCCTAATAATTCTTTAGGTGAGTGTATGTATATGTGTATATATATATACACACATATATATATATATATATATATATATATATATATATATGTATATGTGTATATATATATATATATATATATATATATATATACACACATATATATATATATATATATATATATATATATATATATATGTATATGTGTATATATATATATATATATATATATATATATATATATATATATATATATATATATATATATATATATATATATATATATATATATATATATATATGTATATGTGTATATATATATATATATATATATATATATATATATATATATATATATAATAATTAATACTTTTATTCAGCAAAGAAGCATTAAATGATTAAAAGTGACGGTAAAGACTTTTATAATGTTACTAAAGAGTTCGGTTTCAAATAAATGCAGTTCTTTTGAACTTTCTATTCATAAAAGCATCCTGAGAAAATGTTAAATCTCAGTTTCCATAACAATTTTTTTTTTTAAACCATAAAAAACAATTAAGCAGCACAACTGTTTTCAACATTGATAATTATAAGAAATGTTTCTTGAGCAGCAAATCAGCATATTAGAATGATTTCTGAAGGATAGTGAACACTAAAGTAAAATTATATATATTAAAAATATGAATAATATTGTTTTCACTGTATTTTTTATGATATATAATATTATAATTTATAATATAACTTCTCTGTAATAGACTTTTAGACCCCAAACTTTTGAACGGTTCTGTATACTGCAGCAAAAAAAAAACCTTGTGATATCTACAATTTGTTTACCTTTTTGGAGTTTTGTTCAGGGTTGAGTAACACAAATCACTAATAACTAAGCATTTAGAGAAAAGGAGTCTCAGTGCCATTATTGCAGGATATTTTTTCTCGACAACAATTGCGGAATAAACTCTTATAGCTGTTATTATTGTTACCGTGACCAGCATATATTTCTGTTGAGCTCTGGGCTTTGTCACAGATGTAGTGATGAGGGACTGAGAGCAGAATTACAGAACTCTTGAAAAGCGACAGCACACAATGCATATGCATATGTACCAAATCGAACTGTAAGTGGCAAACCATTGTGAGGCGCAGAACCCGTTACCTGTTCCTTCTGCTCTCGATCGGCCAGCAGCTGTTTGAGGTACCATCCCTTGTTCTGAGCCTGCACTGACTGCAAGCCTAACGCAGGGGAACGGAGAGTGTCATACAGCTTATCCTCATCACCACTCATCAGGGCCTGTTCTGCTGAATTCAAGGCTTTGGACACTGAGAAACAGCACAAACACAGAACTCAAATCCCATAATTCACCTAAGAAGAACACAAAGAGCTGGACGTAGACATGGGTGAGGTACATACAATTGACTTTGTTGATGTTTCCCTGGATTTCAGCATGTGTAAGCAGCTCATCGTAAGCATCCCGTTCAGCCTCAGCATTCTCTCCAATCTATACCAAAGAAATATACATTTCATTCAAATCTTTATCTTCATACTATGACACAACAGATAGATTATCAACAATGTTGCCAATGTTAACTAAAACTAAAAATAGTAAAAATCATTTTTGTTAATGTAAATAAAATATATAATGCCAGGTGAATAATATAGGGGGGGGGGGGGGACTTGAATCTTAACAAAAATTTAAAATGTTACTAAGTACTAAAATGACTACAACTGAAATAAAAATAAATAGAAGTTCATTTAAAAAATATATATAAATACTATAATGGTATATAAATAATACTAAAATTACACTGATTATCAAAGTTTTTTAGCTGATTGCATCACAAATAGTACTCTAACACTCACAGTTAATTCCAGTACATAATCTGACATAAGAATGTTGATAAAAAGTACATATTTATTTGATGGGGCTATTTTATTGTATTTTTATATTGAATAAAATGCAAGCATGTTTACGGCAGTCTGCTGTCCAGTGATCTTGTCGCAAAGATTTGAAATCAGGAGGGGTGCATGCCATGCTGTCTAAATTTGGAGTTTATCCAAGATATTGGACAGACTTGAGAGAAATGTTGATTATAAATATCCCTGTATTTTATATAATAATTATGCTGCCTACTATTTAGAACAAACTTCACATCACACTTCTGATTAGGGAAGCGCATAATTAACCGGCTAACCATTAGCTGACATTAAGAATTTCGAACCCCTCTCATTCGGCATGAATCCAGATGTTTCCATATTCCATATTTGGATGCTAAACTATTATTTATTATGTAAATTGGGCTTTGTACTTCACTCGCGTTCCAATATCCAATATGCAATTTTTCCCTTACAACAGTGGAAGCAACTTGAAATACTCCAACATTTATGGTCACACAGATAGTGTGTACATATATTAAAATACAACCTTGGTTACCCAACTATTACAAATCTTTTAATAGGAACAGTAGAGTGCAGTTCATACTCTCTTTCTGGAGTTGGCCACTTTCTCAGTCTTGGCCTGGAACAAGGTGTCCTGGTAGTGCTGGGCAGCGCTTTCATCCAGCTGCAGTAACATGGCGTTTGGGTTTCTCATGGCAGCTAGTGTGCCCTCAGGGACTCCATGGTCAATGGCGTCATTGATGGCGATCACAGCAGCGTGCACTGAATCATTGCAACAGAAGATAATGCGGTTATTTTGGGTTCAAATCAGTGTAAAACAGATCGTAATTACTGTGCTGTTAAACTCTTGGCTGTACAAGTTAAGTCTAGTTGTTTATGTTTACAAGGGAAGGAATTGTGCCAAAGAGCTAAGAGGAATTCGACTTTAAAAGCAGAAACAATACTCACAGGCTGCTTCATCCACTGACAGCTCGTTGGCTAAAATCCCGCCAATTTTGCTGAATGCTGGCATTTGAATGTTGTATTTCTCTAATTCAATCTTCATGTTGTTAATCTCCTCCTCTGAAAAGATAAAAAACAAACTCAGCACACAAGTAACAAAAAATGGGATTATTTGTGTCAGTGGAAAGTATTCTGTTTGTTTTTATTAATTTAGATGTATACAAGTGTCTGGACAGGCTCAGGATAAATATTGCAATGTCATGCTTTAATAAGCATGGTAACCTTTTGGAAGGTAATCTTGGCTGTGCATTTTTCCTCGCTTTAATGTGATTGGTTAGACATTGTTCTCAGTAGGTCTGGTAAATAATGTTTTCCATCCATGGACTTGGCAGGCAGTTCAGGCCAGCCAAAATGGCAGGAAACGCTCATACAATTGATAATGATTTTCACAATGACCACAGCTCCCAGGAACAGGGGCTTTTGCAGCTGTTATTATATAACCTCAAGCTTTTGTTTGATACCACAGTGAGCTGACTCACCTGTGAAGGCGACCTTGCCATACAGGTCTGTAATCTGGGGTGCAAGGCCAAGTTTAAACAGGTAGAGGCTGAAGAGAAAACAGAAAGAGACCATGAGAAACAAATTTCCCAGAGGAGAGCTATCCTATTCCACAGATGTGTGCAGGAAAAGCACTACTGGAAAGCGCTCCAGCACTACTGGAAAGAGAGTCAGATGTTATCTGCATTGACTTTCAAGTTTAACCCACATCCCTTCATCAACAAATCGCTACAAAGACCCTCAACTGGATTCAGTACCCCTCACCCCACACCAGGCTTCCGCCAAATTGCTGAATGCTGTTATTTCCTGTTTCTGTAGGCCAGATTTATGGCCTTTGGGCCCAGTGTCAATTCTGCATTGAGCAGGAATGTGAGCGTTACAAATAGCAGGATTCTCTTGCCTCATGTTAAGTGCCTCAGCAGAAACCAGAACAGGTTTCCTCATTAATTCTGACTCATTCATTTCAAGATGAGAATGTGTAGATGCAGATCAAGTCTACACAGCGTCATTCCCTTTCACTTCTAGGCGTGATTAACATAATTTAACAAAAAAAGCAGGAGTTCAGGTGTAAATATGCATATAATTTGGAGTTGGAGACACTAATTTCAAACTGAAAGTATTTAACGTGCAGTTTCAAAGTATTTAACTAGTTATTTATAGGTATTTATCTGTAGTTAGTAGGTCTTTATCTGCAATAAAAATAAATATCAATATGGGTAAGAGCATTAAATTAAACACAATCTTTACAAAAAGGTCTCATTTGTTAACATTAGTTAATGTATTAACTAACATGAACTAACAATGAGCAATACATGTATTACAGTATTTATTTATCTTTGTTAATGTTAGTTAATACAATTCTAGCTGTTCATGGTTTGTTCACATTAACTAATGTCAACAAATACAACTTTTGATTTTAATAATGTATTAGTAAATGTTGAAATTAATATTAACTAAGATTAATAAATGCTGTAGAACTGTTCATTCTTAGTTCACGTTTACTAAAAGTAGTAAAATAATGTTAACAAACGAAACCTTATTGTAAAGTGTTACCATATATTAGCATATTATTTAGCTTTAAAGTGAATTGTTTCATTTATATGAAACCCTGAATGTACTAATTCACTAAAATGAATTATAATATACACAAGTAAATCCTCATTTGAACAGGAGAATGAGAATGAGCATACGAACTAAATGATTCACAAAACTAACATACGTTTTTTTCCCAACAAGACATTTGTGAATGAGCCCACAGCGACACACCAAGTACCTGAGAGCATGTATGCAATAGATGCAGCGGGGCATGTTCTTCCTGTCGTAGATGTCTGTTGTCTCAGGATAAAAAATCTGTCAGGAAGAGACAAGTACATGTACTTTGATGAGATTGAATGCAGCGTTGTTTCCAAACATGGGAAAGGAGATCAGAGGCAAGCTCTGTCATGTTACTGACTCAATAAAGCCGAAGAAATGCTTCTAATGAAAGAACCATGCAGACTCATGTTCACCATCTACACTCCTCACCTTAGGAAGGCCCTTATCTGTCATTGCATTCAGCCATTGGATGATATTGTCTGTGTGTCTGAAATGGAGCCCAGTGGCCTACAAATAGGACAAAAAAACAACAAGTGGATCCAAACCTTCTGCTTTTTCCATATCAATGCTTGTGAAAATGGTTTTAAACTTGAACAGTCTTACCTTGTAACGTGTTTGTTCGCGATCATAGATCCTTTTGATAGAGACCACACTAGGAGCGAAGAAGTTTCCCAGCTTGGCCAGATACACGCCGTTCCTCAGGCCCTCCTCCAGCTCGGTGGTGGGAGGAAGATCCTCATTTAAACATGCTTCAATCCATCTGAAACACACAGAGACATGGCGTATTTAGTAAGGCAATGCACACTTTTGTACATGATGCAAGTTACTAAGTTACAACTACCTAAGCAATACAAAAGTATGTTGTTATAAAAGAGACATGCTATAGAGTCATCATGTTAGGCTGCTTCATTATAGTGCATTTGTACAGCTTGGCAGAGTTTTCAAACACATTTGAATAACTTTAGCCTATATAGTTTAAAGCTCTCGGGGATGTACCCAAATACAAAGTCAAATAATAAAAGAACTGGTACAAAGGTGGCACTCATGCTATGAAAATAAGCACATTAAAGCACACCCTGTTCTCTTTTACATTTGTTATGAGGCTTTATTACAAGAGGGTTTTGTCCAAAGACCAAGAAAATACCACATACCACCTGGTTACATCATGTGAATCACATTGACAACATTCTCCTGTACGTTTCAACCTGCTGAAGCGAACTCAAATACATTCCAAGGCGGCCAAGAAATGTTTTAAAACAGAAACCTGACAACATACTTCAAATATTGAACACCTGGCACAGATGTTAAACATAAAAACCAGGAACTGAGATGGAGACCAAAATGTCTTCCTCTGTTCAGGTCTATTTGCGGTTCAGATAGATGACATAACAATAGATGATGATGCAAAGTTCCCATGGAATTTCCATATTATTTACATAATGCTAGTTGTCTGCTTTGCAAAGGCTAATTTTGTTTGTACTAGAAAAGCAGCAGGCTCACTGAGCCCGTTTCTTAAAGGTATAGTTACTCATTTATTCAAAGGTCATGATGCTCCAAAACTGAATAACTTTTTCTGAAGAACACAAAAAGGAGAACTTCTGAACACTGTTCATACAATAAACGCAGAATGTTACTAGAAAAAAAAGTATCATAAAAGTAATCCATACAACATACAATATCTTCCAAATAAAGCCATACAATATCTTTGTATGAGGAATTTACTTTGTGCAAAAGAACACTACTATAAAAAGTGCAAAAGAACTATAAACAACTATAGTAACGAATCAGAACATTTTCAACCAGTATCTATAAATATATTTTCCGAGCTTTTTTTTTGTCCAGATTAAAATGTAAAAATGCGCAAGTCTGAAAACAAATAAAATTATTTAAGCACATGGTGATGTCTGATAAACACCATAGTGAATACAAAAATCTGAATGGCTATTTGAAAACATTTAAATACTGTTTGACTTCCTTTCATCGACTTGACAAGTGGGTATCAGAAACAATGTTGCGCTGCGCTGCTTTGTGTACAGGGATACATGATGGTACATGACTGGGTTGATGGAAAAGAAGCTAATGTGCATTATAAAAATCAAAACAATTTGGATAATAAGCTATATAAAAGTATTTGCAGTATTTTGAACTGCCTATGATAACAACAGGGCTGTTACCACCAAAGACAAGTTCCCCCCAATAAAATGTCCAAAATGTACCCCTCAGTATTATCACTGCTGCTCTGCTGCACTCCGTTACACACTGTGACTGTTCTGTTTGTTGTTAGGATGACAAAACATTTTATGCTGGTCTGCTTCAACAGTCTAGCATCACTAATCAATGTCAAAATGTTTGAGCTGGCCAACCAAATCGAAAAAGGCAGGCTTTAATAGTGTATAAGTGCAAATTCCAGCATTCAGTTTTAATGGTGAAAGAGTGCAAGGTAATATGCAAGTTGTCAAACATGAAATATGTTAAACACCCCACAGAAATGTTCTTTTGTGCAAACTACTTTTTGCCATTTTGAATTGAAAACACAGGTTATAAGTTACAATATTCATATAACATACAAAGACAAAAAAAATTAACAGAGGCATACAATTAAGAATGACTGTGTATTTAAAAAACAAAAACAATAGTTCATATTGATTACTTTACAATAAATGGGGTCATGAGAAAGTCCATCAAAGCACAGATGAGATCCAGGAAAAAAAGTAGTGTTTTACATCACATTCACACACTATGATAAAAGTGTGAAGAGAAAAAAAAGTACCAATGCAAGATCACTGCAAGTTAGGAAGTTCTATGTGTCAAAAATTAGTTGCTGATCAAATAATGATCTGGACAATTTACATCTGCCAGTTCATCTCTCTAGGTAATGCTGATACAGGTGATTTTTGTTACTGTGAGGTGTAATTTTAAACTAGCCAGATTTAATTCATATCTAGATTTAATTTTCACACACCAATGAGTATGAGTGTGACCAATTAGTAAGGAATACCTAAGGGCTAAATACAAGAAAAACATTAACATTAATGTTAACAATGTTGCATCTCCATCACTCTCTATGATAAAAAAATACTGTAAACGTGGTTGACGTAATAATCAAATGCACACGATGCTGTACTGTTTATCAAAAAATGCTGCAAATACCTGTATAGTGAAGCTGTTGTCTATCCGCTTAAACCATTCAAATGTATTGACTATTATTGAGAGCTCCATGAACCACGTGACCGGGCGCGCCGCCGGGAGATGAAAGCATGTCGCAACTCTGTTTTTCAACGGCTCTGGCTTTAACTGAGGCGCTACAGCGGTCTGTTATGCCACATTAAGTGCGCCAAAACGTTATTTATTGTTTGAATTTCGTATTAAAAATGTAAAAGCTTAGACTTTGTTTCATATCAAAAGCGGGTTTGGCAGTTTGACTTGAGATTTACTTAGGCAGAGTGAGCGTGAGACAGAGCCTGAAAGCCAACAGCGTGAGAGTTGGCAACCCTGAGACTAACGGTCGAATGGAACGCACCTTGTGTGTGTGTCTGTCTGTCTGTCTGTCTGTGAGAGAGAGAGAGAGAGAGAGAGAGAGAGAGAGAGACGGAGGGAGAATAGGGAAAGCAGCTGAACGAATACGCTGCGTGTTTTAAATAGTGTTAAAAAGGAAGAAGAAGAAGAAGGAGAAGGAGGAGGAAACGCAATATGTGGCGGCCAGTGTTGATTCTGTGGCGCACCGCCACAAATTAGTCTATGTGTGGGAAACACTGCATTTAAGGAGCCAGCAGCATAAAGGTCATCCCATTCAAAGGTTCTCTGTTGGACATTAGAGGTGGCAAAGGAAACATGCGGTATCCATCTTTGCCTGTCGTTCATCAGTGCACTGCCACTGCCTCCTTTCTTTCGACTTGCTTTCCTGCTTGTCATTGAAAGAGCCAACAGAATACATGTCACCCCACTCGTCCCAGCGTTCACAGAAGGCTTCGCTTTTACAGTAAGTGGGCACATCACATCTGACTGTCTCCTGTCTCCTTCCAGCCATCATCCCATGTACTCCAGTCAACATCCGCATCCCAAATTTCATCAGGCGTGGAATCTCCCCAGTCAAACACTTCATCCCACTTGTTCCATGACACCCAGTGCTCATCATCAGCCCATGAGATGGAGGACTGTAGAACACTTTTCATGTCTAGCTTTAAAACTTCACAGAGCAGTGATTGCACTGAATTTATCGTGTTTTCAATTTCAACATTGTACTGGATGTGACATCAGCAACTGTGACATCACTTCAAGAAAAGTTCAATTTCAAAGAGTCATGTTGGAAACGTAAAAGGAAAATTAAAGGATTCACACTATAAATATTCTGGTTTATGGTTTGATCATGTTAATATGACAAAACAGGTAGGTCTCAGCAGGCTCCCTTGTTCCACCTACATACATTCCATGTACTTTAATCTGTTTTTGATTAATTTTGTTATTGCTGACTTTTTGCACTTAACCCGTCCTATTCAACCAAAGAAATTGTTTCGATTTGAGCCATTTACGGCCTTTTGGCTTTTTTGTGCCAATTATAAGAGTGTGCACAGCTGTTTTCACTCAAGTAGTAAAGGGCATTTATTTATTAAGCGTGTTTGCGCTGTCGCGGAAGCGTTCAGCGTTCAGCCCTCGTGTTAAGACCGACTCGGGTAAAGACCTGCGATTCTACCTGCGCGACTCCACCGAGCAAGGACACCGGTAAGGGACTAAGTATCTTCTTTTCCCTTTCCTCCTTCACCTTCCTCTCCTCTCACTTATCCAATCAACCAATTTAAAAGTGTAAACTTAACCAATCAGGTTTCAAAAGGGGCCACTCAACAGAGACTGCATTACTGTCAGTCACTGAAGCCCTGTGGATTGCGGAAGCTGAATCCAAATCATCAGTCCTCATCCTCCTCGATCTATTTGCTGCGTTTGACACTGTGAGTCATCAGATCCTTCTATCCACCCTCTCATCACTGGGCATCACAGGGATTCCACTCCACTGGTTTGAGTCTTATCTCACAGGTAAGTCTTTCAAGGTTGCCTGGAGAGGGGAGGTATCCAAAGCACATCAACTGACCACGGGGGTTCCTCAGGGCTCAGTGCTTGGACCTCTCCTCTTCTCCATTTACACTACATCACTGGGACCCATCATACAGTCACATGGCTTCTCATACCATTGCTACGCTGATGTCACACAGCTCTACCTCTCATTTCAACCAGATGATCCCACAGTAGCTGCACGAATCTCACGCTGTCTAGCAGACATCTCGTCATGGATGAAACAACATCACCTGCAGCTCAACCTGGCAAAGACTGAGCTTCTCGTCTTCCCTGCTAACCCAACTCTACAACACAATTTCACCATCCAGCTAGGTTAATCTCTGATTACCCCTTCAAGATCGGTCAGAAATCTCAAAGTAACCTTTGATGACCGCTGGCCTTCAAAGACCACATTTCAAAGACAGCTCGGTCATGCAGGTTTGCGCTGCACAACATCAGGCCCTTCATGTCCAGGCCCTGGTCATTTCTAGGCTTGACTACTGCAATGCACTTCTGGCTGGACTTCAATCGTGTGCGATCAAGATGCTTCAAATTATTCAGAACACAGTGGCACGTCTTGTCTTCAATGAGCCCAAAAGGGCCCATGTCACACCTCTCTTCATCTCTCTGCACAGGCTACCACTCGCTGCTTGCATCAAGTTCAAGGAGTTGACGCTTGCTTACAGATCCACCACAAGCTTAGCACCCGCATACTTCGACTCACTACACCCCCACCAGAAGCCTTCGCTCAGCAAAGGAGCGACAGCTCGTGGTACCACCACAGAGAGGCATGAAATCCCTTTCCAGAACATTTTCGTTCACTGTTCCTTGCTGGTGGAACGATCTCCCCACCTCCATCCGGAATGCAGAATCGCTGACAACATTCAAAAGACAGCTGAAAACCCATCTATTCCGTGAGCACTTAAACTCATCTTAAAAAAAAAACATTTTTAAAAAAAAATGTTTTCCTCTATTTCCTCCCTATTCTAGCTTATGCTACTTTAAGCAATGTCCAAAACCTAGTATTTCAGGCACCTCTTCATAACGGATCGCTTCCTGTATTCCTCAGTTGTAAGTAGCTTTGGATAAAAGCGACTGCTAAATGAATAAATGTAAATGTAAAATGCTAGCTATGAAATTAGCCATAGCAGCACAAAGGAGTTTTCTTTTATAAATTTACATTTTATATCTTGTTTAACATTTCATTTTATTTCACTAAATGCTATTAAAAACAATACATAATCTTAAACGTAGTGTAAGTTACTTCGTGGCTAGGCTGTAAGCCCACCATAGACATTGAGGAGGACAAGTCTCCCCCAATAATTAGAAATGGCCAAACTGCTGGTCAGTATAACAGCGTTTGTCAATGTCAAAATAATTGAAATGGCCAATCAAATCATGGTTACGGCCTTAGGTAACAATAAAGTACATGTTCATCACTGCAAACTCGAACTACAGACAGCTCTCTACATTGTGTGTAGATGACTTGCATATGCAATTTCATTAAATTAAAGCTTTCGCTTGCCAGTGATTGAGTTAGAGGCAAAGAATAAGTGTCCTTCTGTGTCATTCTGTGAAGAGAAGCTGATTTGATTTGGAATATACACTCACCTAAAGGATTATTAGGAACACCTGTTCAATTTCTCATTAATGCAATTATCTAAATCAACCAATCACATGGCAGTTGCTTCAATGCATTTAGGGATGTGGTCCTGGTCAAGACAATCTCCTGAACTCCAAACTGAATGTCAGAATTTTGAGCGTGGCATGGTTGTTGGTGCCAGACGGGCCGGTCTGAGTATTTCACAATCTGCTCAGTTACTGGGATTTTCACGCACAACCATTTCTAGAGTTTACAAAGAATGGTGTGAAAAGGGAAAAACATCCAGTATGCGGCAGTCCTGTGGGCGAAAATGCCTTGTTGATGCTAGAGGTCAGAGGAGAATGGGCCGACTGATTCAAGCTGATAGAAGAGCAACTTTGACTGAAATAACCACTCGTTACAACCGAGGTATGCAGCAAAGCATTTGTGAAGCCACAACACGCACAACCTTGAGGCGGATGGGCTACAACAGCAGAAGACCCCACCGGGTACCACTCATCTCCACTACAAATAGGAAAAAGAGGCTACAATTTGCACAAGCTCACCAAAATTGGACAGTTGAAGACTGGAAAAATGTTGCCTGGTCTGATGAGTCTCGATTTCTGTTGAGACATTCAGATGGTAGAGTCAGAATTTGGCGTAAACAGAATGAGAACATGGATCCATCATGTCTTGTTACCACTGTGCAGGCTGGTGGTGGTGGTGTAATGGTGTGGGGGATGTTTTCTTGGCACACTTTAGGCCCCTTAGTGCCAATTGGGCATCGTTTAAATGCCACGGCCTACCTAAGCATTGTTTCTGACCATGTCCATCCCTTTATGACCACCATGTACCCATCCTCTGATGGCTACTTCCAGCAGGATAATGCACCATGTCACAAAGCTCCAATCATTTCAAATTGGTTTCTTGAACATGACAATGAGTTCACTGTACTAAAATGGCCCCCACAGTCACCAGATCTCAACCCAATAGAGCATCTTTGGGATGTGGTGGAACGGGAGCTTCGTGCCCTGGATGTGCATCCCACAAATCTTCATCAACTGCAAGATGCTATCCTATGAATATGGGCCAACATTTCTAAAGAATGCTTTCAGCACCTTGTTGAATCAATGCCACGTAGAATTAAGGCAGTTCTGAAGGCGAAAGGGGGTCAAACACAGTATTAGTATGGTGTTCCTAATAATCCTTTAGGTGAGTGTATATTTACTTTTATAGTATGTCAAAAGTCTACTAGGTAAACCAAGAAATGTAAAGGCCAATGGCGATTCTATTGCCACGTGTATTTCTGTGAACTATTCCACGAAAGTGAAAGCAGGTATCATTATCGCACTGCATGAACCGCAGCAACTAAAAAGGCTCTCTAACTGATCTGTGAATGCCCACACAGGAGACACATTCATAGCAGCAGCCCAACAACCTTCCTTTCATTCCCTCTCTCATCTGAAAACCTGCAATGGTTCATCATGAGGGAGATGCCTGCACTCACACACACACACACACACACACACACACACAGAGGAGACACACCCAAGTCGATGCTTTTAAATGGGGCCAGAAAAAAAAAAAAAAACTGTGGGCGTATTACAGAAAAATCTTAACTTTAGAATCCTATCTTATCTGTTTGGTAACCATGGCAATTTCAGTTAGGACCTCATTTAGGACAAAAGCTATTACAGAATGACATTTCTTAAGTGCATAATCTTATCTTAACTATAAATAAGAAACGGGTATTGCAGAAGCATCCTAACTCAACAAAAAAATTCTAAAAGCTGTCTTAACTTTAAGACAACCCCACTGATCTCCTAATTTAAAACCTTTTTGAAATCCAATTTTTTGAGATTGGCGTTACATTTATTGATTATACAAGACGAAGAGCAGCAACATTTGATGGTGAAGATACTTTTGGAGGACCCAGAGGATGCTCTGTGCTTTGATGTTAAAATACTCTTAAATAATTACAGATTCCCACGACACGATTTTGCAGTTTATTGACTAATTGCGACCAACATTACAGAGGCCAACGAGCGGTCACAGAGCATTACAGGTCATTCTTTAAGGGACTAACACCTTGCTTTTTTTTTTTTCAATAAAAACTTTAACTTTTCAATGGAGCTTATCAAAATTTCAATCTCTGCCTCACTGAAATTAAAAGCACGCCATTGTTTCTCCATTTTGATTTTACCTCAGAAGCAGTTTGCCTGTTGTTGGTTGCTTGATAACAGACCTGACAGTTAATTACCGAACTAGATGGAGCAGTTTAAGATTTCCTAACTACAGATAAGATGAGATTTTGTAAGATAGGATAAGAATCCTAAATCAAGTTAAGATTTGCTTCTGTAATACGAAATTGTGAAAAATCCTAAATTAACGTATCATATCTTAAGTTAAGACCTAAGATAGAACGTTTCTGTAATACGCCCCCAGAATTCTATCATTAACAGAAATTAAACTCTTCATGAATTATACCGTACAATGTGGAGATGTTACAAACCTAAGCCAATAACAACAGACAGTAGCTAAGAAAGTGTAACAGTAGTGTAACTACAACAATGAACTTCCTTTCAGTGTGACACAGGAAGACTAAAGCTACCCACAGTTCACAGGTCATTCCAATAGGAAGAGATGAGAGTGAGCTCACTGTCTCCCAAGGAAGACACACAAAGGCTTCCCCTTCCGGTTTTGTAACCCTCCAAGAAAGAGATTTAAAGAGTCATACTGTGAGAACATTGAATCAAATTGTCCATATATTTCCCTTGATCTTTTCAAATTAAAGTTTCAACTAGGGCTAGGTCAGGGGTGTCCAATCCCCTAAGAGTTCAGCTCCAACCCTAAATAAACACACCTGAACCAGCTATCAATCAAAGAACTGGAACGTTCAGCATCCGATGACAGTTATTGCATAACTGAAATGGAATCAGTTATCTCCACGCTGCAAAAACAGGTGGGCCAACTGTATGCTAAATGTGAAGATCTGGAGGGAAGATGATGTCCGTTTCACAGTAAAGTTTTTAATTTCACACACAAAATTTGATCCATATGGTGTATGAGACAACATCTAGGTGGGAGGAGCTTCACATTCGTTAGTTGGAACTGTAATGGAGTGAACGATATTACAAGATATTACATCACCTCCAACATCTAGGGGTCCACATTGCCTATCTTCAGGAAACGCATCTTAAAATTCATGACCACCTATTGTTAAGGAGAAGATGGGTTGGTCAGGTATTTCACTCCAAATTTCAGGGTAAAGCCAGGGGTGGGGCAATTCTTATACACAGGTCAGTTCACTTCATGTGCTCTGATGTTATAGCTGATTCTAATGGGAGATTTTATCATTGTCTCTGGTAAAATCAATAATTTTCCAGTTCTCCTCGCTAATGTCTATGCACCTAACTGGGATAAAGATAATTTTTCAGACATTTATTTTCTGTACCGCCTGATACCTCTTTGCATCATCTTATTTTGGGAGGTGATTTTAATTGCTGGATTAATCCCAAACTCGTCCGGTCCTCTGTTAGATATAACACGCCATCAAAGTCTGCACAAGTGATTCAGCCTTTTATGGAGGGTTTTTTTTTAACCCATCTGGGAAAGAATACTCATTACAGGTTAATTTCTTCTGTTGAGACTTTGCTCATACAACGCTATCGTTATTTCAGACCATGCACCGGTTAGTATGAGGGTTTGTATCAGGGAGCTTGATGGCACACGGCCACCTTGGCATTTAAATAACCGTTTGTTGTCAGACGAACATTTTAAAGAATTTGTGTCTAATCAAATAGATGTGTTTATATCAACAAACAAGTCTTCAGATGTTTCAGCATTTCAGGGGGGGGGGGGGGGATCATTTCATACATGCATATAGGAAAAAACAAAATATGAGGAAATGTAAAATATCTGACATTGTTCAGAAAATAGATAGTATCTATGCAATTTCCGCTTCCCCGGATACATACAAGGAGCGTCTTGCTCTACAGGCTGAATTTGACATTCATCTATCATGTTATGCAGAGAATTTAATGCTTAGATCCAGATACAAGTACTATGAAGAGGGTGATAAGGCAAGTAAGCTGCTGGCCCATCAATTAAAACAGGATTCATCCACTCATCTCATTCCTCAGATTCAAACTTCATCAGGGGTAATAACAAACCCCCAGTTAATTAATGATCATTTTAAAGAATATTTTATTTCTCTATATGCATCTGAACAAATTGATAACCCCCTTGCTTTTGATGTCTTTTTTAGTGAACTGAACATACCCACTATTGACTCTGCTGCTCAGTTAGAAGAACCTATCACTATAGAAGAACTTATCACTCGGGCTGTTACCTCTATGCAAAATGGTAAATGTCCAGGGCCGGATGGGTATCCAGTAGAGTTTTATAAAACATTTTTAGACAAACTGGCTCCCTTATAATTGACATGTATTTTGAGTCATTTGATTCACTCAAGCTCCCCCAAACATTTAATCAGGCTTCGATCTCTTTCATTTTAAAGAAAAATAAAGATCCCCTTCACTGCACTTCTTACTGCCCCGTCAGTCTCCTTAATGCTGACTTTAAACTCTTATCAAAGTTGTTAGCGTTACGTTTGGAATCCATCTTATCATCTATTATTTCTCCAGACCAGACTGAGTTTATTAAAAAGACACTCTATTTTTAAATTTTAGGAGACTGTTTAATATTGTATACATTCCCTCCTCTTCTATTGTCCCAGAGGCTGTAATTTCATCAATGCCTCCAGTATTTTGTTACACTTTAGAGAAGTTTGGTTTTGGCTGCAGATTTATTTCTTGGGTGAGGTTACTATATTCTGCTCCACAAGCTCCTGTCAGGACCAATAATACTCGTTCAACATACTTTCCCCTCCACCGGTCCACTCGCCAGGGATGCCTTTTGAGTGCACTTCTCTTCGCCATTGCTATTGAGCCCCTCTATAATTACACTGCGATCTAATTCTTCTATAATGGGCATAAAAAGAATGGGTACGGAACAAAAGGTGTCTTTGTATGCGGATGATCTCCTTCTCTACATTTTGGATTTGGATAGGTCAATATCTGCAGCTCTTAAATCTCTTAAAATCCTTTGGGTTAATTTCTGGTTATAAATTAAATCGAAGCAAGTGTGAGATTCTTCCACTAAACTCTGCAGCTAGGAACTACCCTTTATATAACTTTCCACTTAAGATCTCGCAACATAGATTTACTTATCTTGGCACAGATAAATTTAAAAACCTTTTTAAATGTAGCTTTGCTAATTTGCTGCTCCAGATGGAGAAAGATTTTGAGCGCTGGTAACTGTCCTTGGCTGGAAGAATTAACTCGGTTAAAATGAATATCCTTCCAAAATTCTCTTATTATTTTCAGCGCATACCCATTTTCCTTCCACTACACTTTTTTCTGAAAATGTATTCCCTGATTTTGGGATTCATTTGGAATAAAAAGATCCCCCAAAATGTCTAAGGTGTTCCTTCAGATACCTAAAATTATTGGGGGTATGGCCTTACCTAATTTTCAGTTTTATTATTGGGCCACAAATCTTAGGGCCATGCAATACTGGTTAAATCAAGATCATTCCCATGATTCATCTGTGTGGCTTACCATGGAGGCAACTTCATGCATGCCCACTTCGCTAGCAGCATTATTACATGCTCCCATTAAATGCTCATCCTCTCCCTATACCAAAAATGTTATTGTTAAAACTACATTAAGACACCATTTTGGTTTACAAACCTCTTCTATTTCTGCACCTGTAGCAGCAAATGTTGTTTTCCCACCATAGGATAGGACCTTCTCTCAGTGGTCAACCCTTTAAGGATCTTTATATAGATGATGTATTTGCATCTTTCCAGCAACTACTTGAAAAATATGCATTGCCAAAGCACCATTTTTTTTTTATATATCTGCAGGGTCGCAGTTTTGTCTGGGACGCACACCCTCAGTTTCCTAACCTCCCTGGTGTTACTCCCATTGACTCCTTCCTCAAATATATTCATATTATGAAAGGTATAATCTCCCATTTTTATGAAGCAATCTGCGCCTTGGGAGAAAGCTCACTTGCATCTATTAAATATCAGTGGGAGGAGGATATAGGAGAAAATATTCCTGAAGAACAATGGGGGAAGATTTTACACTGGGTGCACTCCTTATTCTTCTGCGCCAGACATGGTCTGATGCAGTGTCAAATCTTTCATCGCACCCACTGGACCAAAGTTAAGCTTTCTAAAATATATTCCTATGTGGATCCCATGTGTGATCGCTGTCATCAGGCCCCTGCGACTACTGCGCATATGTTTTGGACCTGTCTATCTTTACACAAATATTGGTCTCAGACCTTTAAAACATTATCTGAAACTCTTGGAATTCATGTTGAACCTTTGGCTGTCACAGCTTTACTTGGCACTCTCTCCTTTTCGCTTTTCATGCCAAAATATAAGACTTTTTTTATAGCTTTTGTTACACTCCTGGCAAGACGTTGGAAATCGCCTACACCCTACACCACCTACTCATTCATCATGGATTAAAGATATTTTTCACTTTATCAAACTAGAAAAAAATCAGACATACAATGAAGGGATATTCTGATAACTTCTATAACATTTGGGGTCCTGGAAAAGTGAATGTTCTTAAACTCCTGTCTATCTATCTCCTCTGGCATTTAAGATTTCTTCTTAAATTCTTCTTCTTACACCTGTGTTTCTAATTTGTAGATGTTTTTTGGAGGACCAAATCATAGTTCATAGTTCCTTATTTATTTTATTATCATTATTTATTATTCATTTAATTTTTTTTTTTTTCCCCCGTTGTTTTTTGGTTTATAGTTGCTGTTCTTGTGTATATTGTATGTACTTTTGCTGTTATTTTATTTTCTCCTTCCCTTTATTTGTAGTTCATGTGGAATGCTGTTTAAACGCAATTCGCACCATATGACAGATTCATAATTGTATTTCTTCTCCTTTTTTTCCCCTCCTTAACTTAGAACTATCCTTGTTCTGTTTCCATGGTGCTTTTTATTAACAAGAGAGACAGACTATAATACATATTATGGGACATTTCATTGGTATCTGTAATTGTATGATGTGTTATGTGGAGAAAATCTAAATAAAGTGTGAAAAAAAACAAAAGTCAAGCTCATAAAGAGAGTAAGCCAAATTAATTTCCCTTTTTCCATCTCACGACTAGCTGATATGTGTCTGTGTGATATGTTTGTAAATATGATTTTAAATGCTCCTTTTGTGTTCACTTAGTAAACAGCAGTAAGCACTTTGCCTAAATTATATATTTTTTTAACTGTTGATTTAGCAGTAAACAATTTGTACTTTGTAACATTTATCTGTTCTATATTTTCATTTTTATTTGGGAAATATCACCTTTTTACATTTTTCAAGAGCAAATCACATCAAAAATATTGAGATATGCATTAACTATATTGCCCAGCCCTAGTTAGAAGTAGGTTTGATTCTTTGTTCTTACTTTCTTTATTTTTATTTGACTAGTCCATTTGCCTAAACCTAGCACATACCAAACCGTACCATAACGGTGACCCTAAAACAGCGATACAAACGGAACCCTGAGAAATTTGAACCGTTACAACCATACTCTGCAAAGAGACTGTTATTAAAGGATGGGGCAATTAAAACGACTGTATATTGAATAAGACAACACATCTGTAACCCATCAGTAAGCCCTGTCCCACATGTCATATTAGAAGAGGATATTATATAGGCACAGCCACAAAAAAAAACATCACGTCCAATTCTAAGAAAGAGAGAGGAATGGTCAGAAAGAGTAAAATAACGGTTTTGGAAATAAAAAATTAAAAAATCTTCTTAATGAACATAAGTGGGGAAAAAAAGTATGACATGATCATGTAATTTTTGCTATCAGTAAACAATTTTGACTGGAACTCAACTGCACTTTTTTTTTTAAGCGGCCTCACAGCTGCAGACCACAAACAGTCACTTCCTCACTCATACAAAAAAATGCTAAATTGCATTCAAAATGCAAACTCCTAGACAGTTACTCCTCCAATCAAAGCACAGCACTGAACAAGGGGGAGGAGCCTTTAGAGAGCATCCATAACACCACTGCTCCAGCATTTATGAGTATACAGGCAGTTATAATTCTGCTCATAAGTTTCCCCTGCAAAATCTATATGATGTAAGAGAAACATATACACAAAATATACATAAAATAAATAACTAAATAATAAATCTTTTTTTTTTTCAGTTATACAAAGGCAAAGTTACACAAATGATCCTTTAAAAGTTCCCTTAGATCTTAAAGGATCATAGTCTGTTCAACCAAAAATGAAAACTCTGTAATCATTACTCACTTTCATAAGACTTTCATTCATCTTCTAAACAAATGAAGAGATTTTTATTGATACCTGAGAGGTTGTCCCTCCATTGAAAGTACCCAACACTTAAAAGATTCAAAAAGCTTATAAAAGGTTATAAAGGCTTTGTAAAATAAATCCATATGAATCAAGCAAAGTCTTGAGAAGCGATACGAACGCTTTACATCAGGTGTGTCCAATCCTGCTCCTGGAGGGCCTCTGTCCTTCAGAGTTCAGCTCCAACCCCAATTAAACACACCTGAACCAGTTAATCAAGGTCTTACTAGGCATACTAGAAAGTTCCAGGCAGGTGTGTTGAGGCAAGTTGGAGCTAAACTCTGCAGGACAGTGGCCCTCCAGGACCGACTTTGGACACCCCTGCTTTACATGATGAACAGATTTCATTTAAGCTTTTATTCACATGTAGATATTCACAGAACAGAAGCTTGTGTGTGGCATGCGCTAGAATAAACCTCATTGGTTCTTGTGAGTGCATGACGCACAAACCTGTGTGTCGATTGTTGTTTAAATGAAATCTGTTCATTATATAAAGTGGTCATATCCCTTCACAAGACTTTGAATAAACATCTTTAATAATGATAAATGACATCTTTAAATCACCTTTTTGGATCTTTTAAGGTTTTGTTTCCCTGGACATTCAATGAAGGGCAATATCTCTCCCACTTTTTTTCCTGTCAAGTCTCGATACTATCCAATTGAAAAAAAAAAAAAAAGACAAAAACAGCAAAAATAAATCTTTAAAATGAATTTGTTGTGTTTCGAAGATTAACCAAAGTCTTACGGAACTGGAACAACATGAGGGTGAGTGAATGATGACAATTTTATTTTTTGTCACATTTCCTCTTTGAGCAAATGTAGGCTTACTTTGATTGCAGTTAGAATAAGCAATCACTTGTCTTAAAAATATCATGTAAACACTTTAGTGCATCTGAAAAGACCAAGAAAATGTGACTGTAGCTCAACTTTGTCCAGAACATTCACACATAATTAGACATGGACAACAATTGGCCTTGGCATTGTTTGCTTGTTCCAAAAGACCACAAAGTATAATACTTTTCTCACTATAAACAGAGTGTGCCATGAAACAACCAGCTGTACTCCTTTGTCTGGACCAGCTCAGATGGGCAAAGAACAGGCAAATCAGTGGTGGAGCTTATCTGACCATATTAAAATATCTGACTACACTTAGAAAGGCACACCTATTTCTCAGCAGCATTACATTGTGTCAGCAAAAACTAAAAGAACTACATTTCATCTCATATAAACATTAAAAAATTATCAAAAAAGATTGGATTATGGCAGAAAGATAATGAAAGGAAAAGCCCTGGCACGAGAAGGAGAGCATTTCACAGCGTGCAGTAGCCAAGTGCTCCATTACATGCTCAGCTGCAGAGGAGGAATTCAGCGCAGGACGACCTCCATGATCAGGTGCCACAGACACTCACAGACTGAGCTGAATCACCTCTCAACAGGAAGCCGCTGTCTGAAACTCACTCACCCCGAAACACCCCTATGAACTGCTTCTTGTTTGCAAAGTCTTCAACTGGGTCTTTTTCTAGTTTCAACTTTTAACTGTTGACACATCATACATATAGAGTAGAGTTGCACCGGTCGATCTGCCATAGATCAGAACCAAAAACCAGCCGGTTTCGATTTATGGCCAGTCGACCGGTGCAACTCTACTCTAATAAAAGTTAAAACAGGTTTTTCGTTTTATTTTGGCTGATCTCGATTCCGGAATTGTGCACCAAAGACAATGAATTTAGTTCTCTTTCAAGGGTTTTTGCATTTGAATGGTCAAATACAGGCAAAATTATGTCAATAGTATTCAGGAATTAATTAATTTGTATCTTTCTTAGTATTATTGTATTCGTCCTGTTGTTTGTAATGTGCATCTTTAAACTTATTTTAATAAAAAGGTGAAACAAATTAACAAAAATGCTAAATAAACAAAGAAATTACTCATATGATGACATCAAATTTGTCATATCACCCACTCCTTAAACATGATTCACTGAAGCTTGATGACCAGAAAGTGTCCGCATACATGCGTCTTCATTTTGAACATTATTTGTAAAATCCAACCAAACTTCTGTTTGTTAAATATTTTGTTTGAAAAGTGTTTATGCTATATTTCTTAAAATTAAAATCAAGTATCACTTTTTTAGTTATCTAATGCAATGACATTTAATTGTTTTAAGCACTTAAGTGTCTTCATATCCCACTTTTGGGGCCACTATAAGCATTTGGAATAGGGGAAAAGGACTTTGCAGCCAACATCTCCAATTTCCCAAACATTACAGACAAACTTAGGCATCAAAATGGGTCTGTGGTTTTAAAACGAGCAGTCTCCCCTTCCTCACTTTAGTGTGTGACAATGGACTTAGTGTGTGCTTGTTTCATTGGTATCACAGCTGTGACCCAGGGGTCAAGAGACCCTGTACAGTATTTCTGTTTCAAGAGAAAAAGTCATTCATGGAGGACAAATAATCTCACTACCACATATTCTCACAGAAAATGTTGGATAAAGCAACTCTTCAACGTCCGAAACAAAATATGTCAAAGGAATAAACTAAAGTAATTTCAGATTGACATGTCAAACAGTCACCATAAAAACGCTGACTAAGGCTCACTTTTTGAAGCCAGAGCCATGTGGACGCTGCCATTTTCCTGGGAAGAGCACCTGTTGAGGAAAAAAGCAGTGGGTAATGAAGGGTGGAGCAGACAAACACAGGGGCGTGGGCTTTTTTCCTGTCCAAACAAGGGAGAGGCTGTCTAATGTGTGAATGAATGAGAGCCGTACTAAAGCAAATCACATAATGAACAATGACCTCATGTTTCTGCATAATTATAATTCTATAATGTAGCAGAATTTACAGAAGTGAAGTGTCATTGGTTCCCCTCCCTGACACCAAAGGCATTCATTTTCTCTCCAATCACTGTTGGCATTAACCGCCTCTCTGCCGTTGCCAGGTGATTTACATGTAATTATATAACAGCAGCTTATACACCAAAGACTGACCCTGCATTTCTACAGAAAAGCTGGAGATGCATTGGGAATCAGGATTCCGGAATTAATTGAAACTAAATCATGCCTAAGGATTCCCACCCCTAATGCAAATATATATATATATTTTTTTTGATCTAGTCTAAATTATTTTCTAAAAGGCAAATCAACAGCCTGCCACAGATGCTGTCCAATGTCACAATCAAAGTAGCAACAAATATTTTCTTCTGTGTTGTGGCATACACCCGAGTGTAACGGATTATTGAAAAAGAAAAGAAAAAAAAGTTCTATCCATCAGTTGTTGATTGGATTTGATATGTGTGCAAGCTTGCAGTCAATTGTAGAGAAGTGGGGTTTCAGTTAACTAAATGATTGAAGAATTCCAGCATATGTCACCAGAGAGAAGCCTGTCATTTTCACTGGATCTAGTTATATTTTGATTATGAGGTCAAAAAATTAAAAAATTAAACATATGGATGCATGGATGAAAAGTTCACATTACGTTCACAATCATTTTATGCCAAATTTAAGTTGTATTGCGTTTAAATATTTATAAAAGGATGTACAAAATGGCCAGTGTATTGCACAGTTCCCCACATCCTCTGTATTGTTACAATTATTACAGCTCTATTCCCTAAAGACGGTCAGAGACACACACACACACACACACACACACACACAGATGAGGGGTTTATCTACCTCACTCTGAGAGTATATTTAAGACTGCCTGTAGCTCAACAGGAAATTGCATGAAAGTATTTTTTTAATTAGATGAACAGGTCACTGTTTTTATAAGTGAATTTAATGAAACATTTGGACAGACTAGCAAACTATCATTAAAACTGACATTTCTCAGTCTGCCTTCATTTTACATTTGTGAAAACTAAAAAATATAAATAAATAGTGGAAAATAGACATTTACCAACCTATTCAGTTCTCAGTATTTTGTGGTGGTAGTTTAAGAAGCACAGAGATCAGCTTTCAGAAGGAAACTGCAGTCTAAATGCCATTCACACTGGCAGTTATCTGCTGCAACAAAGTGAATTCTGAAATCCCTTCTTTTCAATGAAAGCTGGCGATTTCCAGAGACGTGAGCAACAGCACCTGCGGCGTGATGTGGGCATGTCCAGCAATGCGACAGAGTTGACAAAAGTATAACTTTAGGAATGCACAATATTACTGAAATGTCATCGGAATCGGCCGATAAAGGCTTAAATTGTAACATATTGGTCCAATATGAAAAGATTATACCCTTATGCCTTGCCGATAAGACAACTTGTTGATTATGCGTCTGCAATAACTCAAATAACATTAAGTTACTTCTGTTTCTAAATAAATAAAGCAATAATGGATGTTATTAAATCACGATTAAAGGTATAGTTCACCCAAAAATGAAAATTACCCCATGATTTACTCACCCTCAGGCCATCCTAGGTGTATGACATTCTTCTTTCAGACGAATACAATCTGAGATATATTAAATAATGTCCTGGCTAATCCAAGCATTATAATGGCAGTAAATGGCAGCCCAAAAAAGTGCATCCATCCATTGTAAAAGTAATCCATATGGATCAAGTGGGTTAATGAAGGTCTTCTGATGCAAATCGATGGGTTTGTGTAAGAAAAATATCCATATTTAAAACTTTATAAAGTCAAATATCTAATTTCCGGCAGACCGCCTTCCGTATTCAACTTACAAAGAAAGAGTAATGCCTCTCGCAGTCTGATGTCATACGTTGCGCCAGTTACCTCGGAATAAAGCCGCTCATACCAGCCTCATACGGTTCTGCTGCTGCCTCATAAGATGCAGTAGTCCAGCACGGCGGACACACATTGTCATGTTGTAAATAGGACAACATCTGTATTGCAAACCCCTCCATGTTGCGGTTGCTGCTGTTGTTGTTTTTGGATATGTGCACACAATGTGGACAGTCAATCATTTTCGATCAGGTTCCAATCGGATACACAAATAACCGGATTTGGACTGACAGTGTGAACGTAGCCTAAATCCTACCTACATGATGAATAAAAAAAAAATGACACTTGTAAAATAAATATTTTTTATATACTGTTGAAATTGATCATGTGTAATATAATTTTTTTTCAAATGGATGATGGAAATAATTTGAATCTATGGAGCTTTAAAGGATATATCTGAGGCAAAAGGCGACATCCTTCAACTGAAGGTCTGAACCAACCTGGCGACCTCCAGCAATAAAACCGCCATCAGTGTGACAGGGGCATAAATTAGCACAATACTTCTCAAAACAAAGTTTTCCATTTTGAAACAAATCATTCATTTAACCATGTAAGATGCTGTAATGGCCATAAAAAGATATATTATATTAATGCATCTGATCTAAATATTTTTCTCAAGTAGTTTGTTACATGCTTTCCTTTTTACTGACATGATACTAGCATAACACTACTATGCAAAGTGACAGAGGAATCTGGCATAGGCTACACCTTCATAAAGTTGGGCGGGGTGTAATTTAGAAAGGACCAGTTCTGAGGAGCTTGAACCAAATATTCACACATCCCAGTGTGAATGCCAGTAATAGCAGCGGTGAACCATACAGTCTCAGCACAACTGTGCTGTGAACACACACCATTGGTTACATTCTCACAATCCTCAGCATCGATCTCTTCTCGACATTTACAGAACAAAAACCTACAATTAACAGCAGGCGAAATGAGAGGTTTGTATAACGCTCCAAAAATGACAGCAAGCTGCCAGTAGACCTCATCATGACAAAGCCGTTTTCACATTGCACTTCAGCTGATTAATGTTGACCTGTAAGGTCAATGACAAATAAGAATGTCAAACAAAAAGAAATTAAAATCATTTAAAAATCTAATTTAAAACACATGCTGTAATACCCCAATAGCTAATTGATTTATGTATTCAGCTAATAACTGCTGTTAGAGCATTGATGTTTTTGCTACAGTTTCCCATGTCAATTCAAAATAAAAGTACCTAATTTACACGACTTGCTGTCAGTTTTATTGATGTAACCCTAAATTATAAGACCAGGCAAATAGAGAGGTTAAAAATATATATTTTATAAATATAAAAACTACTAATAATAAGACATTTTAATTATATTATTTTCAACACCATAAAGGTTCTACAGCACTTTCAAAGGATGGTTCTTAATGGAAACTTTTAAAATGGGTTCTGCTAATGTTACAAGCCAAAGAACCTATTCTAGTTCTGTATAGAACCATTTTTTCTAAGAGAAACAGTCACGGATGGAAATAAGAGTGGATAAAGTAAGTGCAGAATTTGCATTGCCTAACTCAAAGACAAACACAACTCACTTGAGCGAATCATCATACAGAGCAGGCCTTCATGCTTTAAAGTAGACTCTGGTATGGAAACAAACAAACGATAAAAGCTTTTTTGGAAATATCATCACTGCGGTATTCTAACAACTAACACAAATTCACAAGCTTTTGCTTTCAGACACTGCATATAAACCTGCAAAATTCCCATCATACCACAGACCGCTGTACGTCACTCTCGCTGCAAACTCCAAGAATTCCAGAGATCAAGCCCGAGGGCAAATACTGTCAGCTCAATAAGGTCTGAGAAAGCAACTTTTTCGTCCTCCAGGCAAAAGCCTGATGGATGACGATGAGAATAGCAACAATGTTGGAGTTTTAGTTGATTTATTAAATTTCAGGCGTACTGTAAATTTTGGCTTACACAGAAGGACACCTGAACAGGGTATAAACAGCAGTATAAATGGCGCAGACTTTGACTCTTTTGACCTTATCTGCCCACTTATGTATACAGTGGAGTTTCTTTCTCTCCCACTATGTCACGCAATCATTCCCTCAAACACGCAGACACCGGAACCAGTCTCTATGACAACCTCATGTTGCCACAGCTACAGAGTGAGATACTGAAATCAACAGGGACTGACTCACTTCCTCTTGCACCACTGATGTGTCTTTGTGTGCATGTAATGAATGCACTGACAGGCCATAGTCTCCAAAATCTCCAAAAAAATATAGATACAGCAGATTAGAGACTTAAACTTCTACCCTAAGTGTTAAACTTTGGTGTGTAACTCATCACACTCTTCCTGTGGTACCTTAAAATGTGTGGCTTGATGAGGAGAGGTGAGCCACTTCTTCTCTAAGTCACCTAACTGGACCTGGAAATTATCTAGAATACCCTGGAACCACACAGCAGCAACATGCTTAAAATCACTTACAACACAGTAGCAACAACACCCTGAGGCAAGCACTAGTCAAATTTTCCTATGAAAATGTACAAATCTGCCCAACCATCCAAAAGGTTGGGGTCAGTAAGATTTTATATAAATGCAATATAATAATGATAATAAGAAGAAATGTTTCTTGAGCAGCAAATCAAAGGATTTCTGAAGGATCACATGACACTAAAGACTGGAGGAATGATGCTGAAAATTCAGCTTTGCCATGATATGAATAAATTACATTTTTAAAAGATATTCAAATAGAATTATTATTTTTTTTAATTGTAATGTTTAACAATATTACTGTTTTTACTGTATTTCTGATCAAATAAACGCAGCCCTGGTGAGCATTAGAGACTCCTTTAAAAAAAAAAAAATTAAAAACAACCCCAGATTTTTTAACAGTAGTGTATTATGCTCTCAAATCTCTTTTTCCACACACTCCTTGAAACCTGTGTTATTTTAAAGGACAATTCACCCAAACAAAAACAGCAGAAATGCTCCACAGTATGTTATAATGTTCCACAGAAAAAACAAAGGCATACTGGTTTGGAATAAAAAAATGTGGCCATTTTTGGGGGTGGCCCATCTCTTAAAGTTTGAGCCACTGAAATAAAACTAAAATACAATTTCAGACCCTCATGGAGATTCTGAGTTATTTAGAAATGTACTGTAGTAGTGGGTCTTGTTAGGACATGCAGATAAAAACCCACAATCATGTGACAAGTACTCATCACAGAGACATTAAATAACCACCAACTGAAAGCTAAGCTGCTATTTTAACCGAAACACTCTGTTAACAGTCATGAAGTAACATAACTGCCAAGGGGCTGAAATGGAGATTTGGACTCTTACCGTTTAGCCTCCTCCAAGTGGCACAGGTATTCATAGGCCATGTTCTGCTGACGCCGCTCATCCATCTCCTCAGCAGTGAGCCGCTCCACACCATCCAGGACAGCTAAAATGAGGGGGGCAAACAAACGAGACATGAGAATGAAAAACACACTTACCGTATACAAAAAAGTTTAAAAGTTTGGGATCAGATATTTCTTCTTTTAAAAGAAGAAACGTTTCTTGAGCAGCAAATTAGCATATTAGAACGATTTCTAAAGGATCACGTGACACTGAAGACTGGAGTAATGATGCTGAAAATTTACATTTTAAAATATATTAAAATAGAAAACCGCTATTTACATTTTAATAATGTACTTTTGTTCAAATAAATGCATAACAGACTTTGTTCAAAAAGTTACCAACCCCAAACTTTTGAACAGTAGTGTATAGATATATTTCTCCCATACTGTAGATAATCACATAAATACAGCCGCCATCGAAAGGTTAGAATAAAATGTAAATAAACTGCTCCATTCTAACCAGACCTTTTCAGCAGTTTATGCAAAATTTGTAATATATACAACCTTATAATCTGTAATTATTCCACATACTGAATAATCTAATGGGGTTTAATGTCATGTGCAAAAAGAAGATAAATCTAATTAATAGCTGCACATACTTCAGGCAGAAGAGAAAAAAAAAAAGGAGGAAACTTTAGAAATGCACATTTGTCTGTAAAAGACTGTAGTCAGGACTCAGAACAGACACCATAGTGAATTTTTTTTTACGTGAATGAAAATGACTTTTACAGTCTAGCATTTAATTTTCAAAACACACAACTATCAAACCTGTTTCATTGAGTTTTTGTCTACTGAACGTTTTTTCTTTAGAAAGATGAACAACGGGCATGTTGTTAAACAACAGTACAAGCTATTGAACACACTGTGGTCCTATCCCTATTTTTTATTCCTGTCAAAAATTAAATATGGCCTGAGATTTGAAAAGCCTCCATCTAAAGTAGTACAGGAACATTCAATGTGGCCTGAACTGTTATGAACCACTTTGGAACTATTTGATGTATTAGATGCATTTGTGAGTCAAACCTCCGTTGGAAAATAAGCATTAAGGGAATACATCAGGCTGAAAGGCTCCAACTCTGACAACGGCTTTCAGCTGAGGGGATTCACATGCCTAGCAGTCAGTGAGTAGATCCTAAATTGTGAATATTAAACTTTAAAGGAGAGTGAGTAAACCATAACAGTATTGTAATCTTGGATTTTGAATTATGAAACCTCAAAGCAATCCTTTACCCTGCAACAAACTGCAAAGAAACCCAATTCAAAATGATGTTTGCATGTTCAGACATGAACAGAGCTATGATGTCACTCATCACCTTTCTTCTGTGACTTTTCTAGGCACTGCTCTGTAAGGTAATCCAAAAACAAAGTCTAGAAGATAATAAAATGACATGATTCAACCACCAAATAATTGTAGACTCAAGCCTCTTTTGAACTGTTACATTACCCTACCTTTAAGTAAGTAATAACTAGTTTTAAAAGTTGCAACAAGAAAACATGTAAAATGTGGCATTTCATTTAAGAACCAATCTGTTTATGAACTAATTGTTCTCATTCATTTCAATGCACTGAAGTCTTCAAAGACTAATAGCACAAACCAAAAGCATATTAATAACTGAAACAAACTACTTGCCGAATAAGTCTTACTTTGGGCGAGTCAGTGTTTTCAGGCTGAATGAGAGTGTGAACTGGGACATCTACATTAACAAAATATATTGCTTGCTCAGATTGTCATGCAAGTCAATCCTGCACAGAAAGAAAATAATCAAAGGGAGCGGAATAATTCTGAATGTATAAAAATTACTGATGACCACACTGATTTAAAGTCACCTGGTACATCACTTAAACTCCCATTTACTTTATTTGCTATAGTTTGATTAAAACCGTGCAGTTTATTTAAACCCTTGTTTCATTCAACCATTTTTTTTAAACGAATCTATGAGTGAATGACTCGCTCATAACACACAAAAAGACTCCACCCATCGCCTAAAGCCCCACTGAATGAATCACTGAGAGAATCTAAATGAATCATTTAGTAAATTGATTCAAAAGATTCAGGTTACTGGGATGAATCACACCACTAAAGTGAAAGGCTGTATATTTGAAGCTTAGTAATGTGAGTGGTTTCACAGAGCTGTCAGCTGGTGAAACAGACCATTGAAACTGTATTAGCACCAGAAACAGTTAACCGCCTTTATGGCAGCAAAGTAACACAATAATTAGTCAGTTGGTTTGGGGTGGGAGAGTAATAAATATTAGCGCGCGGCACAAAGACGCTTTTTTCCAGAGTCACTGGGAGTGACGTCTGGCCTTCACTGGGGAGCTGATTGGTTTTCTGCTTATAATAAAGACAACACTCATAAATGAGATAGAGCTTCGTTATGGGCTGGATCCAAACCACTGACTACTTAATAAAACTGGTTTTCAAACGGTCTTGTCTAAATTAAAAGGTATGCAGATGTACGACGTGCGCAGTCATTTCGTGTTCAATTTATATTTCTTGATTAGTACTGCGGCTCTCTCAGCATAGATAACTGAATTTCGATGATTTGTGTAAAAGTACATTAAAAACAACATGTTTGGTTGCTCAAAAAAGCTGTCCAGGTGATCCCGCTCGGTTGTGCCCCAGCTCATACAGTATTATAATGCGGAAGTTGTAAACCATGCCGATGCAAACTTGAGAATTAAAAAAAAAAAACATCAAAAGCAATTGAACAGACTTTCTCTGAATTAAAGCATTTGAAATGAAATGAAAATGAATAGTTTTCTTGTAACACACTGAGCACCATGTTTTAGAAGAACGCCTAAAGAAAACGTATTAATACTTACACCCATATCTAGGTCGGAAACCGTCAGTCTCTTCAGAAGTTGACATGTTTTCTCAAAAAGTTAGTCCTGTTTCCTTCTGAGTTCTCAATGCAGATCTGTGTCCTTTATGATTTATATTTAGACCTTGAGAAGGCACCTCTGGCCCCCTTCTTACTTCGCTGCACAGTTTCAGCGACTTTTTTTTCTTGAAAACCCACTGATGTCATGGGCGTGTTCCTTCCTAAATCCTGAAGTATGCGTTTCAGGAAACACCCATTTCAAGAAAGTCACTTCAAAACTTTTAACTGTGACTGCAGCGCCCTCTACTGGCCACACAGGTCATCGCCTGCCACCGCACTCTGTACCAGTCATTCTCCAGCAGGGGGCCTCAGTTAACCTCCAAGGGGCAACAGGATATTTAGTTATATTAAAATTTAATTAAATTATATATATATTTGCCTAGATTTGATGTCTTTATCGCTGAGATTGCCCTTATTGTAAAATATCTTAAGCTCATTGATAATAATAAGAGCAACAATTTTGGTAACACTTTATTTTAGTGTCCTTGTTGCATATGTTTAATGTACTTACCATAGTAATAAATGTAAATTATGCATAATTACATGCAACTAAACCCTAATCCTACCCTAATCCAATAGTAAGTACATGTTTTTAATTAATATTACTCCATACTTAAATATATAATTACACTGTAACAATGACACCTTAAAATAAAATGTAACTGAAGTTTTTTTAAAGAATTATGATCATATTGTTCTTACTGGTTGAGTTGTCATTGTTTGTTTTTTTCCTTTCAATTGTATGTTAATGTATTCAATGCAGAGCTGTTTCTTTTCTTGCAATAAAAAAACACCCAGACATCCAAAAAAAAAAAAGTGGTGTGATTGATGTAATAAATTATATAGTATAATAATAACTAGAGGAATGAAGTTTGTAAACAAACTTTGAAGTTGGCTTGAGAAAGCTAAACCAGAAAGTTTGAAAAAGTTAATTAAAAGCTTAAAGTTTGAAGGTTTGAAGTTTAAATTATTTTAGAGTTTAAAGTAGTTTAAAGTTTGACGGTTTTGAAGTCAATGCAGTCTATAAGAAGATAGATAGATACATAGATAGATTTCACATTCTAGATAGATGTTTGATAAGGTACTCAGAGTGGTTGCTATGCGGTTGCTAGGGTACTCAAGGTTGTTGCTATGGTGTTATGTGGTTGCTAGGGTACTCAGGGTGGTTGCTAGGGTGTTACTATGCGGTTGCTAGGGTACTCGGGCTGGTTGCTATACAGTTGCTACGGTACTCAGGGTGGTTGCTATGGTATTGTTATGTTGTTGCTAAGGTACTCTGGGTGGTTGCTAGGGCGTTGCTATGTGGTTGCTAAGGTAATCGAGGTGGTTGCTAAGGTGTTGCTATGTGGTTGCTTGGGTACATGGCGTAGTTGCTAGGGTGTTGCTATGCGGTTGCTAGTGTATTCTGGGTGGTTGCTATGCGGTTGCTAAGGTACTTGGGGTGGTTGCTAGGGTGTTGCTATGTGGTTGCTAGGGTACTCTGAGTGGTTGCTAAAGTGTTGCTATCCGGTTGCTAGGGTACTCTGGGTGATTGCTAGGGTGTTGCCATGCGGTTGCTAGGGTACTTGGGGTGATTGCTATGCAGTTCCTAGGGTACTCAGGGTGGTTGCTATGGTACTCGGGTGGTTGCTAGTGTGTTGCTATGCAGATGGTAGGGTATGTGTGTGTGTGTGTGTGTGTGTGTGAGAGAGAGAGAGAGAGAGAGAGAGAGAGAGAGAGAGAGAGAGAGAGAGAGAGAGAGAGAGAGTGTGTGTGTGTGGGGGGGGGGGTATGGGAGTTTTTCTGAGTTTTGATCGTTTGATCAGTTAGAAACGATATAGCAATGCGAGTCAGAACAGTCTGGAGGTCTGAACCGAATTTAGTGGTTGTAGCTTTAAAGTTCTAGGAGGAGTAGCAGTCAGAAATGTAGTCTCAGAAGAATAATAACTATACAGTTTATTAGCATTTCAGTAAGTTGGCTCTCTCAAGCCAACTTAATAAGCTTATTATTGGCCAGAGGAGAACTGGTGCCCCTGATTGAGCCTGGTTTCTCCCAAGGTTTTTTTTCTCTCTCTCCATTTGTGTCACCGATGGAGTTTGGGTCTCTTGCCACTGTCGCCTCTGGCTTGCTTATAATATTCAACAAAATAGGCTATTACTGATTTGACTGCACTGACACTATTGGATGAGAATTCAACACTTCTGGATGATGACATCACTGTTTTCTGCAGAACTGCTTTATAGCTGAATTGAACTCATAATTGATGTACTTTACACATTGCTGCCTTGCATCGTTATTTTTCTGATTATCAATGTAATGCTGCTTTGAAATAATCTGTATTGTAGCCTAGCCTATAAAGCACTAAATATAGGTGACTTGACTATAATATATTACAAATACCCCATGTAGTTTCTCAATTAATATGAACTCAGAAATAATTATAAAACAATAATATGGCTATTCTATTCTATTCTATTCTATTCTATTCGTGTTACTACAGCAGCAGGAAGGAGGAATTACCCAATTACATATTGCACATGGAATAAACCGCTTGTTTGTGCTCCAATCTCAGTGTCAGCAAAATAAATATCCTTTGCCCAATAGCTGACACGATATAAGCCGTTAACCGACGTCAGGGCGGGGCATATCAGTTTATAAAACAGCCAGTGAATTGTTCAATAGACCGTGTTTACTAAGTGACCCGACTCTCCACACCGCAGTGTCCTGTGACCCGGGCAGTTGACTGGACCCTGGACCATGACAAGCTCAGAGATACTATCCGGACTGATCATAGTCGGCCTCTGTACCGTCATGTGCTCTGGACAAACTTCCCAAGAACTGTCCTCAGAAGATTACACACAACTGTCCCAGCATGAAACGGGAAACGAATTGGTGAGTATTTATAGCTTTAAATTTCTTGTAGCGTGATATGTTTTTATATAGGCCTAGTGAGATATGTGCGATACTTGTCTGTTTATATTTAGACTATTTTCAACTAAATGGAATATAAAAGTGTAATTGTAATTATTTTCATATCTCAATTTAAAAAATAGGTTATTGAGTTGATTATGGATGCTTGTCTTTGCATAGGTTGAGGCTATGACTGCACTTTTGGGGAGATATCAGACCAATTTACCAACTTCAGAAAAACGTGGCATTCCACAGGTAAACATTGCTCCATTTCTTTGTAACATTTTCCCCTTCATAATTATAAGTAATTTGCCTCATAGGTGTTATAATATAACATAACATCATGAAATTCTTTCTCTGTGTAGTGTGCTGTGGGGTCCCGCTGCGCCATGAGACTTGGTCCACGCTTTGGAAAATTGTGTGAATGTATCAGAGGATCCAACTGTAACTCATTTCTTCTCAAATGCATCTGAATCATGAAAAAGAAGCAAATCCTTCATCCTTTCTTGATCATAATGTCATGCACAAACGTTGACCTGAAAGATGCAGAGGGTGGAAATCTGTTTTCTGAATCGCTTGTACAAGGTCTGACAGCAAGCATTCATCAAAACGTGGAATGACAAGCAGTAACAAAACAGCATGTTTATTTATTTATTTATTTATTTATAGTTTTTAATGTTGTCTTGTGTTATCAATAAACATTATTCTTCAGCACAGCTCATTGTCTTCATGAATTATGTCGTTCCAATTATGAAATAACTTCATTTCTGGGGTTATAACTTTAACAAAAAAATTTACTTCTTAACACTTTTAATTTTTAACATCTGTCACAAGTAACAAATGGATGAAAATTAATACTTTTCCCCCATAGTGATTTGAGAATGGTCTTTCTTTGTTCACCCACATTACTAATTTTTAGTAGCCTAGTTCAGTGACTTCCAGTGAACTGCAAAGCTACACCAGTTAATAATAATTTCACTAACCCAACCAGACAAGTAGCCTGATTAAAACATCAATAACAAAAAATAAGGTTTTTTTATTACACCAAAATGTTCAGGCCAGTTACAATGTTTATAATGTGTGTGTGTGTGTGTATATATATATATATATATATATATATATATATATATATATATATATATATATATATATTACATACACTGTAAAATAAATAAATTCGTAAAATAACAGCTCATTACCTGAACATTATCCAGTAATTTTATGGACATTTCCGTTAACCCTAAAACACAACACAATGCAAATAAAAAAATAAAAATAAAAACACCTGTAAAAAATAAGCAAAGAAAATTGTTGTTAAATTAATACATTACATTGTACCCTATTTTAACAGATTTGTTTAGAGTATGTATATATATATATATATATGTATGTATGTACAGCCATCAGAGGTGTTTCTCTTCAGACACAGTAATAGGGGTGGGAGTACACAAATAGGCAAGCCAAATGTATTATGGGCAATGTAATTCATATTCTCACTGTGAACTTGATTGGAGCATGCAACCCCCATCACAAATCGATTTGCAGAAATATATGCAATAATTTAGTCTACAGAAAATGAGAAGTATAAAGTGCAAAATTGCAAAATGTTAATCATTGACTACACTTGCACATCAGATGTTTAAAGTCAATGAACTAGAAAATTACTAATTTAAAGATCCTGAAGTTTCATTGCCTTTAGGAGAAACAGTGATGTTATTCCTGAATGCTTTCTGCCAAGACAATAAAATGATGCTGTATCTACAGAATCTCAGTTCATGAGGGCATCCAGGCCATTATGTTTAGGCTTAGTCACTTGATTACAGTCAATCAAGTTAAAACCCAGGGGTTCAGTAGTAAAGTTATCTGTGTGATCTAGGCCCTGTCCCCATTGATCTAAGAACGACGTCTGTCAGACTGGTATCACATGCAGATATATAAGATGGTACAATCTGACTTTCCTTTTAAAACATACTATTCCTGCTGAAATATACAAAATTGTGATGCCTGTGCAGAATAACATTAAATGTTCTACTATAAAATTCACTGAATGGAATACAACCAGATGCAGTTATTATGAAAGACTCACAGCAGCTGTGAAATAGGATGTAAAAGTATAAAAAGAGCCATGAAATGGATAGGGCTTCATTTGAACCTGCTGAAAGATTATGAGCTGTCCTTCAATGCTGGATGTCGTCATTTACACATTACATTCTTGCATTTAGCTGTATGAATTATATGAGGCTCTATAACAAGACTGCAGTGTGAATGTTTCCCCTGAGAAAGAGCACAGTCGATATATTGGTAGTTGAGAGTGCAACTTTCTGGTCCATTTCTTGAAATCGGTCATTTTAGTGTCCCCTTGAGAAACAGTGGTGCATTATTTAGGTGTCCTGTGTTATACACACACACTCTGGCACTTTAATGACCACTAAATAAATATGTTTAACCTGTTAGTCATGAGGCCAAACCACTGAATTATTCATTGTTCCAGTGTTTCACTGAATAATATTGTGGTGTAATAATCAACTTGCAGCATATGGTGTTGTTTTGTACCTAATTTTCCCTATATGAAGGATTTTTTCAGGACTTGACATTAATATATGCCTTTAATATATTTAAATGCACTGAACAATCACAGACATTAATATTAATTCAGGGCACATGTTGAGAAAGCATTTTATCTTATTTGGAAATTGGATTTTATTCATTTATGACCTACATTTACAGTTTGATTGTATAAGACACTTAACATAAACAGTAAGACTTGCTATTTAATCTGACATGCTAATTACGTTGCTTAAATGAACCCATAATGACTGGGGTTATTATTTGTTTTCAGCTCATAACATTTCTGGCAATCTGATTAAATGTTCCGAGTGATAGAGTTAATGCCTTTAGAGAGGCATGTCTGCAGTGTGTTCAAAAAGAATTAAAATATTTTGTAATTTTTTCAGCACTTTTATTATGACAGGAGCTTTAGTGTTGGAAAATATGTCTGTAATATTACTAAATTACCTGTGAGCTGGAAAGGGATATTAACCAGACCTCAGCATCAATATTCTATCACTGCACAATTTCTTATAGTTACCACAGGCTGTTTATTATAACATGAAAAAGATTCAAACGTACATTCTTTGATTCCTCACATATGTGCGTCTTGTTGCCACATAGAAGCCAACATGTATAATACACAGCATCAGCTGAGAAATGGGAGACCTATAATAACACAACAGTTCAATGAAATCACAAGTACTACATACAACAGTTCTCATTTGCGTTTGGGTTCTTTGCAGACACTACCTCACCAAAGTGAAAGGGTTTCAGCTGTGGTGTGTCAGTAGTACCTGCTCTCATTCTTTATTGAGAAAATACTAATTAAATGTTTTTTCTTTGTTTTAATTATTTGGACAGTATATAGCGAGCGAGAACTCACTATTCAGCTATACTAACTGCAATTTAAACCCAATCCTTTTCGCAGGATAAATAGTAATATTGTTACACAATCCATTTAGTGCATTAACTAATCATATTTCATATAATTTCAGCATATACGTACGGGTGTGATTGCTTTGAAGGGTTAGTTCACCCAAAAATGAAAATTCTGTCATTAATGACTCACCCTCATGTTGTTCCAAAACTGTTCATCTTCGGAACACAAATTAAGATATTTTTGATGAAATCCGAGAGCTTTCAAAGCCCAGTGTGGCAAGCAGGGCTAGGCCGCGTGACCATGAGAACGGGGCATCGGTCTTGTGTCTCACGGAGAAGCTTGGGCGTATAAAATGAGGAGCGACGACAATGAAGGACAAGAGAGGACCAGGCCTGGATTTTAGGTTGTGTTTTGTTTATGTTTTGTTATGTGTGTGCACGGCAGCCGTCCATGAGGAGCTGCTTGCATTTTACTTTCAGTTTGTTTATTTATTTGATTAAAGTTTGTTAACATTCGCCGGTTGTTAACAACTCTCCTACGCTGTTGACGTAGTAAATACAGTGCAGTGCTTCCGAGTTACGTCAGAGCTATGCCAGAACGCCGGCTTACCATTGGCCGATGCTGTTCACGTGAGCACCACTACACATGTGTGTGATGCTGACGCAGGAGCTGGCCAAGAGCCAGGAGACTGGCACAGACAAGAATAAATTGTTGAATAAAGTTGTTATTTTTGTTCGTTTTTTTGCTTACGATAGTATTCTCGTCGATTCATAAAATTAGAGTTGAACCACTGTAGTCACATGGACTATTTTAACGATCTCTTTACTACCTTTCTCGGCCTTGAAAGTGGTAATTAAATTGCTGTCTATGGAGGGATCAGAGAACGACATGAGGGTGAGTAATTAATAACTAACCCTTTAAACACAATGCCAAAACATTAAAACACGGGAAGGTGCCAGTATAATAATAAAAATATACAATAATAAATTACATTAAAATTTAATAAAATAAACTTTCAACAAGACAGTAATGAACATTAAGAACACTCTGCAACAGATAACTGAAAATATTCTGGCACAGAAGATCAGAGTGGTAATTGGTTTCTAAGGGTGTTCAGCTCATTTGAGTCCTGCTGTGACAGATGCGTGATGACTGTTCACCCTCAGTCACATCTGCATTTGATCTTTTTTAGACAGTATTTCTGACATGTGGAATAAAGTGGGGAAGTTTTTCAAAGTATTTCACTCTTGTATTATGAAATGGCAGTAGGAGAAAGTGTGCTCTCTGTATCAACCTCACTGACCCTTTCTGCCTTTCTCTACAGCTACAGCTGTGATCATTGTATTTGGTGAGGATTTATCTCTGATTTATATCTCTGACAGTGAAGAGATATTCTGTTTGAAGACATAAAATTCCAATTTAGGCCTACTTCATTTCAAAAATTCATTTTTAACAACTGTTATGATTTTGATGATTGTGATCTGGGTTTTTTCAGCAGTGCTGGTCTTATCTCTTGGGCTTTTTGGCCTAATGGTTAGACTTTTAACCCAAAGGTTAAATCGCTACCTGGGTGCCCACTGTTCCGGGTGTGTGTGTGTCCATGGTTTGCAGTATGTGTGTGTGTGTGTGTGTGTGTGTGTACATGTTTTTCTATTCCGGTGGGGACTTTAGATTAGATTAGATTAGATTATATTCAACTTTATTGTCATTACACAAGTACAGGTACGAGGCAACGAAATGCAGTTTGGGTCTAACCAGAAGTGCAATAGCAGCAAGTGCAGGACATGAATATGTACTGAATAAATATAAAGATGGCTATTACTATAAATAGAATTTACAGATAGATATGTACTGAATATAATATACAGATGGATGTTGCTATAAACAGTTTGCAGATAGATATATACTGAACAGAATTTACAGATAGATATGTACTGAATATATTTACAGATGGCTATTATTGTAAACTGAATTTACAGATAGATAGATAGATATATACTGAATGTAATATACGGATGGATATTACTATAAACAGAATTTACAGGGTAGATATGTACTGAATATATATACAGATGGATATTACTATAAGCAAAATTTTACAGATAGATGTATATAATGATATGTTAGGCTAAGATGGGCAGTATAGCAATGAACGATATAGTGCAAATGAGCATATTCTAGTTAGGTAGTAGTGCAAGATGCATATATGAACAGGTGTTACTGTATTAACAGTCGATAGTGCAAATGAGCATCCAGTTTAACTTGAATGCATACAAACTCATGAGGTCTTGTGTCACCGTGGGGATCTACATTGAGGTCCCCATGAGGAAACAAGCTTCTAAATCATACAGAATTCGTTTTTTTGAAAATGTAAAAATAGTTTTCTGTGATGGGTAGGTTTAGGGGTAGGGTTAGTGTAGGGGGATAGAATGTACAGTTTCTACAGTATAAAAACCATTATGCTTATGGAGAGTCCCCATAAGGACAGTACCCCTTACGAAAAAGTATATTTCAAGTTCATTTTATGAAGTATACTTAAGTACGGTTCAAGTATATTTTTAAGTATACTTTTAGTAAGTATACTAACATTAATGTGAACTAGTAGTAAACTTGTAAGTGTATATTTCAATACTGCTTGGGACTAAATTGGCCCACTTTTAGTATATAAAAGTATACGAAGTGTACTATATGTGTAACAGTAGTTAACTTTAAGTGTACAACTAGGTTTCTCATTTGTACTGCATCTGTACTACAAGTGAACTTATATGTATACTAGTGGTTTACTATTTTAATACAAGTAGTAATTTTTTTAGTTTATGAAAGTACACTTTGAAGTGTACTCTCAGTAAACTACTAGTTTATACTGCAAGTATACTTGTAGGTTTCCTCATGGGTTCGACATTTCATTTGGTAACATTAGGCAGTTTTGATTTACATGCTGTTTAATGTTTGATGATCGTGTTATTTTACAATCTTCTATCACTTTGTTTCTGCTTCTTCACCTGTGTTTTGATCCGGAGATTCTGTACTAGAAGATGTGTCATAGCGCCCCCAGTACGGTGTACATTTAGGACATCCTCAGACCTCAGTCATATGATGAAAAGGCGTCATGCCTCAGACTAAAAGGCTTTATCTTAAAAAGGCAAGTTTTTTATGTTGCTAGGCAACCCCAGAATCAGATATGCAGAATTAGGAACATAGTTTTTAGAACACCAGTTTTGTAGATTTTAATTGTCGATTTTGATTTCGTAGTGAGCTTTATGTGGGTGTGTTAGAAGAATTGAACATGTTGTAGGCTATTTGCTGTACGTGACATTGTGGTTTGTATTGTTCAAAATATTGTTCCCCTTTTTAGGCTACTTAATTCAAGATAAATAACATTTAAGGAAGTAGTTTGTCCTCATAATGAAAAACAAGCATTGTTTTTTTTATTTTATATTCATTTGTTATTTTAATTGAACACTAGATGGCATTGTTTGTTTACTAATTATATACACTGAGTCTACCATTACTTGTTTTATTGAATGTACAGTAGGCCTATAGTCCTCTTTACTAGGTCAGATTCATAATGTCTAAAATGCTTAGCAATAATAAAAAAAAAATCAAGGATATTACAGCCTCATTTATGAGATATAAACTTAATGAGATTTGACCCTTGTTTGATCCTTAATAAGATTTGGGTTGAGGAAAGGAATTGTATTCAAGTCATCCAAATTTTCATTTAGAACTTTCTCAATAACCAAAATGTCATTAAATGAGTGGAGAAGCAAATACAGCTGAAATCTGATGTCTGTCTCAAAATTCCATAAAACGTATAATTAAGAAATTGCAAACATCAGAAGCGAGACATTCCAGCAGAGAAGATAACACCGCTGTACTCGTCTCTTCCAATGGCTTTGTCAGTCCTCTGTGGAAGGAAGCAGTTAGTGAGAGACTGAGTGAGTCATTAAGCCTGCAATAATCAGCTGCTCACTTCTTTAATTATTTATGCTGTGTAATTACGCTTCTGTGGAGCTGGTGGAGGAGGCTGGCAAAATGAAGAAGTGCTTGTTTTTCAAATAAATGCTCATTGGATGATGGAAACTCAATTTAGTGTTGGAAAGGACATGTTGCCTTATGTGACACTTGTGTGGTAGGTTAATGAACAGTTTCCTTTAGTCACTTAGAGAGATATGTGCAATCTATCTAAAGCTCCTCGGCTGACACACATCATTCTGTCCTCTTTGTATCCTGCAGGTCATCTTACCTCTCTGACGAGCCTGCCCTGATTTCTTCTTGGCTGCTGCTATGAAAATGACGGGAACTTTGCTTTCTGAAGTGGCTCCTGAGGCTCACTGGTTCTGTCTGAGAGAACATCTTATGCACTGAACAGATAAAACATTACACTATTACTTAAAATGTTTATTTATGAAGAAAGTTAAAAATACACCACAGACTACAAGACAGACATTATGTAACTTCTCCCCATCCACAGAAGTTGCTGGGTCAGAGAATCTGTCAATTCATGTAATGCGAGGGAAAACTTTAAATCATATATTACGTATATTATGTAAATATAAACAAACACACATTAATATGTATAATATATGCAATGCTCACCGTGTGTGTGTGTGTGTGTGTCAAAACAAATCAAACAAAAGTTTGTTTATATATAACATACACTATATTGCCAAAAGTTTTGGGACACCTGCCTTTACATGCACATGAACTTTAATGACATCCCATTCTTAATCCGTAGGTTTTAATAGGAGTAAATGGATTTGCCCCACGCTTTGCAGCTATAACAGCTTCAACTCTTCTGGGAAGGCTTTCCAAAACGTTTAGGAGTGTGTTTATGGGAATTTTTGACCATTCTTCTAGAAGCGCATTTGTGAGGTCAGGCACTGATGTTGGACGAGAAGGCCTGGCTCGCAGTCTCCACTCTAATTCATCCCAATGGTGTCTATCAGTCAGCACTCTGTGCAGGCCAGTCATTTCCTCTACACCAGTGTTACTCATTGCGAGCCTCCTGCGGCTCGCCCAGCTTTAATTTGCAGCTGGAATGGCAGTAAATAATATGGTGAAATGATCATAGTCATTATAGATATTTCATAAAAACATTAAAAACAAGCAGGGCTATAACATAACTCATTAAAAACTCAAAGTGTCTGCTCTATTACAAATAATTTATATTTAAAAAATACCCAAAACAGCGGCATTACAAGATGGAAATATAGACTATAAAAGATATTTAAACTTGCTCGGCCCTCACATCCATGACTCACTGCGGTCTTTCCAGCTCTTAACCGAATGTGCTCAGATCAACAAGTTCTCATGAAATGTGTATCTTTAACACGAATTGTATTTATTGTGCGATACGCATTGTCAACCCATTGGGTAGGATTAGTGATGTTACGTGCATATATAACACACCATAAAGTGCATATAATATGCACGCGAAAACTCAATTTGGCGTATAAATTGAATGTAGAAAAAAATACCCTGTATCTATCTACCTTTGTATTTATTGCATTGCATATTGTATGTTCAGGGATGACAGATTGATAAGCAGACAAGCTATTTATGACTGAATGTAACTTTTGATACTTTGCTGTAAAAGTGGCTCTCCTATTGATTTTGTCCTATCAGTGTGGCTCTAATGAAAAAACCACTGCTCTACACCAAACTCGCTCATCCATGTCTTTATGGACATTGCTTTGTGCACTGGTCCGCAGTCATGTTGGAACAGGAAGGGCCATCCCCAAACTATTTCCACAAAGTTGAGAGTTTGAAATTGTCCAAAATGACTTGGTATGCTGATGCATTAGGAGTTCCTTTCACTGGAACTAAGGGGCCAAGTCCAACCCCTGAAAAACAACCCCACACCATAATCCCCCTCCACCAAACTTTACACTTGGCACAATGCAGTCAGGCAAGAACAGTTCTCCTGGCAACCGCCAAACCCAGACTCGTCCATCAGATTGCCAGACAGAGAAGCGTGATTTGTCACTCCAGAGAACACGTCTCCACTGCTCTAGAGTCCAGTGGCGGCGTGCTTTACACCATTGCATCCCACGCTTTGCATTGCACTTGGTAATGTAAGGCTTGGATGCAGCTGCTCAGCCATGGAAACCCATTCCATGAAGCTCTCTACACACTGTTCTTGAGCTAATCTGAAGGCCACACAAAGTTTGGAGGTCTGTAGCTATTGACTTCTGCACACTGTGTGTCTCAGCATGCGCTGACCCCGCTCTGTGATTTTACGGGGCCTACCACTTTGTGGCTGAGTTGCTGTTGTTCCCAATTCCGTATTGTTATAATACCACTAACAGTTTTCTTCACGAATGGACTTGCACAGATGGCAACCTATCACGGTACCATGCTTGAATTCACTGAGCTCCTGAGAGCGACCCATTCTTTCACAAATGTTTGTAGAAGCAGTCTGCATGCATAGGTACTTGATTTTATACACATGTGGCCATGGAAGTGAATGGAACACCTGAATTCAATGATTTTGAATTCAATTGTGCATTGTTCATGTGAGTTTACAGTGCATTAACTAATGTTAACAGATAACATTTTTGATTTTAAAATTGTTTTAGATGTAGAAATCAACATTAACTTAAATAATGTTAACAAATAAAACCTTATTGAATAAATGTACCTATATTCTTACATTCTAAAAATATAAATCATTCTAATTGTAATTATTTGTCAGTGATTGTAAAAGGTGGAGAAAAGCATCCCTCTCTAAATATTTGCCATAGAAGTCACCTAATGTTGCTTTGAAGTTCTTGGCATTTTCTGTCCTCCTCAGTCCGCTTTATTCTGTTATGTTGGTGTTAGCTTAAAGATGTGAAGCTTTTGTCTAAAAATGGATTTGAAGAGAGTGGGTGGAATGGAAGTGGAGTCGTTAAGCAATATTATAAAGCTTAACACCACACACATGATAGCTATACAGTGCAATTACGGAGATAAGAAACTCCTCATCAGAATAAATAAAGCTTTGTAGGCAGGGAAGAGTTGAGGCAGATTTTTCAGAGACCTCTAATTACCTCACAATGACGCACAACAACTCAGACCATGGACCCCGGTACGTGCGGACAGCCTTTCTAACAGTTTTGAGAATATATCACTGATGCCTTTTGCCCCAAGCAGAAAGGAGTGGATGTAGAAAAGCTTTCACTTTCTGTCTTTGAACTTAAATTAGGACGATTTGGTGGAACAAATAAAACCAATGCATTATGCATGTGAAAGTGTCAGTTAAGAACAAACGTTTTAACAAGACAAATGTCAATCCCAATAAAGAAAATGATTCTTGTTCATGCTTCAAAGGCATCAGGAGTAAAGATATAAATGGGAAGGTTTAATTATTCATCAACTTCAACTTAAACAGGAAACATGAAAAAAATATGAAAAGACAGATGATTACATCTGCGAACAAGATCCCCTACCAAACCCTCAGCAGGGATAGAACGTTGCGCAGTGTTATTTAAAGAAGCGTACCATACCCTTTGCTTTGCTCTGTGTAATTTTTCTCCTTAGGTATGACAGGCCAAAGACAGACTTTGCAATCAAACAAGCTTGTTCATATCTGCTTGTCCTGTTTGGCTCTTGTTTATCATTCTTTACCTCATCTAGCCCCCGAAACACTCAAACTGCTCTTTTGCTTTGTGCTTGACCATCACATTTGCTCTCTAGCCAGTGATTCTGATAGAGGTGAGATGGTTCAGCTCAGTACAAATAGGCTCTTTCTGCTGTAACTACAGCTTGCATATTAATAACAGCTGTAGGGATTCATGGTGATGCTTTTCGTATCTTGTAGGATACCCAGGACATTGATGGATGCATCTGTTAAGGAAGCACGCTAACAGGCACATCCGCTGCTGTTATCTTAATGACTGATGCAATCAGTGGACTGGAGTGTGGCCGTCACTGACACATGAGATAATCTTTGCTGCACAATGAAGTGACCTGATTCTATGTCTCTATTCATGCTGACATCTAATATTGCCCACTGGCCACTTCACAACTTGATTAACCGACTCGGGTCCTATTTATCAGCTTCATTTTTGTGTTTTAGGATCTAAAGGCTGTCTGAAGCGTGACTGTTTGGCTTGTGTTTTGGGTCTCAGTGTTCACTCCCTCCCTCTGACATAATGGGGAGTCTGTGTTGTGTGTTGACAAATGAAGGTCTGGCACTAACAAGGGACCTCTGGCGTTCTGGTAAAGTGTTAGAGCCTTTGGAGTAATTGACAGTTCAGACGCAGCTCTTCCTCTCTGGGTTAGCAAGTCCCCCTGTTGCTATGCTGAAGCTCCTGAAACTACATGATTTCTTTGTTATTCTTTTGCATTTACATTTATGCATTTGGCAGATACTTTTATCCAAAGCAACTTACATTACATTGAAGGTACACATTTACATTTTTATCAGTTTTTTTGCGGTGGCCGAAAGAGTTTCACACGCTGCAACTGAAGGAAACGCCATTAAATTAAGAAAATATCTTTATAAGTTTGACAATACATGTGCTGCAAATACTCACAATGCACATACAATCAGGATGTTAAAATAAACAAAAAGCTCACCTTTCAGGTCATCGACAACACCATTGACAAGTAGACATTGAACAATAAGTAGTCCCAGCTAGGTTTGTCACTTGTTAGGGTCCCCTTGAAACATTTCTGTTGTGATCTGTGCTATTTGCTGTGTGTTTCTGTATTTGGTTGCATTATGAGTATTTGTAGCATATGTGTTGTCAAATTGATGTTTTCAATTTGATGTTTTCTTAATTTGCATGTGTTGTTTTTATTTGCATGTGTTTTCTTCAGTTGCAGTATTTTCAGTGCGTTTCTGTATTTGGTTTTGCTGTGAGTATTTGCAGCACGTTTTTGTATTTGGTTGCATTGTGATTATTTGTAGCACGTGTTGTCAAATTTATGAAGATGTTTTCATAATTTGCATGTGTTTTCTTCAGTTGCAGCGCATTGTGCTATTTGCATCATGTTTCTGTATTTGAGTATTTGCAGCACATTTCTTATTTGGTTGTGTTGTGAGTATTTTCAGTGCGTTTCTGTATTTGGTTGCGTTGTTAGTATTTGCAGTGTGTTTCTGTATTTGGTTGTGTTGTGAGTATTTGCAGTGTGTTTCTGTATCTGGTTGCATTGTGAGTATTTACATCACGTTTCTGTTTTTGGTTATGTTGTTAGTATTTGCAGTGCGTTTCTTAGCATGTTTCTGTATTTGGTTGCATTGTAAGTATTTGCAGCACGTTTCTTAGCGCGTTTCTGTATTTGGTTGCGTTGTGAATATTTGCAGCACGTTTCTGTATTTGGTTGTGTTGTGAGTATTTGCAGTGTGTTTCTGTATTTGGTTGCGTTGTGAGTATTTGCAGTGTGTTTCTGTATTTGGTTGCGTTGTGAGTATTTGCAGCAAATTTCTGTAGTTGGTTGAGTTGTGAGTATTTGCATCACATTTCTGTATTTGGTTGCGTCATGTGTTTCTTAGCACGTTTCTGTATTTGGTTGCGTTGTGAGTATTTTCAGTGCGTTTCTGTATTTGGTTTTGCTGTGAGTATTTGCAGAAAATTTCTGTATTTGGTTGCATTGTGCGTTTCTTAGCACGTTTCTGTATTTGGTTGCATTGTGAGTATTTGCAGTGTGTTTCTGTATTTGTTTGCATTGTGTGCGTTTCTTAGCGCGTTTCTGTATTTAGTTGCAGTGTGAGTATTTGCAGTGCGTTTTTTAGCGTGTTTCTGTATTTGGTTGTGTTGTGAGTATTAGCAGTGTGTTTCTGTGTTTGGTTGCGTTGTGAGTATTTGCAGCGTGTTTCTTAGCGCGTTTCTGTATTTGGTTGCGTTGTGAGTATTTGCGGTGTGTTTCTGTATTTGGTTGCGTTGTTAGTATTTGCAGTGCGTTTCTTAGCATGTTTCTGTATTTGGTTGCATTGTGAGTATTTGCAGTGTGTTTCTGTATTTGGTTGTGTTGTGAGTATTTGCAGTGTGTTTATGTATCTGGTTGCATTGTGAGTATTTACATCACGTTTCTGTTTTTGGTTGCGTTGTAAGTATTTGCAGAAAATTTCTGTATTTGGTTGCATTGTGCGGCTCTTAGCACATTTCTGTATTTGGTTGCATTGTGAGTATTTGCAGTGTGTTTCTGTATTTGGTTGCATTGTGCGTTTCTTAGCGCGTTTCTGTATTTAGTTGCAGTGTGAGTATTTGCAGTGTGTTTCTTAGAGCGTGCTTTTCTGTATTTGGTTGCATTGTGAATATTTGCAGTCCATTTTTGTATTTGGTTGCATTGTGAGTATTTGCAGCATGTTTCTGTATTTGGTTGCATTGTGAGTATTTGCAGTGCGTTTCTGTATTTGGTTGCGTTGTGAGTATTTGCAGCAGGTTTCTGTATTTGGTTGCATTGTGAGTATTTGCAGTGCTTTTCTGTATTTGGTTGCATTGTGAGTATTTGCAGTGCGTTTCTGTATTTGGTTGCGTTGTGAGTATTTGCAGCAGGTTTCTGTATTTGGTTGCATTGTGAGTATTTGCAGTGCTTTTCTGTATTTGGTTGCATTGTGAGTATTTGCAGTGTGTTTCTGTATTTGGTTGTGTTGTGAGTATTTGCAGTGTTTTTCTGTATTTGGGTGCATTGTGAGTATTTGCAGCAAATTTCTGTATTTGGTTGCGTTGTGAGTATTTGCAGTGCGTTTCTTAGTGAATTTCTGTATTTGTTTGCGTTTTAAGTATTTGCATCACATTTCTGTATTTGGTTGCGTTGTGTGTTTCTTAGCACGTTTCTGTATTTGGTTGCGTTGTGTGTTTCTAAGCACGTTTCTCTATTTGGTTGCATTGTGAGTATTTGCAGCACGTTTCTTAGCGCTTTTCGGTATTTGGTTGCGTTGTGAGTATTTGCAGTGTGTTTCTGTATTTGGTTGCATTGTGAGTATTTGCAGTGCGTTTCTTAGCGCGTTTCTGTATTTGGTTGCGTTGTATTTGCAGTGCATTTCTGTATTGGTTGCATTGTGAGTATTTGCAGCACCTTTCTATATTTGGTTGCATTGTGAGTATTTGCAGCACGTTTCTATATTTGATTGCATTGTGAGTATTTGCAGTGCGTTTTTTAGCGTGTTTCTGTATTTGGTTGTGTTGTGAGTATTAGCGGTGTGTTTCTGTGTTTGGTTGCGTTGTGAGTATTTGCAGCGCGTTTCTTAGCGCGTTTCTGTATTTGGTTGCGTTGTGAGTATTTGCGGTGTGTTTCTGTATTTGGTTGCGTTGTGAGTATTTACAGCGTGTTTCTTAGCGCGTTTCTGTATTTGGTTGCGTTGTGAGTATTTGCAGCACGTTTCTGTATTTGGTTGCATTGTGAGTATTTGCAGTGTGTTTCTGTATTTGGTTGTGTTGTGAGTATTTGCAGTGTGTTTCTGTATTTGGTTGCATTGTGAGTATTTGCAGTGTGTTTCTTAGCGCGTTTCTGTATTTAGTTGCAGTGTGAGTATTTGCAGTGTGTTTCTTAGAGTGTGTTTTTCTGTATTTGGTTGCACTGTGAATATTTGCAGTCCATTTCTGTATTTGGTTGCATTGTGAGTATTTGCAGTGCTTTTCTGTATTTGGTTGCATTGTGAGTATTTGCAGTGCTTTTCTGTATTTGGTTGCATTGTGAGTATTTGCAGTGCTTTTCTGTATTTGGTTGCATTGTGAGTATTTGCATCACATTTTTGTATTTGGTTGCGTTGTGTGTTTCTTAGCACGTTTCTGTATTTGGTTGCGTTGTGTGTTTCTTAGCACGTTTCTGTATTTGGTTGCGTTGTGTGTTTCTAAGCACGTTTCTCTATTTGGTTGCATTGTGAGTATTTGCAGCACGTTTCTTAGCGCGTTTCTGTATTTGGTTGCGTTGTGAGTATTTGCAGTGTGTTTCTGTTTTTGGTTGCATTGTGAGTATTTGCAGTGCGTTTCTTAGCGCGTTTCTGTACTTGGTTGAGTTGTATTTGCAGTGCATTTCTGTATTGGTTGTATTGTGAGTATTTGCAGCACGTTTCTATATTTGGTTGCATTCTGAGTATTTGCAGCACGTTTCTTAGCGCGTTTCTGTATTTGGTTGCGTTGTGAGTATTTGCAGTGTGTTTCTGTATTGGTTGTATTGTGAGTATTTGCAGCACGTTTCTGTATTTGGTTGCATTGTGAGTATTTGCAGTGCGTTTCTTAGCGTGTTTCTGTATTTTGTTGCATTGTGAGTATTAGCAGTGTGTTTCTGTGTTTGGTTGCGTTGTGAGTATTTGCAGTGTGTTTCTTAGCGCGTTTCTGTATTTGATTGCGTTGTGAGTATTTGCAGTGCGTTTCTTAGCGTGTTTCTGTATTTGCTTGTGTTGTGAGTATTAGCAGTGCGTTTCTGTGTTTGGTTGCATTGTGAGTATTTGCAGTGTGTTTCTTAGCGCGTTTCTGTATTTGGTTGCGTTGTGAGTATTTGCAGCACGTTTCTGTATTTGGTTGCATTGTGAGTATTTGCAGTGTGTTTCTGTATTTGGTTGCATTGTGAGTATTTGCAGTGTGTTTCTTAGTGCGTTTCTGTATTTGGTTGCGTTGTGAGTATTTGCAGTGTGTTTCTGTATTTGGTTGCATTGTGAGTATTTGCAGTGTGTTTCTTAGTGCGTTTCTGTATTTAGTTGCAGTGTGAGTATTTGCAGTGTGTTTCTTAGAGCGTGCTTTTCTGTATTTGGTTGCATTGTGAATATTTGCAGTCCATTTCTGTATTTGGTTGCATTGTAAGTATTTGCAGTGCGTGTGTTTCTTAGCGCGTTTCTGTATTTGGTTGCGTTGTGAGTATTTGCAGCGTGTTTCTTAGCACGTTTCTGTATTTGGTTGCGTTGTGAGTATTTGCAGCACGTTTCTGTATTTGGTTGCATTGTGAGTATTTGCAGTGTGTTTCTGTATTTGGTTGCATTGTGAGTATTTGCAGTGTGTTTCTTAGTGCGTTTCTGTATTTGGTTGCGTTGTGAGTATTTGCAGTGTGTTTCTGTATTTGGTTGCATTGTGAGTATTTGCAGTGCGTTTCTTAGCGTGTTCCTGTATTTGGTTGCATTGTGAGTATTTGCAGTGCGTTTCTGTATTTGGTTGCATTGTGAGTATTTGCAGTGCTTTTCTGTATTTGGTTGCATTGTGAGTATTTGGTTGTGCTGTGAGTATTTGCAGCAAGTTTCTGTATTTGGTTGTGTTGTGAGTATTTGCAGTGTGTTTCTGTATTTGGTTGCATTGTGAGTATTTGCAGTGTGTTTCTTAGCGCATGCTTTTCTGTATTTGGTTGCATTGTGAGTATTTGCAGTGTGTTTCTGTGTTTGGTTGCGTTGTGAGTATTTGCAGTGTGTTTCTTAGCGCGTTTCTGTATTTGGTTGCGTTGTGAGTATTTGCAGTGTGTTTCTTAGCGTGTTTCTGTATTTAGTTGCAGTGTGAGTATTTGCAGTGTGTTTCTTAGCGTGTTTCTGTATTTGGTTGCATTGTGAGTATTAGCATTGTGTTTCTGTGTTTGGTTGCGTTGTGAGTATTAGCAGTGCGTTTCTGTGTTTGGTTGCATTGTGAGTATTTGCAGTGTGTTTCTTAGCGCGTTTCTGTATTTGGTTGCGTTGTGAGTATTTGCAGCACGTTTCTGTATTTGGTTGCATTGTGAGTATTTGCAGTGTGTTTCTGTATTTGGTTGCATTGTGAGTATTTGCAGTGCGTTTCTTAGCGTGTTTCTGTATTTGCTTGTGTTGTGAGTATTAGCAGTGCGTTTCTGTGTTTGGTTGCATTGTGAGTATTTGCAGTGTGTTTCTTAGCGCGTTTCTGTATTTGGTTGCGTTGTGAGTATTTGCAGCACGTTTCTGTATTTGGTTGCATTGTGAGTATTTGCAGTGTGTTTCTGTATTTGGTTGCATTGTGAGTATTTGCAGTGTGTTTCTTAGTGCGTTTCTGTATTTGGTTGCGTTGTGAGTATTTGCAGTGTGTTTCTGTATTTGGTTGCATTGTGAGTATTTGCAGTGTGTTTCTTAGTGCGTTTCTGTATTTAGTTGCAGTGTGAGTATTTGCAGTGTGTTTCTTAGAGCGTGCTTTTCTGTATTTGGTTGCATTGTGAATATTTGCAGTTCATTTCTGTATTTGGTTGCATTGTAAGTATTTGCAGTGCGTGTGTTTCTTAGCGCGTTTCTGTATTTGGTTGCGTTGTGAGTATTTGCAGCGTGTTTCTTAGCACGTTTCTGTATTTGGTTGCGTTGTGAGTATTTGCAGCACGTTTCTGTATTTGGTTGCATTGTGAGTATTTGCAGTGTGTTTCTGTATTTGGTTGCATTGTGAGTATTTGCAGTGTGTTTCTTAGTGCGTTTCTGTATTTGGTTGCGTTGTGAGTATTTGCAGTGTGTTTCTGTATTTGGTTGCATTGTGAGTATTTGCAGTGCGTTTCTTAGCGTGTTCCTGTATTTGGTTGCATTGTGAATATTTGCAGTGCTTTTCTGTATTTGGTTGCATTGTGAGTATTTGCAGTGCGTTTCTGTATTTGGTTGCATTGTGAGTATTTGCAGTGCTTTTCTGTATTTGGTTGCATTGTGAGTATTTGGTTGTGCTGTGAGTATTTGCAGCAAGTTTCTGTATTTGGTTGTGTTGTGAGTATTTGCAGTGTGTTTCTGTATTTGGTTGCATTGTGAGTATTTGCAGTGTGTTTCTTAGCGCATGCTTTTCTGTATTTGGTTGCATTGTGAGTATTTGCAGTGTGTTTCTTAGCACGTTTCTGTATTTGGTTGCGTTGTGAGTATTTGCAGCGTGTTTCTTAGCACGTTTCTGTATTTGGTTGCGTTGTGAGTATTTGCAGCACGTTTCTGTATTTGGTTGCATTGTGAGTATTTGCAGTGTGTTTCTGTATTTGGTTGCATTGTGAGTATTTGCAGTGTGTTTCTTAGTGCGTTTCTGTATTTGGTTGCGTTGTGAGTATTTGCAGTGTGTTTCTGTATTTGGTTGCATTGTGAGTATTTGCAGTGCGTTTCTTAGCGTGTTCCTGTATTTGGTTGCATTGTGAATATTTGCAGTGCTTTTCTGTATTTGGTTGCATTGTGAGTATTTGCAGTGCGTTTCTGTATTTGGTTGCATTGTGAGTATTTGCAGTGCTTTTCTGTATTTGGTTGCATTGTGAGTATTTGGTTGTGCTGTGAGTATTTGCAGCAAGTTTCTGTATTTGGTTGTGTTGTGAGTATTTGCAGTGTGTTTCTGTATTTGGTTGCATTGTGAGTATTTGCAGTGTGTTTCTTAGCGCATGCTTTTCTGTATTTGGTTGCATTGTGAGTATTTGCAGTGTGTTTCTGTGTTTGGTTGCGTTGTGAGTATTTGCAGTGTGTTTCTTAGCGCGTTTCTGTATTTGGTTGCGTTGTGAGTATTTGCAGTGTGTTTCTTAGCGTGTTTCTGTATTTAGTTGCAGTGTGAGTATTTGCAGTGTGTTTCTTAGCGTGTTTCTGTATTTGGTTGCATTGTGAGTATTAGCATTGTGTTTCTGTGTTTGGTTGCGTTGTGAGTATTAGCAGTGCGTTTCTGTGTTTGGTTGCATTGTGAGTATTTGCAGTGTGTTTCTTAGCGCGTTTCTGTATTTGGTTGCGTTGTGAGTATTTGCAGCACGTTTCTGTATTTGGTTGCATTGTGAGTATTTGCAGTGTGTTTCTGTATTTGGTTGCATTGTGAGTATTTGCAGTGCGTTTCTTAGCGTGTTTCTGTATTTGCTTGTGTTGTGAGTATTAGCAGTGCGTTTCTGTGTTTGGTTGCATTGTGAGTATTTGCAGTGTGTTTCTTAGCGCGTTTCTGTATTTGGTTGCGTTGTGAGTATTTGCAGCACGTTTCTGTATTTGGTTGCATTGTGAGTATTTGCAGTGTGTTTCTGTATTTGGTTGCATTGTGAGTATTTGCAGTGTGTTTCTTAGTGCGTTTCTGTATTTGGTTGCGTTGTGAGTATTTGCAGTGTGTTTCTGTATTTGGTTGCATTGTGAGTATTTGCAGTGTGTTTCTTAGTGCGTTTCTGTATTTAGTTGCAGTGTGAGTATTTGCAGTGTGTTTCTTAGAGCGTGCTTTTCTGTATTTGGTTGCATTGTGAATATTTGCAGTTCATTTCTGTATTTGGTTGCATTGTAAGTATTTGCAGTGCGTGTGTTTCTTAGCGCGTTTCTGTATTTGGTTGCGTTGTGAGTATTTGCAGCGTGTTTCTTAGCACGTTTCTGTATTTGGTTGCGTTGTGAGTATTTGCAGCACGTTTCTGTATTTGGTTGCATTGTGAGTATTTGCAGTGTGTTTCTGTATTTGGTTGCATTGTGAGTATTTGCAGTGTGTTTCTTAGTGCGTTTCTGTATTTGGTTGCGTTGTGAGTATTTGCAGTGTGTTTCTGTATTTGGTTGCATTGTGAGTATTTGCAGTGCGTTTCTTAGCGTGTTCCTGTATTTGGTTGCATTGTGAATATTTGCAGTGCTTTTCTGTATTTGGTTGCATTGTGAGTATTTGCAGTGCGTTTCTGTATTTGGTTGCATTGTGAGTATTTGCAGTGCTTTTCTGTATTTGGTTGCATTGTGAGTATTTGGTTGTGCTGTGAGTATTTGCAGCAAGTTTCTGTATTTGGTTGTGTTGTGAGTATTTGCAGTGTGTTTCTGTATTTGGTTGCATTGTGAGTATTTGCAGTGTGTTTCTTAGCGCATGCTTTTCTGTATTTGGTTGCATTGTGAGTATTTGCAGTGTGTTTCTGTGTTTGGTTGCGTTGTGAGTATTTGCAGTGTGTTTCTTAGCGCGTTTCTGTATTTGGTTGCGTTGTGAGTATTTGCAGTGTGTTTCTTAGCGTGTTTCTGTATTTAGTTGCAGTGTGAGTATTTGCAGTGTGTTTCTTAGCGTGTTTCTGTATTTGGTTGCATTGTGAGTATTAGCATTGTGTTTCTGTGTTTGGTTGCGTTGTGAGTATTTGCAGCATGTTTCTTAGCGCGTTTCTGTATTTGGTTGCGTCGTGAGTATTTGCGGTGTGTTTCTGTATTTGGTTGCGTTGTGAGTATTTGCAGTGTGTTTCTTAGCGCGTTTCTGTATTTGGTTGCGTTGTGAGTATTTGCAGCCCGTTTCTGTATTTGGTTGCATTGTGAGTATTTGCAGTGTGTTTCTGTATTTGGTTGCATTGTGAGTATTTGCAGTGTGTTTCTTAGTGCGTTTCTGTGTTTGGTTGCGTTGTGAGTATTTGCAGTGTGTTTCTGTATTTGGTTGCATTGGGAGTATTTGCAGTGTGTTTCTTAGCGCGTTTCTGTATTTAGTTGCAGTGTGAGTATTTGCAGTGTGTTTCTTAGAGCGTGCTTTTCTGTATTTGGTTGCATTGTGAATATTTGCAGTCCATTTCTGTATTTGGTTGCATTGTAAGTATTTGCAGTGCGTGTGTTTCTTAGCGCGTTTCTGTATTTGGTTGCGTTGTGAGTATTTGCAGCGTGTTTCTTAGCACGTTTCTGTATTTGGTTGCGTTGTGAGTATTTGCAGCACGTTTCTGTATTTGGTTGCATTGTGAGTATTTGCAGTGTGTTTCTGTATTTGGTTGCATTGTGAGTATTTGCAGTGCGTTTCTTAGCGCGTTTCTGTATTTGGTTGCGTTGTATTTGCAGTGCATTTCTGTATTGGTTGTATTGTGAGTATTTGCAGCACGTTTCTATATTTGGTTGCATTGTGAGTATTTGCAGCACGTTTCTTAGCGCGTTTCTGTATTTGGTTGCGTTGTGAGTATTTGCAGTGTGTTTCTGTATTGGTTGTATTGTGAGTATTTGCAGCACGTTTCTGTATTTGGTTGCATTGTGAGTATTTGCAGTGCGTTTCTTAGCGTGTTTCTGTATTTTGTTGCATTGTGAGTATTAGCAGTGTGTTTCTGTGTTTGGTTGCGTTGTGAGTATTTGCAGTGTGTTTCTTAGCGCGTTTCTGTATTTGATTGCGTTGTGAGTATTTGCAGTGCGTTTCTTAGCGTGTTTCTGTATTTGCTTGTGTTGTGAGTATTAGCAGTGCGTTTCTGTGTTTGGTTGCATTGTGAGTATTTGCAGTGTGTTTCTTAGCGCGTTTCTGTATTTGGTTGCGTTGTGAGTATTTGCAGCACGTTTCTGTATTTGGTTGCATTGTGAGTATTTGCAGTGTGTTTCTTAGCGCGTTTCTGTATTTATTTGCAGTGTGTTTCTTAGTGCGTTTCTGTATTTGGTTGCGTTGTGAGTATTTGCAGTGTGTTTCTGTATTTGGTTGCATTGTGAGTATTTGCAGTGTGTTTCTTAGCGCGTTTCTGTATTTAGTTGCAGTGTGAGTATTTGAAGTGTGTTTCTTAGAGCGTGCTTTTCTGTATTTGGTTGCATTGTGAATATTTGCAGTCCATTTCTGTATTTGGTTGCATTGTAAGTATTTGCAGTGCGTGTGTTTCTTAGCGTGTTTCTGTATTTGGTTGCGTTGTGAGTATTTGCAGCGTGTTTCTTAGCACGTTTCTGTATTTGGTTGCGTTGTGAGTATTTGCAGCACGTTTCTGTATTTGGTTGCATTGTGAGTATTTGCAGTGTGTTTCTGTATTTGGTTGCATTGTGAGTATTTGCAGTGTGTTTCTTAGTGCGTTTCTGTATTTGGTTGCGTTGTGAGTATTTGCAGTGTGTTTCTGTATTTGGTTGCATTGTGAGTATTTGCAGTGCGTTTCTTAGCGTGTTCCTGTATTTGGTTGCATTGTGAATATTTGCAGTGCTTTTCTGTATTTGGTTGCATTGTGAGTATTTGCAGTGCGTTTCTGTATTTGGTTGCATTGTGAGTATTTGCAGTGCTTTTCTGTATTTGGTTGCATTGTGAGTATTTGGTTGTGCTGTGAGTATTTGCAGCAAGTTTCTGTATTTGGTTGTGTTGTGAGTATTTGCCGTGTGTTTCTGTATTTGGTTGCATTGTGAGTATTTGCAGTGTGTTTCTTAGCGCATGCTTTTCTGTATTTGGTTGCATTGTGAGTATTTGCAGTGTGTTTCTGTGTTTGGTTGCGTTGTGAGTATTTGCAGTGTGTTTCTTAGCGCGTTTCTGTATTTGGTTGCGTTGTGAGTATTTGCAGTGTGTTTCTTAGCGTGTTTCTGTATTTGGTTGTGTTGTGAGTATTAGCATTGTGTTTCTGTGTTTGGTTGCGTTGTGAGTATTTGCAGCATGTTTCTTAGCGCGTTTCTGTATTTGGTTGTGTCGTGAGTATTTGCGGTGTGTTTCTGTATTTGGTTGCGTTGTGAGTATTTGCAGTGTGTTTCTTAGCGCGTTTCTGTATTTGGTTGCGTTGTGAGTATTTGCAGCCCGTTTCTGTATTTGGTTGCATTGTGAATATTTGCAGTCCATTTCTGTATTTGGTTGCATTGTAAGTATTTGCAGTGCGTGTGTTTCTTAGCGCGTTTCTGTATTTGGTTGCGTTGTGAGTATTTGCAGCGTGTTTCTTAGCACGTTTCTGTATTTGGTTGCGTTGTGAGTATTTGCAGCACGTTTCTGTATTTGGTTGCATTGTGAGTATTTGCAGTGTGTTTCTGTATTTGGTTGCATTGTGAGTATTTGCAGTGTGTTTCTTAGTGCGTTTCTGTATTTGGTTGCGTTGTGAGTATTTGCAGTGTGTTTCTGTATTTGGTTGCATTGTGAGTATTTGCAGTGCGTTTCTTAGCGTGTTCCTGTATTTGGTTGCATTGTGAATATTTGCAGTGCTTTTCTGTATTTGGTTGCATTGTGAGTATTTGCAGTGCGTTTCTGTATTTGGTTGCATTGTGAGTATTTGCAGTGCGTTTCTGTATTTGGTTGTGCTGTGAGTATTTGCAGCAAGTTTCTGTATTTGGTTGTGTTGTGAGTATTTGCAGTGTGTTTCTGTATTTGGTTGCATTGTGAGTATTTGCAGTGTGTTTCTTAGCGCATGCTTTTCTGTATTTGGTTGCATTGTGAGTATTTGCAGTGTGTTTCTGTGTTTGGTTGCGTTGTGAGTATTTGCAGTGTGTTTCTTAGCGCGTTTCTGTATTTGGTTGCGTTGTGAGTATTTGCAGTGTGTTTCTTAGCGTGTTTCTGTATTTAGTTGCAGTGTGAGTATTTGCAGTGTGTTTCTTAGCGTGTTTCTGTATTTGGTTGTGTTGTGAGTATTAGCATTGTGTTTCTGTGTTTGGTTGCATTTTGAGTATTTGCAGTGTGTTTCTTAGCGCATGCTTTTCTGTATTTGGTTGCATTGTGAGTATTTGCAGTGTGTTTCTGTGTTTGGTTGCGTTGTGAGTATTTGCAGTGTGTTAGCGCGTTTCTGTATTTGGTTGCGTTGTGAGTATTTGCAGTGTGTTTCTTAGCGTGTTTCTGTATTTAGTTGCAGTGTGAGTATTTGCAGTGTGTTTCTTAGCGTGTTTCTGTATTTGGTTGTGTTGTGAGTATTAGCATTGTGTTTCTGTGTTTGGTTGCGTTGTGAGTATTTGCAGCATGTTTCTTAGCGCGTTTCTGTATTTGGTTGCATTGTGAGTATTTGCGGTGTGTTTCTGTATTTGGTTGCGCTGTGAGTATTTGCAGTGTGTTTCTTAGCGCGTTTCTGTATTTGGTTGCGTTGTGAGTATTTGCAGCCCGTTTCTGTATTTGGTTGCATTGTGAGTATTTGCAGTGTGTTTCTGTATTTGGTTGCATTGTGAGTATTTGCAGTGTGTTTCTTAGTGCGTTTCTGTGTTTGGTTGCGTTGTGAGTATTTGCAGTGTGTTTCTGTATATGGTTGCATTGTGAGTATTTGCAGTGTGTTTCTTAGCGCGTTTCTGTATTTAGTTGCAGTGTGAGTATTTGCAGTGTGTTTCTTAGAGCGTGCTTTTCTGTATTTGGTTGCATTGTGGATATTTGCAGTCCATTACTGTATTTGGTTGCATTGTGAGTATTTGCAATGCGTTTCTTAGCATGTTTCTGTATTTGGTTGCATTGTGAGTATTTGCAGTGTGTTTCTGTATTTGGTTGCATTGTGAGTATTTGCAGTGCGTTTCTGTATTTGGTTGTGCTGTGAGTATTTGCAGCAAGTTTCTGTATTTGGTTGTGTTGTGAGTATTTGCAGTGTGTTTCTATATTTGGTTGCATTGTGAGTATTTGCAGTGTGTTTCTTAGTGCATGCTTTTCTGTATGCTTTTCATTGTGAGTATTTGCAGTTTGTTTCTGTATTTGGTTGTGCTGTGAGTATTTGCAGTGTGTTTCTGTATTTAGTTGCAGTGTGAGTATTTGCAGTGTGTTTCTTAGCGTGTTTCTGTATTTGGTTGTGTTGTGAGTATTAGCAGTGTGTTTCTGTGTTTGGTTGCGTTGTGAGTATTTGCAGTGTGTTTCTTAGCACGTTTCTGTATTTGGTTGCATTGTGAGTATTTGCGGTGTGTTTCTGTATTTGGTTGCGGTGTGAGTATTTGCAGCGTGTTTCTTAGCGCGTTTCTGTATTTGGTTGCGTTGTGAGTATTTGCAGCACGTTTCTGTATTTGGTTGCATTGTGAGTATTTGCAGTGTGTTTCTGTATTTGGTTGCATTGTGAGTATTTGCAGTGTGTTTCTTAGTGCGTTTCTGTATTTGGTTGCGTTGTGAGTATTTGCAGTGTGTTTCTGTATTTGGTTGCATTGTGAGTATTTGCAGTGTGTTTCTTAGTGCGTTTCTGTGTTTGGTTGCGTTGTGAGTATTTGCAGTGTGTTTCTGTATTTGGTTGCATTGTGAGTATTTGCAGTGTGTTTCTTAGCGCGTTTCTGTATTTAGTTGCAGTGTGTTTCTTAGAGCGTGCTTTTCTGTATTTGGTTGCATTGTGAATATTTGCAGTCCATTTCTGTATTTGGTTGCATTGTGAGTATTTGCAATGCGTTTCTTATCATGTTTCTGTATTTGGTTGCATTGTGAGTATTTGCAGTGCGTTTCTTAGAGCGTGCTTTTCTGTATTTGGTTGCATTGTGGATATTTGCAGTCCATTACTGTATTTGGTTGCATTGTGAGTATTTGCAATGCGTTTCTTAACGCGTTTCTGTATTTGGTTGCGTTGTGAGTATTTGCGGTGTGTTTCTGTATTTGGTTGCGTTGTGAGTATTTGCAGTGTGTTTCTTAGCGCGTTTCTGTATTTGGTTGCGTTGTGAGTATTTGCAGCCCGTTTCTGTATTTGGTTGCATTGTGAGTATTTGCAGTGTGTTTCTGTATTTGGTTGCATTGTGAGTATTTGCAGTGTGTTTCTTAGTGCGTTTCTGTGTTTGGTTGCGTTGTGAGTATTTGCAGTGTGTTTCTGTATTTGGTTGCATTGTGAGTATTTGCAGTGTGTTTCTGTATTTGGTTGTGCTGTGAGTATTTGCAGTGTGTTTCTGTATTTGGTTGTGTTGTGAGTATTTGCAGTGTGTTTCTGTATTTTGTTGCATTGTGAGTATTTGCAGTGTGTTTCTTAGCGCATGCTTTTCTGTATTTGGTTGCATTGTGAGTATTTGCAGCACATGTATTGTCAAACTGAATACCATCCAAATATCATCACGGCTCTGACTGCCTTCAGTTCAACAAACAATGAGTATAATATTGAGTATTTACATTTTAGACAGAATAGGCTACATTGTCTATTTCTGCTTTGCTTTGTAAATAGTAGTTACACAGTGGTATTTCGTTCCTGAATGAATTAGTATTTTTGAACGAATCTGTTGAGGGAACGATTAAATGACTGTAGGTTTTGGGACAGAGGGCCACACTTGCAGTCTTTGCACTTGACCACAACTGAAAAGTTTTCCTCAAAATCTGACAATTTCGGTGATGCAATATGCTTAGCTTCAAATAACGCTCTGAAGCGTTATTAGCGATAGTGTGGATTTAGTGCAAAATCTCCTCTATTAATGCACAGACTGACATTATTATTGTCACATTTAGTTTCAGTTTGATTGGACTTTCAGTTGGTTTGTATCAGTCACATGTTCCTTTGTTCTGTTTCCTGCCACTCGTCTGTCTCCCCGGTTACCATCGTTATTAGTTGTGTGTCTGTGTGTCATCATTATCCTCATTGTGTTCACTATTTAAGTTCCTCCCGTTCCTTCAGGCTCTGTCCAATCTATGTTGTGTTCACCCTGCCTGTGATCTGATTTATATTAAACTTGGGAGTATTTTGGATCTAATTCATCTGTCTTCATCTTATTGCCTGAGAACAACGTGACAATTATACAATAGTGTATAATAATATTTTCATTATTTATTTATTTTTTTTCCAAACTGTTTTCAGGCATTCAGATCATCTTAGATTGTTTTGTATAATAAGGCTAAATAATATAATAATATCTTCCAAAAAATGAAAAAAAAGAGAGAGCTGTTCCAGAATTAATTCTGTAATTTACTCTGTAAATTACTTCTGTAATTTTAAAGTGATTGATATTAAGAATCGAGAAAATGTAAGGAATTTGGGATCCGATGTTCTGCTCTAATGCTGTGATCAGTAGATTAATAGGAGTCTTATCTGACTGAACAAATCTTCATGGTAGGAAAATAGGATTCCACCAAATAGATGACAATTTTTTCAGATGTTAATTCACTTTTAATTTTTCATCATTTCAGGCAATAAGGCTATAATGCACTTAACTTGATCAACTGAAGGAACAGAGAAATCACACACCCACACAAAATCAATTCCATCACAAGGTCTTTCCAGTAACTCGACTTTCTCAAGAGGATTCATTAAAAAAGGTGAGAGGCCATGCCAGCCAAAGGGGAACACAAACGTCTTTGAACTAAACAAATGTGCCAGGATCTTAGAGTTCGGAGGAATACTTAAATAAGTCAGGAAGATAATGAATTCCGATCTCTCCCACACAACACTCCTGCATCGTCTTTGAGATTTGCCTTCAAAGGACAAAACCCATCTTCCTCTTCACTGCATATACAAACAACCTCCTTCAATGGCTTAGGAAGCTTTTTTTTTAGAGTCCAATAATCTTAATGGGAACTTAAAGGTGAGAGTCTATTATTAAAAGACGTCAGGCTTTCTTTGTTGTGGATATTTGCCAGAAGATACGTTGTTTCCTAGAGGGTGGCGAACCTTCACCACATTGAAAGATTACAGCAAACTATACCATTTACAAACTGTCAATTCAAATTGTGAATGAAGTCTACATGCACAACAGTAGCAATGCTTATGCTCAAGTTACTACAACTGCCAGTGTGTATTTTAGGTTATGTTCCTTTCAGCCATTCTCACACTTGGTCTGGATTTGACACCCTATGGCAATCCTGTCCTATCCGGTAATCATCTCTTCAAAAATGCTCTACACTGTTTTGACAGGAATAACACCCTCAGGACCTTATTTTAGCAGTGTGGAGAAATGTTATGCGAATAATGACCGTGAAAAGTGAAACATTTTGCTGGTGTTACTTAAACCACTGACATGCGTGCATGCATATGACCTATCTGCCTGCACAAAATTTAATATTTTTTCTTGGAAGGAAATGAAAAGAGAGCTCATTTGATGTGAGTGGTGAGCAAAACTACTTTGACAGTGGTCGTATTAATAAACAGGTAACCGTGCAGAGGGACAAGTTTCTGACAGGCAATAATACATGTAGTAATTGGAATGATATGACTCATGCAGCCCACAGAGCAGTCAGACAGACGTGGTTTGATTCCTGCCTCTAACCGGCAAAAAAAATCCTCATGAAGCATCTGAGACTGGATCAAAGTGAGGCTTGGCTTTGCATTAATCAGCAGGAAACAACAAAATAACACTTTCTGTGCCTAGAATAGGATTAATCAACAAAAATGGACAAACATCTTCTATGGTAATGCCAAATGAATTTGTTGACCAGAGAAAATGTATTAACGTGCTCCCTTCTCATGTGCATTTAAGAAAAATAGCACTAAAAATGGAGGACCATTCAGTTTTTTTAGTTTGTCCTATTCTTTTGCATGTTTTCTTTCTGGCAAGCTATTGATGTTCCTTTTGGACATTCAATAAAGGCTGTGCATGCTTCACAAAAAGCTGACAAACTATGAATGCAAGTAGGACAGCTGGTATGGAGGAACACTTAAGCTTCAACATCTTTATCACAATGTGTATATTTTTCCATTACTAAAAATATGTACCAGTATTATGGTCATGCAAAACTAGTGTGGGATGACAATAATGTTGTTATATAATATATCATTTGAATAAAAACTATTCCAATGACAAATTATTGGAAAGAGGGCCACTTTACATTCACATTACAAAAACAGTGGGTTTGGGGCATATAGGGGAGAGCATGGCAGTTTGGCACATAGGGATTTGTATGAGATTGGTGTTGGTTTCTTAGTTATACTAATTTAACTTATTACCATAATATTTTTAGTAACAAGCAGAGCGGCCCGTCCAATAGGCGGTCGCCTGGTAACCACGGCCGCGGCCCGTGAAACTAGTAGAATAATCGGAGTGTCTATTTAGTGTCTATATATAGCCTACTTATCAGTAGCAGTGGCATAGGGAGTAAAACGCGTATCGGTCACTTTTGATGCAAATCGACCTGAGCCGGAATTCGCCTTTTGCCGATCTCGTTTTTCTCGCTTTTTCAATCGCATATAAGATTGGAAAGGCATTTATTTTCAATAAATGTGAAAAAACTATTTAAAACAACAGAACAACAGAATAAATAAAAATCGAAAAGATAATAATCATACGCAGTAGCACTTCACACTAATTTCCCTAATAGGACTACCGCCTAAGACTACCTAACGTATCACAGTTTTCATATAGCCCACACATTCCACCACACTTCTCTCCAAAATGATAGCGTTCGTTTGAAATGTGAACATTTTTACTGGCGCGCTTAGGCTACTCTAAATTAATGCATAATTGCTTATTTAAGCATTTTGTATGACAGAAAATGTGCTGTCCAAATATTCTAATGGATATATGAAGGTGGCATGCCACCTACAGGCATTTTAGGTGAAGTGTAAGTTTATAAAGAACGTGCAATACCGGAGGACGTCGGTCCGAATCTCAAACGGAGCAAGTCGAGTATATCGATTACATATACACTCACCTAAAGGATTATTAGGAACACCATACTAACACTCTGTTTGACCCCCTTTCGCCTTCAGAACTGCCTTAATTCTACGTGGCATTGATTCAACAAGGTGCTGAAAGCATTCTTTAGAAATGTTGGCCCATATTGATAGGATAGCATCTTGCAGTTGATGGAGATTTGTGGGATGCACATCCAGGGCACGAAGCTCCCGTTCCACCACATCCCAAAGATGCTCTATTGGGTTGAGATCCGGTGACAGTGGGGGCCATTTTAGTACAGTGAACTCATTGTCATGTTCAAGAAACCAATTTGAAATGATTGGAGCTTTGTGACATGGTGCATTATCCTGCTGGAAGTAGCCATCAGAGGATGGGTACATGGTGGTCATAAAGGGATGGACATGGTCAGAAACAATGCTCAGGTAGGCCGTGGCATTTAAACGATGCCCAATTGGCACTAAGGGGCCTAAAGTGTGCCAAGAAAACATCCCCCACACCATTACACCACCACCACCAGCCTGCACAGTGGTAACAAGGCATGATGGATCCATGTTCTCATTCTGTTTACGCCAAATTCTGACTCTACCATCTGAATGAATCGAGACTCATCAGACCAGGCAACATTTTTCCAGTCTTCAACTGTCCAATTTTGGTGAGCTCGTGCAAATTGTAGCCTCTTTTTCCTATTTGTAGTGGAGATGAGTGGTACCCGGTGGGGTCTTCTGCTGTTGTAGCCCATCCGCCTCAAGGTTGTGCGTGTTGTGGCTTCACAAATGCTTTGCTGCATACCTCGGTTGTAACGAGTGGTTATTTCAGTCAAAGTTGCTCTTCTATCAGCTTGAATCAGTCGGCCCATTATCCTCTGACCTCTAGCATCAACAAGGCATTTTCGCCCACAGGACTGCCGCATACTGGATGTTTTTCCCTTTTCACACCATTCTTTGTAAACTCTAGAAATGGTTGTGCGTGAAAATCCCAGTAACTGAGCAGATTGTGAAATACTCAGACCGGCCCGTCTGGCACCAACAACCATGCCACGCTCAAAATTGCTTAAATCACCTTTCTTTCCCATTCTGACATTCAGTTTGGAGTTCAGGAGATTGTCTTGACCAGGACCACACCCCTAAATGCATTGAAGCAACTGCCATGTGATTGGTTGATTAGATAATTGCATTAATGAGAAATTGAACAGGTGTTCCTAATAATCCTTTAGGTGAGTGTATACTTAAATATTTTTACATATGTTAAATGTTATACTTAATACACATACACTTAAATATTGACCAATCTTTAGCCTTATATTTTTTATAGCCTATATAATTTATTTTAATTTAATTTAATTTCGTTTTTATGTAGCCTACTATTCACACATTTTATTTTATTTATTTGTGTTTCATGTATATGTATTTAGTTTCATTTTTCAAGCTCACGTTTAAATCCGTTTAAATATTTTTTTTTCATGTTGAATATATTACCCTCAATACACATTTATATACTTAAATATTGAAATCGTCGTTTTATGTGCTTTCTCTTCACTCGTAAAATTGTTATGATTATGGACTATTTTCGTGATCTCGCCTAGGGCCCCACAACCCCACGGGCCGGTGTTGTGCCAAATTCGTACCCCCTGCTAGATTATTACCCCCCTAGTATTGGTAGGTTTAGGAGTAGGTGTGGGGGAGGGGTTAGGATTAAGGGTGGGGTTAGGATTAGGCAATCAGGTAGCGACTTCAATGAGGGAGGGTAGTAATTTGGCAGGGGGTCGAAATTCGGCACAACACCGGCACTGGTAACAAGCGAATGCAATAAAACCACATTAGCATAGATCTAAACTGAAGGGTTCTCAGGAAAATTTTTATACAAGGTTGGGCAAAGAGTCACATGTTTTAAATGTCAAATTTTTTTGTTCACCGTTTAAAAAAAAACTAAATTTAAACCAGATTAAACCGCATACTTTGGTTCTAAAGCACTTTTCAGATGGCCAGAATGGGACACCAGAAAACCAGCTATGGTTTCATTTGTGTGCTATTTCAAAATGTTACCATTAAAATGCGTTTAAACATGCTTCAAAAAGTCAACGTGTTAAATGAACGTTATCTTTTTTCCTGTGCAATGAATACTTTAAAAGTCGTTCATATATGTGGCTATATAGAAACTGATTTCAGAAAAAAACCTAATGTAAACAGTGTGACACCTTGCCCCGTCTCCAAATTAGGTCTGGAATCTGTTTCATACTGGTATTTTTAATGTAGTCAACGTGACTACAAAACTTATGCTAAAACACTAAAACACAACAGAATCATGTATAATAATAATGCTAAAAAATGACCAGCCTAAATCCCCTTCAGGCGTATGTCTGTCTTGTTTTGGACATAAACTCGGGAGCTTTACGCAATGACTCATCGTCTGCGTCTTTTTTACGCATGGACAGAAATCAATGTGTAAGGTGGAGCAAAAAAAAAAGGGCCGAAGTGAGTGGTGTGTCCCTGGAGCAGATATAAGGTGATTTGGACCGCGGGAAGCGAGTGTTCACTTGAATCTCAGTGCAGAGGACGCGTTCAATCTCGGCGGTGACCATGGAGAGCTCCAAACTCTGGACGACAGCGATGGCATGCGCTGTGCTGCTCACCTGCATTCAGGGTGCTGAAATGGACTTGGACAACGAATCTGACTTAGAAACGAGAGCTTTGAGAGAGTTTTATCCAAAGGACCCGAATCTGACCAACGAAAAGCAGCTCGTAAGTAGGCTATTGCGTAATTCGCGGCGCATATAGAAAACAAATGCTGCTCCCTTATTAAAAAGCAATGTAATGATTGACTGATTATTACTGTTCACAGCTGGGAGCTTTGCATGATGTTCTGGAGAAACTGCAGAGTAAACGCATCTCACTTTGGGAAAAGAAGTTTGGGCGCGTTCCTACAGTGAGTAGCACAATTTTCACTATTTGATACTAAACACTTTGTGGTTTGTCTAGATTCAAATCACACATTTAATGTTTACATGTATTCACAATACGCTGACAATGAGTTATCTAATACTGACGATTTGCTTTCACATCAGTGCGACGTTGGGGAGCAATGCGCCATCAGAAAAGGCTCAAGAATCGGCAAAATGTGTGACTGTCCACGTGGAGCGTTTTGCAATTACTTTTTGCTGAAGTGTTTGTAAAGATAAAGCTGGATGGGTGACACTTTTACTTTAAGGTGACGTAGTTAGACGTTACATGTATTTACCATAGTGATAACAGTAAATTATGCATAATTACAAGTAACTAACCCTAAACCAAACCCTAACCGTAACTAGAACATGTAGTTAATTAATATTACTCAGTACTTATTTGAGTAAATACAATGTAACTACGCCACCTTAAAATAAAGTGTAACCTAAAGATGGATTGTGAATTGGAAATATACACATGGTATTACAGATATTTATACATTATGTCATTTCTATTTTTATGATTATGAAGTGCTATGAGAAGAACAGATGAATTTGAAAGATTGTTTAATTATTTGCTGCTCTTGATGTGCAACTAAACCTGAATAAATAGTGTGTACTTTTGTTTTCTAAGGCAGTTTGTGTCTTTCCTCTAGTATATTAAAGATATTTTGTGGTGGCATATAAATTAAATTTACACCTGACTTATACCTTAACACACCTGACAAAACTATGCACTGAAAGAAAAATCAACTTACTAAAATAATAAAGCTTAAGTTTAATTGCCCTTAAGTAAACTCAAAGTGGCACACCTGCAGTGAAAATAACTGCACTTTTTACAGATGAAGAAGTTAAAATCTCAAAATGTAATAGAAATGGCAAAACATATTGTAAAATATTAAAAGAATAAGAAAAAAGATGTTGTAACAATTAAACATTGATGAAAACATTCTAAATTGTGTGCAATTGTTGGTTGCAGGAATAGTAAGGAAAGTCGATTAAAAGACATTAACACTCTTTACTAAGCTATTATAAACAATATGTCAAATTTGTGTATTTAAGCTATTCTTTCTGAAGTCTTGATTGTGAATGTAATAAGTTAACTGAATAATAATATAATAATGAAGCATCAGGGAAAGTGTTATATAAAACACATCCGCTCTGTTTTCCATTTCTTGTAATTTCTTCAATTTGTCTCACACGTCTCATTCCATGAGCATGAATGATTTCAACAGCTCATTTCTAACAAGGGTTCAAAATATGTGACATTTCTGTATTACAAAAGCCTCTGACTCATAGGAGAGAGCGAGGAAAAGTGCACAGTTAGTACAGGCTGTCCCATGATTAGCTCTGCCTGAGAAGATGAGTCCAGCCAAGCAGAAAAACACACCAAAATTCCCTCACATGTCAATCAAAGTCGGCATTTAAATGGGTGCTTTCCCTCCTTGTTAGGTTCATTTATGTTTGTAAATATTTTACAGAGTGCCAGCAGAAGAAGAGTGGAGAACGATGGGAAATATACGTGTCTGCTCGCTGGCACAGAGAAACAGGTCAAACACATCTCTGCACAAAAATAGATGTTGATGGGCCTTATTTTATATAACACCAATCAAACCTCTGTACACCTTCAAGCCATTTAATATTCAAATATCATAACAGTTTTTCATTATTCATTTGATTGTGTAATTGCATTCAGGTTGTTGGAGAGGAAGCTAATTGAAATGAGCAAAGCAGCATGTGATGTGTAATAAAATTGTCAAATGCTTTAGGTAACAATTATATCTGCAAGCGGTAAACATCAGCTCCAATCTTTTCAAATATAATGTGGCTTTGCTGTCATTTTTACAGGAAAGTCCATCTTGAATCTTCACTGAAAAGGTTTGATGAAACAGCAGTACATTCTGGTGTCACAATATAGACAAATAACTTGAAAGGAAATAACTCCCTTTTACTGTAAAACTTACTTTTTTTACTGTCATAAGTAATGTGATCAGTGTATGCTGCCCATAAACAGTTAATTCTGTTTGAATAATCAATAACTCCAAGTTGCTTCAGTCCAGTAAATGTTTATCTTACATTCACTTTATAAAAAATCTTTAAAGATTTGAGCAAAAAGACTTCACTTGATAAAAAAAAAGTATGAAGTAGATTGTGTACAACAGATTTTTCAGCAAAGTTTTGGTCATATTGATAATTTATAGGCCCCAGAAATGTGCATATTAAATATGATAGTAGGCTAATAGATACATAAAAGGTAATTATACTTACTGTTCAACAGAATTTTACAAAGAATGTTTAGTTTAAGTTATGAGAGAATAAATGTTTTAAAAATTTGTCTAAAATGTTGTAATACGCATTACCAAATAAGCATTATTTTTTTTATGAATTTATACCCCCAAAAGTAAAAGTCACGTTTAAAAAAAAAAAAAAAAAAAAATTATATATATATATATATATACACTCACCTAAAGGATTATTAGGAACACCTGTTCAATTTCTCATTAATGCAATGATCTAATCAACCAATCACATGGCAGTTGCTTCAATGCATTTAGGGGTGTGGTCCTGGTCAAGACAAGTCATCTCCTGAACTCCAAACTGAATGTCAGAATGGGAAAGAAAGGTGATTTAAGCAATTTTGAGCGTGGCATGGTTGTTGGTGCCAGACGGGCCGGTCTGAGTATTTCACAATCTGCTCAGTTACTGGGACACCATACTAATACTGTGTTTGACCCCCTTTCGCCTTCAGAACTGCCTTAATTCTACGTGGCATTGATTCAACAAGGTGCTGAAAGCATTCTTTAGAAATGTTGGCCCATATTGATAGGATAGCATCTTGCAGTTGATGGAGATTTGTGGGATGCACATCCAGGGCACGAAGCTCCCGTTCCACCACATCCCAAAGATGCTCTATTGGGTTGAGATCTGGTGACTGTGGGGGCCATTTTAGTACAGTGAACTCATTGTCATGTTCAAGAAACCAATTTGAAATGATTCGAGCTTTGTGACATGGTGCATTATCCTGCTGGAAGTAGCCATCAGAGGATGGGTACATGGTGGTCATAAAGGGACGGATATGGTCAAAAACAATGCTCAGGTAGGCCGTGGCATTTAAACGATGCCCAATTGGCACTAAGGGGCCTAAAGTGTGCCAAGAAAACATCCCCCACACCATTACACCACCACCACCAGCCTGCACAGTGGTAACAAGGCATGATGGATCCATGTTCTCATTCTGTTTACGCCAAATTCTGACTCTACCATCTGAATGTCTCAACAGAAATCGAGACTCATCAGACCAGGCAACATTTTTCCAGTCTTCAACTGTCCAATTTTGGTGAGCTCGTGCAAATTGTAGCCTCTTTTTCCTATTTGTAGTGGAGATGAGTGGTACCCGGTGGGGTCTTCTGCTGTTGTAGCCCATCCGCCTCAAGGTTGTGCGTGTTGTGGCTTCACAAATGCTTTGCTGCATACCTCAGTTGTAACGAGTGGTTATTTCAGTCAAAGTTGCTCTTCTATCAGCTTGAATCAGTCGGCCCATTCTCCTCTGACCTCTAGCATCAACAAGGCATTTTCGCCCACAGGACTGCCGCATACTGGATGTTTTTCCCTTTTCACACCATTCTTTGTAAACTCTAGAAATGGTTGTGTGTGAAAATCCCAGTAACTGAGCAGATTGTGAAATACTCAGACCGGCCCGTCTGGCACCAACAACCATGCCACGCTCAAAATTGCTTAAATCACCTTTCTTTCCCATTCTGACATTCAGTTTGGAGTTCAGGAGATTGTCTTGACCAGGACCACACCCCTAAATGCATTGAAGCAACTGCCATGTGATTGGTTGATTAGATAATTGCATTAATGAGAAATTGAACAGGTGTTCCTAATAATCCTTTAGGTGAGTGTATTAGTGCTGGGCAATCGTTTAATCACAATTAATCGCATCCAAAATAAAAGTTAATGTTTACTTAATATAATATAATGCTTACGGTCTCTGATGTCCAGATACTTTTAGGGCAGAAAAATAATAATTAGCAAAACAGTACAAATACCTCTGGTGCTTGGAGCCCTAATGAAGTTTATTTTAATAAAATGATGAGCATTTTAAAAAAAAAAGTATATTTTTAAAATATAACTACAAAACAAAACAGGGATATACAGAACATATGAACCCTAGTATGAACATTGGAGATACATTAAGCCAAACATTCACACTTAAATGAGAATTCTACTTCAACATTCATCATGAAACAGATGGAGGTTTTTATTTGACATTCAAAAAATCTGCCCAAAGGTCCACAACAACAGCAACAACATTATCATTCTTTGTCACAGTGTATGACCAAGAAAGTGGTTGAAATGTTTAATAAATAAAAATTGTCCAATATATGTGAAGTGAGGAGAAAACATAAAACAAATCAGTGTCACGAAATCTAAATATCAAGCTTACAAGAATTTATTTTTTTACTGTATATTTTATTATTGTTTTATTATTCACTGTAATATTTTGATCTAACAATCTTAGATGAGTTTAATCATTAATTGTTAACATCCATTAATTCAGGACTTATTTTTGTGATTTTTTTTCTATTAAAAACTGGACATGGACAAATCCAATCACTGTCAACTGCAGACTATATTCTCAATGTAATGTTTCAGAAATAAATAAATCAAGTTACATTTTACTAATTAAAATAGCATCTTTTAAAACTGCTAACATTATTCTTAGGTCAGATAGAACTACAACTGCACTTATGGAGGTTAAAAAAAGCATGGAGATCTAAACCGTCTCAACCTCACAACCACAAACCATAAACAAGACTCTAAAGCAACAGAGTAAGCCTTTTACAAGCCACAAAACCAACTGGCACTTGTTTTTTAGATTAACTAAATAAACCGGTCCTTCTCCATAGTGCCACTCTGAATGATCATAACTGAAAACTGAACAAATGAAAATCTTTGGAACGGCAGCAAGGAACTTCTCCACGGCTGCCACAACTGAATCTTTATATCTTTTGTATCACCGTGGCAGAATGGAGCTCTACTGGTCTTCCTGAAAGGGATAGCTGAGAGCTGGAGGGAAAACTTGGCTCCTGGACTGTTCATCCACCAGAACCAGATCGTCGACGTCTCGTCCTTGGAACCTGCGGCGGCAAACTTTCACTGTCACTTTTTGCCCTTGAAATACTTTGAGTGCTTCCTTGGAGGCCATTGCCCTGGCAGCACACTCATCACGCCCGTAGCCCGTACCCATGTAGACGGTGTGGCAGCGCAGTTCACACACCTGGCCTTCTTTTTGGGTACGTACCATAGGTAGGTCAGGAATGTCTTTGAGAGGTACAAACACACAGCTAAGACTGGCCTTGCATGACTCCACACAACTGCGCAAGATTTCGTAGTGTTCCAGGTTGGGGCCAAAGCCACCAGCAGACACAAGCTTCCAAGCAACAGCCTTGTAGAGTCGATTAAAAAAGGGCTGGTGTTCTGTGGGAGCACCCGGTGGAGGGCCTGATTTCAGAGTACTGGCAGCTGGACGCCCAACACTCTTTGCATGAGCTTTAACATCTGTATCATTAGGTTTAGCCTTCTTACCCTGGTAATCAGGATCCAGTTCTGCAAAATAAAAAGGCTCTTATACTACTGTTATAGTTATTATACTACTGTTCAAAAGTTTGTGGTCAGTAAGATTTTTTTTTTTTTTTTAAAGTAACACTTGTTAACACCAGTAACAAAGCACTTATAAATCATTTGCAAACTTGATTAAAACGTTAATTAATAGTTTATATACTAGTTAATACATTAATAGACTATATACAAATGAGTTCATCATTCATTGTCACTATTTGTTATTGTCACTTCATTCATTGTCTTAACTCATTGTTACACACACATTCCATGTTTTCATGTTTTATGGGTACTTCCCATAGATGTAATGTATATTATATACGTATATGTATAACATATACGCAAACTGTATATTCTATCCCCCTACACTAACCCTACCATCAGAAAAAAACGTTCTGCATTTTTAGATTTTCAAAACACTTCATTTATAGATTTATAAGCTGTTTTCTTCATGGGGACCAAAAAACGTCCACATGAGGTCAATATTTACTGGTATTATTATCCTTGTGGGGACATTTGGTCCCCGTAACATAGGGAATACCAGGTACACACACACACACACACACACACACACACACACACACACACACACACACACACAAATAAATAAATAATATATATATATATATATGCAGTGATGCAGCTGGTCAGCAGGCTCTCAATGGTTCCCCTATAGAATGTGGTGAGGGATGATTGCTCTTTTCATAAAGAAAAGTAACGTTAAAAAAACAACGCAGTCGATATGAATTACATACAAATACTCACATTGATCACATTGTTAAAATACATCAGTTAGGATTAGGGGTAGGTAGGGGACTAATATATATATATACTTTTCTTTATGAAAAGAGCAATCACCCTCCACCCATTCCTCACCACATTCTATAGGGGAACCATTGAGAGCCTGCTGACCAGCTGCATCACTGTCTGGTATGGAAACTGTAGCGCAGCAGACCGCAAGACCTACACGGCTGCAAAGATCATTGGTGCCCCTCTCCCCTCTATCCTGGACATTTTCCAAACACGATGCATCACCAAAGCCACCAGCATCATAAAGGACCCCACCCATCATTCCCACAGTCTCTTCCAGCTCCTACCATCAGGAAGACGGTACCGGAGCATCAAAGCTCACTCTGCCAGACTGCTCAACAGCTTTGTCCCCCAGGCTGTGAGAGCCGTGATCACCCCACCCACCTCTGAAAACACCATACAAAACCCTACCTCCTGAAACATGGACTGTCTCACCTCCCTACAAACACCCCCAACCTTACCACATCACATGAAAAACAAAAACTGTCTGAAACTTTTTGTGCAATTCTGAGAGTGCCAAACACAGGTGAGGGGGCCTGTTCAAACCACCTGTAGTAACACACTCTCTATGTGCACTAGACACTTTCTACACACACTGTTGTGTACATAATCATACAAAAAGACTCTTACATATGTTTGTTTACATGCTCATGCACTAAAAATCATCTTGCACTGTTCCCCAGCCAGCTTTGTATATTTTTATGTATAGGTAAATATTTATATATAGTATATTTATAGTCAGACTCTCTCAGTAGGTTAGTTGTGTATAGGTTTATACTGTCTGTATTTATGTAGCACCGTGGTCCTGTGAGGCACAACATTTCGTTCCACTGTATGTCACCACATGTAGCGGAATGACAAAGCACGACGTGACTTGACTTAATTTATTTATAAAAATGTTTGTGGTTATGTTAAGCTTTGGGGATAGGCTTAATGTATTTGTAAACACTTTAAGGAACTCTTAATACTAATGCAATTATTGTCCAATAAAGTTTGGTTTAAAGCACTTAATTAATGGCATTTTCTGATATTATGTGACCGAATCTAAAGTGAGAACTATTTATGGTTAATAAGTTGTTAACAACGCATTATTTAATTCTTTATATATAAGCTAATTAAACAATAATAATTTGTTAATTACAGTGACAATGAATGAATGACTATAAACTATAAACAGTTTGCAAATGATGAAGTGTTAACTAATACTTTTATTTAGCAAGGACACATTCAATTGATCAAAAGAGCCAACAAAGACATTTATAATGTTATAAAAGATTTCTATTTCAAATACATTTTGATCTTTTGAACTTTCTATTTTTATATAAAAATTTTCCACAAAAAAAACATTAAGCAGCACAACTGTTTTCAACATTGATAATAATAAGACATGTTTCTTGAGCAGCAAATCATAATAATAGAAGGATTTACTGAAGGATCATATGACACTGAAGACTGGAGTAATGATGCTGAAAATACAGCTTTGCCATCACAGGAATAAATTACATTTTAACATATATATAAATAGAAAACTGTTATTTTAAATTGTAATAATATTTTACAATATTACTGTTTTACTGTGTTTTTGGTTAGGCAAATTAAGTCTTGGTGAGCATAAAAAAAACTTATTTAAAAAAAAAAAAAAAAGTATGACCCCAAACCTTTGAACGGTAGTGTACATTAGTTCGTTTTTATTTGTCCCCGTAGGAAAAGAGAGTTTGCAGCATGTTAACAGGAATCACAAATTTGCATACAAAAAAATAAATAAAAATACACTAAAAAGGCCAGAGGTTGCCTCTTATCACTCACAAATTGTTTGTTTAAAAACTCACTTTTTATAAATACTATCTATACTAGGTGACGAACTTCCTAACAAACTTACTTGCCATTGTAACCACTTTCGTTGCTGATTTCTTCTGTACTTCGGTAGCATTACCACACCGACAAATAATACAGAATGTCATGACACTTTTCATAAAGCCACCATAAAACATCAGAAGCATTCTGTTGTGGACATTTAAGGAAGGTAATATCTTTAAAATTTCTTTAAGAATATTCTGTTGTCTTTTCAATATTCATTCTTATATAATTGGCTCATGGTCAAGCACTATACCGAGGTATTTATAATTTGGGCCACACTATATTAAGTGTCCTTAACTACCTATCCTTTAATCAAAAAAAAAGTACAAGTACTCATTTTGTATTGCAAAAAACTTTTTCTGCTATTGAGGTTGGATACGGGTATGGTTAGGGACAGTTTTGGTGGTATGGGTAGGTTTAATGGTGGGTTAGAGTGTAAAGTGAGGGTCAATAGTGTAATTATAGATGTAATTGCAGAAATTCATAACAGCTGTTTTCAAACCCAGGTATTTTGAAAAATATAAATATACAATGTAAGCACATAGATAAGCTACGGTGGCCGACACAGGACAAAGATGTCGTCGTCTGAGACAGCAGAGAGTAGCTAGCGCTCTGTAGAGCAGTTTGTCCGTTTAAGGCTACTGTAGAAACATGACGACGCAAAATGGTGACTTCACTGTAAGGGGACCCGTGGTGTATGTAGATAGAAATGGCTCATTCTAAGGTAATAAAAACATAACGGTTCATTATGCAAGGTCTTTATACACCACTGAAAACATAGTTATGTATATTATATTGCATTTCTGTCAATAGATCCTCAAAAATACTACACACTGCACCTTTAAAGACTGCTTCTATAAAGTGGGACCATGATTCGTAACTGATTGTATTGGCTCCCCATTAATTAATGTAGGATGTGATATTATTTCAATGACACACATTAAAGATAGTCCATTTACCTGAAGCTGCAGGTCTTTTTGTTTTTCCCATGATTTCATCTCTAGTCTTTCGCTCAGGGGCCTCAATCACAGTGATTCCTTCTGCCATCTCATTTACTTTGTCCATTACAGGCTGTGGATATCTGCATTAGGGTCAATGACAAATAAGAGTGTTCTCAATAAAAAAGGAAAATAAATCTTTTAAAAAAAATCAAGTTTAAAACACATCTGACTATTAGCAATGTATTAGAAGTGTGATGCAACTTTTATCTGGCAGGCGTTTTTCAAATATTAATAATACTAATAACAAAAACATCCCAATGATATTTGGAGTGTTTTAAATTTGGATATTTTTTAAATAATAAAAAAAGATTATTTTAGTTTGAGTTCAATTCCCAATTTTCAAAAGAATAGCATTTATTCCAAGTAGAAATATTTCATAAAGGTCTCTACACTTTACACTGAATAAAAGTATTAATTTAAATAAATAATCCCAAACCTTTGGGTAGCATATTTCAGAATAAATTAATAGATCTGGCAAAATGAAAAAAATGTCACTGACCCATTCAGACCTTAAGTTATACAAAATGCATTTTAAGCTTATGAAAACAAAAAAACAACCACAAATAAACAAATGGCCAGATAAAATGACAATTACCGACAGCCCAAAAACACGTGGTTGGCCCAAACCATAGACAAAGACAGTAGTCTGTCTAAATTAGGGCTTGGGGTCCCAGGTTGGATTGTAGGAAAGACCTCCATGTTGCGCAGGACAAACTCTCTCCTTGCATGCCATTGTTTATTTGTCTCACAGAGTCCTCTTAACGATTCCACCCAATTCACAAGGTGTGGATTCTGACTGAGGAACTCAGAGACGATATCTGCTCCTCTATCCGCCGCCATCACTGAAAACAATCAAAAGTTAGTTTGAGAAGTTAATAAAAAAAATGCAAGTGCCCCACACAGCAGGTCCAGGCCCTGAGAACTGGAAATCTAGGCATGTTTCCCAGCGACAGATAATCAAACAGTTCATCAGTGGTTGGCAAGATACTAAGTCTGCAGATAGGACAGCTCGTACATAAACATAAGTAAGTATATTTATTTTAGGTAAGAGTGCTCAGCGTTAAGTTCACTGTAGTAGTTTAAGGCTTGTTTTCATACGAGATTGCACAGATTATTATTTAGTAAGTTATCACGATATAATTACCAACGCATTTTAGTAATGCATTTAAATGACCACTTTGTTCACCCTGGGGGGGATTTAAATGACCCCAATCTCAACTTCAATTTCATTTCATAGGAGTCCAAGCAGTCGCTATCTGGCCAATCAATATGTAAGATAATGAAACAGCAAACCACACACACAAAACACTGCAACATACCGTTAAGAGAACATAAGCACGGTTTACCTCTAAATATATTCTCCACAGACGAGTCCTCATCAGCTGTATGTAGTCAAAATATAATGTTAAATGTAAGTGCAGTGCAGCTGGCTGAGCACTTCCTCTGTCGCGCTCGAGATCTGCGTCATCAACATGCGACGGGGGTTTTGGCGGTGCAAAAATATTAATGATGAGACCGTATTACTTGTATTTTTACTATCGTGTGTTTCATTTGGATACGCTATCTGACTAGCAGCGTCGGTAAAATGATTCATGAGTTGCTTCTGGCTCTCAGTGGATATCCTGGGACCATATTCACTTGGAATAAACGGAATGGATTGCAGGTATTTTATGCAGTATTCTGTCAGTCATGTATCTAAAAATATATCTCTATTACATAATGAATAAATTGTATCATGGCTGTACGGAAACAGGATAATAATTCTTAACTAACATGCCAGCAGTTTTTGTTTCACAATTATAAAAAAAGTCACTAAATGTGGTTTTGCATATGGTATTTCACAGAATGCCATAGTAAAATAATCCATAAAAATGTATTACCATGGTGCATGCATTCCCCAAACATGGTAATACCATGGTATTCTGAAGTACTTCAAAAATACCATGTCCAAAAAACAGTACTTTAATAATTAAGAAGCATCAAATGTTGATCATAGGTGTCCCAAGACCTTCCATTCCTCCACCCCAGTGAAACCAGTGTCCTCAACCGACTCTGTAAAATGGGCACTGACTATGTGCGCTTCACAGAATTCATAGAGCAACACACGGGTCATGTCCACCAACAGGTAATCAGATCATATTCTTCATTCATTGTGTGTCAAGGACATGATGAGATCAAGGCTAAAGTGTGATTTCTTCTCCATGTCTCACAGGAACACTACACCAGCCAGCCGAGTCCGTCTGGGCTTCATGGCATTTATCTGCGTGCATTCTGCACTGGGCTGAACTCTATGCTGCAGCCCTATCGACAGGCTTTACTGGACCTTGAAAAAGAGGTTGTACACTTGGAGTTTATATTTGAAGTCCTTATGGTGATTTTAGGGCTATATCTGCAGATAATATTGAACTATTTAAATTTTTTCTCTACAGTTTCTTGGTGATCCACACCTCTCTATTTCCCATGTAAACTACATGCTGGAACAGGTAAAAAGAAAACTTGACTTTTTACCTGTACATCCGATCCACTGAAGTAGTGGAATTATCTTACACTACCGTTCAAAAGTTTGGGGACAGTACGATTTTAAAGAAGTTAATACTTTTAAATAATCAAATGTAACTGTAAAGACATTTATAATGTTATTAAGGGGGGGATTTTATAATAATATTTCTAATATTTCTGAAGGATCATGTGACACTGAAAACTAGAGTGATGGGAAAGCTACATTTTCTGCATCATATTAGTAATAATATTTCACAAGATTACTATTTAACTTTAGCTTTTGTGCGCATAAGGGATAAAAAAAACAAAAAAAAACTACCTGTCCCCAAACTCGTGAATGGTAGTATATATACAGTGGTTTAATTTATTACATAATTAAAACACAATTTTAAATTAAAATTTTAATATGGACACTGAGTATATGTCTAACTTGGAGTTTATTCTGTTGTTCAGTTTCAGCTTCTCTTCCCGTCTGTGATGGTTGTTGTGGAGACCATCAAGTCTCAGAAGGTTGGATAACTTGATGGATGCCACTTGTTTGTGATAAATGATTAGAAGAGTGCATGGTTGAAAATAACCTTCTGAAACTTTTTGTTTCAACAGATTCATGGCTGCCAGATCCTAGAGACTGTGTACAAGCACAGCTGTGGAGGACTGCCTCCTGTCAGGATGGCCTTAGAGAAGTGAGCTCTCAAAAACCCTACTAAAAACCCCTATTGCACGTTGTGGCGCTTGGACGTGAGACACAGAATTCTATTTTTACTGCTTTAATGGTAGTGTCTGTTTTGCAGGATTCTTGCAGTGTGCCATGGCGTGATGTATAAGCAGCTGGCTGCGTGGATGCTGCACGGGTTGCTGCTGGATCAGAGTGAGGAGTTCTTTGTCAAGCAGGGCCCCAGTGCTGGCGGAGCCACAGCTGCACAGGAGGAAGAAGAGGAGGACCTGGGTATCGGAGGGCTGAGTGGAAAACAGCTCCGTGAGCTGCAAGATTTGGTGAGCGACTAAGGCCGCATTTACATTGCATGGTTCAAGTCACCCAATTTTTTCCTCCCATGTGGCACAGATTGGATATGACCCTTGAATGTGTAATCAGGAAAATAGCACATGGATTCTGATATTCTCAGATCATTTTCAGGCTTCATTCATATGTGGAAATAAATCTGATATACTTTTTTTTTACTCACCCTCAAGTCATCCTATAGGCTCCGGGGGGTTAATAAAGGCCTTCTGAAGCGAAGCGATGCGTTTGTGTAAGAAAAATATCCATATTTAAAACATACAATTTTTATATTTAAAATATGTAGCTTCCGCCAGATCGGAAAAAAAAGTAACTGGTGTGCAATGTCGTCAGACATTTTGAACTGCGAGAGACCCTTCACTTTTTCCGTAAGTTGAATACAGAAGGCGATCTGGCAGAAGCTAGATCATTTACTTTATAAGGTTTTAAATATGGATATTTTGTCTTACACAAATGCATCGCTTCGCTTCAGAAGGCCTTTATTAACCCCCGGAGCCGTGTGGAGCAGTTATATGACGGATAGATGCACTTTTATGGACTTCAAAAACGACAATTCACTGCCATTTATAAAGCTTGGAAGAGCCAGGACATTTTTAATATAACTCAGATTTTATTTGTCTGAAAGAAGAAAGTCATATACACCTAGGATGACTTGAGGGTGAGTAAATCATTGAGTGAACTATCCCTTTAAGTAACAATGATTACTATGTGTAAAGCATTTATTAAATTTAGTTTGTTAATATCAACATTTACTACTACATAGTTAAAATCAAAAGCTGTGACTAACAATGAACAGTTGTATTTTATACAAACTAACTTTAACAAAGATAAAAACTGTATGTTATGATCTATTCTATTCAAATTCATCAAAAGAAGGGGTAAGCAACATAAAAAGGACACATGAAACCAAAATGCGATGTTAAAATATTTATTAGGAAAACAAAATTAACAAATGCAAAAGGAAACAAGTATCATAACGGCGAAACAAGAAACAAAAATAATTCTAAATAGTTTAACAACAAAGAACGAACCAAAAACAAATAACAATACTTGAATGTTCCAACTTACCAGAGGCAACCGATATTAACAACAAATCAACAAAAACAAGAGAAAAAGGAATGCAAATAAAATGCTGGTAAATATATCCTCTCCCCTACCATGCTCCGCTTCAGTGTCCTTTTATACTCAATCAAGAAGCGCAGGCAATGTAACACTAACTAATGTATTTTACATTGGTTAATGTATTCACTAACATTAACTAACAATGTTAACTAATAGAACCTTATTGTAAAGTATTACCAATTTTTTAAAATAATAATAATAATAATAATAATAAAACGGCATTAATTAAAGGGATAGTTCGCCCAAAAGTGAAAATTCTGTCATTAATTACTTACCCTCATGTCATTCCAAACCTGTAAGACTTTTGTTCATCTTTGGAACACAAATGAAGATATTTTTGATGAAATCTGAGACCGTTCTGTCCCTCTATAGACCGCTACACAACTGACACTTTGATGCCTTAAAAAGTTCATAAAGACATCGTAAAAATAATCCATATGAATTGAGAGGTTTAGTTCTGAAGATGAACAGAAGTCTTGCGGGTTTGGAACAACATGAGGGTGTGTAATTAATGACAGAATTTTCATTTTTGGGTGAACTAACCCTTTAACATTATAAACTTTTCTGGATGCAAAACAATACAGATTTCTTTAAGGATCATTGCAGATGCTGAATTTTGCAGAGCATAATAAAATATATCCACATCACACTTATAAGATAAATTGCTGCTTCCTGGCAAAACATCTACTATAACGTGATGAAATATTTGCTATTTTTATGTTGTTTTTTTTACGTAATCAAAATACACAGCTGCCTTTAAACAGCCATCAATAGAAAGCGATTGGCAGCAGAATTAAGTGATTGCTAACCAGCCAAACTCTGTCTGCTTGTACATTTAATCAAAATTTGGCAGACTGATTTATTATAACAATTTATACATTTTCTGTTCATTACTGTCCCGCTGTAGAGACTGATTGAGGAGGAGAACATGCTCGCACCTTCCCTGCAGCAGTTCTCCTTGCGTGTGGAGATGCTTCCCTCATACATCCCTGTTCGAGTAGCAGAAAAAATCCTCTTTGTTGGGGAGTCGGTTCAAATGTTTGAAAATCACAACCAGAGCCCATCCCGAGCTGGTGAGTGAATGAGCATTTTGCACCTGTTGTTTAGGTGTGCTCGTGATGGTTTTATATCGTAATGCTGCCCTCATGTGGTTACTCAGGGTCTATACTGAAGCACCAGGAGGACATGTTTGCAGCAGAGCTCCACAGACTCAAGCAGCAGCCTCTCTTTAGTCTGGTGGACTTTGAGAATCTTGTGGATGGTATTCGGAGCACAGTTGCTGAGGTTGGTCCAGTAACTAAATTTGTTTTCAAACATGTCTATAACATCTCTGGGTCATATTTCAACTTATGATGAATGAAGCCTATTTTTAAGCCATTAAGATTTTTGACATTGTGACATATTTTCATAAGAACGCTTTTGCTGGTGCACTTTTGCTTCACAATGAATTTGTTATTTTTTTTAGATCATAAAGGACTTTTACTTGCCATGACCCGTGTGTGTGTATATGTGTGTGTGTGTAATATATATTACACCGATCAGGCATAACATTATGACCACCTTTCTAATATTGTGTTGGCACCCTTTTGCTGCCAAAACAGCCTTGATCCGTTGAGGCGTGGATTCTACTAGACCCCTGAAAGTTTGCTGAGGTGCATAGCCACAGACCAGTTAGGGTGCCCATGCTGACTCCTGTCCACTGCCGGAAGCACGAACATTGGGCATGTGAGCATCAGAACTGAACCACAGAGCAATGGAAGTAGGTGGCCTGGTCTAATGAATCACGTTTTCTTTTACATCACGTGGATGGCCGGGGGAACCTGGGGAACGCTTACCTGGGGAACACATGGCACCAGGATGCACTATGGGAAGAAGGCAAGCCGGTGGAGGCAGTGTGATGCTTTGGGCAATCTTCTGCTGGGAAACCTTGGGTCCTGCCATCCATGTGGATGTTACTTTGACACGTAGCACCTACCTAAGCGTTGTTGCAGACCATGTACACCCTTTCATGGAAACGGTATACCCTGGTGGCTGTGCCTCTTTCAGCAGGATAATGCACCCTGCCACAAAGCAAAAATGGTTCAGAAATGATTTGAGGAGCACACAATGAGTTTGAGGTGTTGAATTGACCTCCAAATTCCCCAGATCTCAATCCAATCGAGCATCTGTGGGATGTGCTGAACAAACAAGTCCGATCCATGCAGGCCCCACATCGCAACTTACGGGACTTAAAGGATCTGCTGCTAACATCTTGGTGCCAGATACCACAGCACACCTTCAGGGGTCTAGTGGAGTCCATGCCTCGACGGGTCAGGGCTGTTTTGGCAGCAAAAGGGGGACCAGTTTTTCATTTCCCTCACTGAAGCCATTAAGTACAATCTTGTACCTTTTGTATTTATGTTGGCTTCAAATCAAAGTTTGTAATGTTAAGATTCACCTCATAGCTGATTTGCTTGGTTCACGACTTATAACTCTCTAACAAAGAGTTTTTAAAAAAAAATCCCAATGGGAGAAATGAATGGAAAAAACACTGTTGCACTGTTTTTATGTGAAAAAAGGTAACACTTTACAATAAGGTCCCATTAGTTAACACATTGTTTAATGAATTAACATTTGTTACAGTATTTCTTAATCTTAAATTAAGTAAATGTTAGTTATTATATTATTTAATGGATCTGAGCTAACATGAAACTTAATTTGAATCAAAATCAACTTTTTTTTTATTTTAATAATGTATTAGTAAATGATGAAATTAACTAACAAATATTAATAAAGGCTTTAGAAGTATTTTTTTATTGTTAACTAAACTAATAGTTAATGTTAATAAATTGATCCATATTATAATTTACCAAAATGGTTTGAATTTTGAAATATTGTGTACTATATTAGTAATGAGAATCTAAAAGATGGTAAGATCAATGGTAGGGCTCCTCCAGTCATGTAAAACGTGGTAATATCAAGAAATTAACCATTTTGATTTCACACCTGGAAAACTTGTAGAATTTTCAAAATGTAACTTATTTTCAAGATGAAATATGAGCATATTTTCATGAGATTCACCCACACTAATAGCTCTACCAATATCAGTGGTTGTCCAGATGAAATTGTGTTTGTCTTCTTTTCTTGCAGCACTTATGGACTTTGATGGTAGAGGAATCTGATCTTTTGGGGCAGCTTAAGGTAAATGGAGCGATTTGTTTATGGTACGCTTTTGCTGGTGCACTTTTGCTTTCACAGTGAATGAGTTGTTGCTGTTTTAGATCATAAAGGACTTTTACTTGTTGGGGCGAGGCGAACTGTACCAGGTCTTCATTGACCTTGCTCAACATATGCTGAAAACCCCACCATCTGCTGTTACTGAACATGGTATTGATCCTTTTTTTTTTTTATAACGCATGAAATCACCCTCTTCAAATACTTCCATCCTCTTCAATATTCCTCTGAATTTGCTATATTTGTTTTTAGATGTCAATGTGGCATTTCAGCAAGCAGCTCATAAAGTGCTGCTAGACGATGACAATCTTTTGCCCCTCCTGCATCTCACAATAGACTACCAAGGGAAAGAAAGCAAAGGTATTGCCTACGGACTAGTGTTTTTAGCCCTCACCAACCCTGTGTCCCCCATATTAATTACTTAACGTAATGGGATAATTATGCTTGCAGAGGCTTCTGGGAATCGAGAGGGAACCACTCCTCCACAGGAGAGTTCTCCTCGTGAGGCTCCTCCCACTGGCTGGGCGGCGCTAGGATTGGCTTACAAGGTTCAATGGCCCCTACATATTCTTTTCACTCCTGCTGTGTTGGAGAAGTAGGCCATGGTTTCACATTAGCCATTTAATACCATTATTTCATTGATCAATGTTATGAACACCACAGCAGTTAACCCTTGCTTCATTTCAGGTATAATGTAGTGTTTCGTTACCTGCTGAGTGTGCGCCGTGTCCAGTCCGAGCTGCAGCACTGCTGGGCTTTGCAGATGCAGCGCAAACATCTTAAATCAAACCAGACGGATGCGGTTAAATGGAGACTCCGCAACCATATGGCCTTCCTAGTGGACAACCTTCAATATTACCTTCAGGTTATAACTTCAATCATCTCTTTGGCTGTGTCTGATTTGCATACTACACAGTTCTAAAAGCATTTTGCTGGTGATGTGAAAATGCATACACTACTGTTCAGGATTGGGGTTGATACATTTTTAAATGTTTTTGAAAGTGTTATGCTCACTGAGGCTGCATTTATTTGATATACAAAAATACAGTAAAACTGTAATGTTCAGAAATATTATATTACAGAAATTAAAGCTGATGCAAAGCTGAATTTTCAGCATCAAAATTTGCTGTTCAGGGAACATTTCTTCTTATTATCGGTGATGAAAACATTCGTGCTGCTTATAAATGAACAGCATTTTTAATCTTTGTAACATTATGATGGTCTTTTACCGTCAGTTCAATGCATTTTATGTATCTTTGCTAAATAAAAGTATAAATTTTTTACTGACCCCAAGTGTACATGCCTACTAATATGTCATTGGAAGGTGGACCACTATTGGGACATATTAAGAGGTCATAACATTCCATCTTGATAACAAATATTTTTAACATGATGAATTAATGAAAACTTCTTAAATTAAATTAAAAATATATATCTCTAAATATATACTTAGTTTATTTAAAAACTTCCATGGCCCAGTTTCACAGACAGGGTTTAAAATTAGGCCTTAGTTCAATTAGGACATTTAAGTAGCTTTCATAAATGTGCTTTAGAAAAACATTACTGGTGTAAATCTTGAGGCAAAACAATGGCACTGACATATTTTAAGATTTTTTTGTTTAACATGCACACAGATTCACCAGAGAAATGTACTATCTGGACACCAAATAATATTTTCAACATACTTGTGGTTTAGTATGCCAATTGAGACGGAGCAGAAGAACAATTAATATATTTTGCCTTTCTTGCATTTGTTCTTCAGGTGGACGTTCTGGAGTCTCAGTTTTCACAGCTCTTACAACAGATCAACTCTACACGAGACTTTGAGAGCATTCGATTGGCCCATGACCATTTCCTCAGCAATCTTCTTGCACAGTCTTTCATATTGCTCAAGCCTGTGAGTGTCTAGAACAAACCTCTGAGTATCCCATGTTCTGGATTCTGCTTTTGGTTAAATATTCATTTTATTTCTCTCCCAGGTGTTTCACTGTTTGAATGAAATTCTGGACTTGTGTCACAACTTTTGTTCCCTGGTCAGTCAGAATCTTGGGCCTCTGGATGAAAGAGGAGCAGCCCAGCTGGATATTCTTGTGAAGGTAGCTTTGCTTGTGTGAATCAATTTTGAAATTATTCCTAATGCAAGATTGTATTCTTGGAAGTCATAAAATATGGCATAAAAATCTAAACTGAGATAAAAAAAAAAGAATTTGGAATTTACAGTCATAATTATGACAGTTGAAGCTGAAATACTAAGTAAAATAGAATTATAAAATTTTGCAAATTTTTTACACAAACTTTGTTATACTTAATGTCATAATGATTTACTACAGATTTCTTTCTTGTGTGGCAGAAATGGGTTTCCATAAATCTGGAATAATTTCAGAATCTTTCCAATTTGTTTGCCGTAATTATGATTTACCAAAGTATATATGTTTTTAATGTGGCAGAAATGGGTTTTTATAGAGATTGCCGTAATTTTACTCCACAGGGATTTAGTCGTCAGTCATTCCTGCTCTTCAAGATTCTTTCAAGCGTGCGGAACCACCAGATAAACTCTGACTTGGCACAGCTGCTGTTACGACTAGACTACAACAAATACTACACACAGGCAGGAGGCACGCTGGGAAGGTAGGCATTAGTGATGCAATGCTTTAATGAGCTGATTTATGCAAAAATTGACATGTTCATTTTCCCCCAGTTTTGGCCTATAAAGTGGAGCTTGAAGATCTCAAGAGGCAAACCTCACACAACGGTGCATTTCAGCGTAAAACATGCCTAATACAGTACACGTGTTGATTTGTACTTTGAATTTATAAGGCAATGTCAGTGCTTGCCCTGCTTTCTCTGCACTCTCAAGCTATCCTATGCCATTTTACAAATGTAAAGCTTTTCCTTGAATGTAAACACTTAATTTGTAAATACCATGTGCTTTGTAATCTCGGTTATGAAATAAAACAAGTGAAACAATCACGATTTCTTTATTTCATAAAAACTATGTACAGTAAAATGCATGCACTAAACCGGAGGACATTTAAAAGACACAAGAAGACGCCAGAGGACGGTGGTTTACGTAGACGGGTTGTGACAGAATTCAGAATTGCTGTCATAGCTGAGGCACTTTCCACAGATCAAGCTCTGAATCAGCCACTCCAGAGAGACGACAGGCATGTCCGGGGCCACATGTTTCAATTCCTCAGAAGGACATGCAGATCCTGTCACAGCCAGGTCAAACTTCATGTTTGTAATATCTGTCAATGACAAAATTGACCACATTATTCCATATAAGGTTAAAGGAACACGCCGACTTTTTGGGACTTTAGCTTATTCACCGTATCCCCCAGAGTTAGATAAGTCCATACATACCATTTTTATCTCCGTGCGTGCCATAACTCTCTGACGCACCCACCGCTAGCCTAGCTTATATAATGACTGAGTACATCTCTGGTGCGGAGTCTGCTCTTCGGGTCATGGCATGTCATTTAGCATGGTCGAGCGCACTGTTCAGCAAATTACACCCAAACAGTGCACTTGTGCAAAATGGCATGACCCAGAGAGCGGACTCTGCACCAGTGGAAAAAAAAAAATGCAAGGATGAAGAATAATATAATGAACAAGTACATCATGAATCCATCTTTCAAACTGTGTTTCTGTCTCATCCTGACAAAAACACAGTACACCTATAAGTGTTTCTATTCAAACTACTTTAGACCTGGCGGGACGACAATCGCTGTGGAGTAGACCAGTACCTGCGTGACTCTTCATATACTTAGACAGAAGTAGCTCCAGCTACAATGTTCTTCCACAAGACGCATGCAGTTTGTTTAACCGCTAGATTGCCAAAAGTTACATAGTGTACCTTTTAAAGCCCTCTACATTGTGCTAATGAACTAAAGGTACTGTTACCCACCAGAAATGTCTTCGTTTTCTTTATGGTGATGAACTTTTGCTGCACCACCCATGGAAAGCAAAGAGGTCCACAAATCTACACGATCTTCTGATATCAGCATCACCTTCAGCACTTTAAAAGGGTTACAACGAGGATGCCTGAGGACAGAGAACACAAGAAAACACTTATTCACAAAAAATTCAAGATTCAGATTGGCAGCAAAAAAAAATTTTTTTTTTGTTGTATTCAACAATTGTTTGTAGTCTGATCATCAAAAAAAAAAAAGCATCTGAATTATACAGGTGCAATCCAAATGGAGTCCATGTGATAAGACAAATTATTTATAATTATTTCTCTCCTCCGCCATCATGTGTATACGCATGGTTGGGGAGTAACAATACATATAACTTGGTTACGTATTAAAAAAAAATAAAAAATTTGAGTAACTGCATTTCATTAGTTCCATTTTAAATGGGTGGTAATCAAATTACAGTTACATCCGAAAAGTATTTTAGATTACCAAAGTGATTGCTTTGAATTTTAATGTCATTTAATTGCCTGTTACAGTTTACATTAATGTTTAAATTAATGTAAATAGAATCTGCAAAAGCATCCAAAATTGCTTTTAAGTTTCATACGAACATGAAACTTTTTTCCTCGCAATTGCGAGATTATATCTCACAATTCTGACTTATTTTCTGAGAATTGCAATTCTGACATTAAGAATGAATGTGTAAAATAAAGTACTGGCTTGATTCAGTTCTGAAAATATCTAGTTTTCAGTGATCTTTTTACAATCAGTGTCTTGGCATCATTCTCTTACTAGTATACAAGTCCTTGAATGGTCTCATGCCATCTTATCTCTCGGATCTCCTGACTGAGTATCAAAGAACGCTGAGATGCACTAGTTAAAGGATATAAATAGTTCTGAGGTCTAGATTAAAACAAAGAGGAGATTGTTTATTTGCTGTAGCTGCTCCCAAACTGAATAGCTTGCCTAGTTACAGGTGCTGGTCATATAATTAGAATATCATCAATTTATTTCACTAATTCCATTCAAAAAGTTAAACTTGTATATTATATTCATTCATTACACACAGACTGATATTTTTCAAATGTTTATTTCTTTTAATTGATGATTATAACTGACAACTAAGGAAAATCCCAAATTCAGTATCTCAGAAAATTAGAATATTACTTTAGACCAATACAAAGCCAACTGAAAAGTATGAACATGAAAAGTACGAGCATGTACAGCACTCAATACTTAGTTGGGGCTCCTTTTGCCTGAATTACTGCAGCAATGCGGTGTGGCATGGAGTTGATCAGTCTGTGGCACTGCTCAGGTGTTATGAGAGCCCAGGTTGCTCTGATAGTGGCCTTCAGCTCTTCTGCATTGTTGGGTCTGGCATATCGCATCTTCCTCTTCACAATACCCCATAGATTTTCTATGGGGTTAAGGTCAGGCGAGTTTGTTGGCCAATTAAGAACAGGGATACCATGGTCCTTAAACCAGGTACTGGTTGCTTTGGCACTGTGTGCAGGTGCCAAGTCCTGTTGGAAAATGAAATCTGCATCTCCATAAAGTTGGTCAACAGCAGGAAGCATGAAGTGCTCTAAAACTTCCTGGTATACGGCTGCGTTGACCTTGGACCTCAGAAAACACAGTGGACCAACACCAGTAGATGACATGGCACCCCAAACCATCACTGACTGTGGAAACTTTACACTGGACCTCAAGCAACGTGGATTGTGTGCCTCTGCTCTCTTCCTCCAGACTCTGGGACCCTGATTTCCAAAGGAAATGCAAAATTTACTTTCATCAGAGAACATAACTTTGGACCACTCAGCAGCAGTCCAGTCCTTTTTGTCTTTAGCCCAGGCGAGACGCTTCTGACGCTGTCTGTTGTTCAAGAGTGGCTTGACACAAGGAATACGACAACTGAAATCCATGTCTTGCATACGTCTGTGCGTAGTGGTTCTTGAAGCACTGACTCCAGCTGCAGTCCACTCTTTGTGAATCTCCCCCACATTTTTGAATGGATTTTGTTTCACAATCCTCTCCAGGGTGCAGTTATCCCTATTGCTTGTACACTTTTTTTCTACCACATCTTTTCCTTCCCTTCGCCTCTCTATAAATGTGCTTGGCCTCTTTTGCAATGACCTTTTGTGTCTTGCCCTCCTTGTGCAAGGTGTCAATGGTCGTCTTTTGGACAACTGTCAAGTCAGCAGTCTTCCCCATGATTGTGTAGCCTACAGAACTAGACTGAGAGACCATTTAAAGGCCTTTGCGGGTGTTTTGAGTTAATTAGCTGATTAGAGTGTGGCACCAGGTGTCTTCAATATTGAACCTTTTCACAATATTCTAATTTTCTGAGATACTGAATTTGGGATTTTCCTTAGTTGTCAGTTATAATCATCAAAATTAAAAGAAATAAACATTTGAAATATTACATTTGAATTTGAAAAATTATGATATTCTAATTATATGACCAGCACCTGTATATCAGAGCTGCTACTACAGTTTATGAGTTTAAAATCACATCTTAAAACATTTTTATGGCTTTTAACCAGTGGCTAACTGTTTGTGATTTACTGCCATGTATGTCAGTATTTTATAGTTATGTAAAGCACATTGGTCAACATGTTGTTTTAATTGTGCTATATAAATAAAGTGACTGACATCATGCAGACTCAAATCATTACTAATACAAATGATGTAGAGGCACAGGATATTTTACATGAAAAAGATGGATTGCTTGCAGACAGACTGGATTTTAGGAGCACAGTGTGAACACAGCCCAAGTAATGTTAGATCAGAAAATTAGTCTCATCCGAACAAGACAAGCTCTTACCACTCCACAATGTGTCCCTCTGGCCCCAGACCAGCAGGAAGTAAGTAATTTCTATAGTTGAGTAGCTTCTTCTCTTGGCAGCAGTCCCTCACCCACATCTGAGACACACAGGGAACTCCACCTGCCACACACAGCAGGTACTTCCTGGTCCGACAGTGCTGGTCGGCAATCAGCAAGCTCTGATAGGCTGCTTTACACTGACAATGCAGAAAACACACATACATAAAACATGCACACACAGCAGAAAGTATGCCGTGCAGCTCCTGCAGGAGAGAGAGGGGTTGTTTTGAATAGGAGCTCACCTGTTCTTCATTAAAGTCAAGCAGGATCATTCCTCCTCCCGCCTCCAGCTGTCTCACTGTATAGAGCTTGTTATATGGAGCTCTCTGCACACACTCTAACAAGAGACAAACTACATTATCACTGTACAATACAAAGAAGAAAGGTTCTGGACTGATCCTTCAGAAATCATTCTATTATGCTGATTTGGTGCTCAAGAAACATTTGTTATACTGCTTAAAGTTTTTATGGAAAGCGTGATAATAAAAATTCAGGATTCTTTGATTAATAGAAAGTTCAAAAGAGCAGCATTTATTTGAATACTTTTGATCAATTTAAATTTATCCTTACTGAATAAAAGTTTAAATGACTTTCCAAAAAATAAACTCTTAATGACCCCAAACTTCATAATGGTATTTTATAAACATACTGAACATACTAAATTCTAGTTAAATATAACCAAGCCATTTTTTCCACATTCCATAATAAACAGTAATGCCTTCAAATCATTAGCAAATTAGCTACGTTTACATGGACACGTTTTGTTCAAAATTATTTCATTGATGAATCCGAACATGGTGTTTACATGAACGCTCAATAAAGTGAATGGTTTGATGTGCGAGTTTGTCACAGGCTTCAAATCAGATTTAATCTTTTGGCATGCACACACTGCACAAATACAGTTTCCCGCTGTTGTCACATACTGACCATCATAATTTTCTTTGTTTTAAAAAGCAGACTTAAAAGGCACAATATGTAAGATTCTTGGATTAAAATATCCAAAAACCACTAGAACAATATATTTTGTTAAATTGTGTACTTGCATTTTCCCAAATGTTTCCAAGAATGTTTAAATACAGAGAAATAAGCTATTTTAACCAGGACACGGACCGTGTCTGTGCATCACCTATCAATAAAAACATACCTGCGTTACCCTCAATTTCTGGTTTTATTTTGTAGAAACCATGGAAACACCAAAGACGCTTTAATATATTGTGTTTTATTAGACAGGTGAGCAACTGTTTGGATGCATTCATCGACAGAAAACTTGCCATTGTTATATACTTATTGTTTAAATCTTGTTTTCTTGATTTACCATGAGTACCATGTTTTACCATGCCTAATATATTGATCTAGCTTACTGCAGTGTGCAACAAGTGTCTCATAGTATCCGCCGAGTGAAGAGTAGCATTATAACTAGGGATGTAACGATTAATTCGGAGCCGGTTGAAAATCGATACAAATGTGTGACGATTCAAGTCGGTTGAGATGTTAAATGAATTGCGTTGCACGTTTTAAACAGAAGGGACGCTAAAACTATACTGTGACCTCACTTTACAGGCATGATAGCAACGAGCAAGTTGTAGCTAGCGTTACAGACTGTGTGTGCACACTGGCGCGAAGAAGAGTGAAATCAGTGAATGTTTTCAGTTCATTCATATGGAAGTTGAGCCGAGCGCACCTGTGTGCATGCACCATCAAACAGAAGTATGACTCATTTAAATTGGAGGTGTGGCGGCATTTTGACTTTCCGAATACTAATAAATCACTACAGTCAGAAGCAACCAGTCACCTCCGTCTGCATGTAAAAAGAGAACAGGCCAAACCACAGTGACCGGTGGATTTGCAGCCTCACTCGCGGCATTGAGTGCCATAGAGATCACAAGGTGCATGAGTATTTTCACAGCGAAAGATACAAGGCTGTTTTCTGCTGTTTTCCAGGCTCCAAGTAATTCCAAGAAATAGACCAGCGCGAGGATGTATTCCACAGACTGAAGGAGAACGCTGTGCTGTTGCAGAACCAGGTGTTGTATTTATTTTACTACCTCCTTCTCTAAATGTGTACATGGATTTATTTTTTTACAATAATTTGTTGATTATGGCATATTTATCTAAATGTGTTCTGTTTTTCTAATTCTTGCAAGTGTAATGATACAAATTATAATTGAAATCTTGCCTTTATAACAATGTTAAACCCCTGTCACTGTTGTAGTCTTTTTATTTCTCCTATTCCTCAAGGCAGGATGAGGGTGAAGAAGCTGAAACAACCTCCTCCTAAGAAAAGGGAGGGACTTTAAGGACTTTGAGTTTTTTATAGTTTGTCTTAAATCGTGAGAAAATCGTATCGTGAAATTAGTATCGTGCATGATTGTAGTGCAATAACTCCCATGATTCTGCGAAATCAAGGCGTCATCCAACTACACCTTTGTATTGAATAAGTGAACTCTAGCTGCGAAAATGACATATTGTGCCTTTTATATTTATCTATTTCAGGTCCTAATTAGGAGAGAATGAGCACATTACGCTTTATGCCATGATGCTTATATTCATCAAACTGCACAAACGCCCCTTTCCTTATTAGGAACACCATACTAATACTGTGTTTGACCCCCTTTCGCCTTCAGAACTGCCTTAATTCTACGTGGCATTGATTCAACAAGGTGCTGAAAGCATTCTTTAGAAATGTTGGCCCATATTGATAGGATAGCATCTTGCAGTTGATGGAGATTTGTGGGATGCACATCCAGGGCACGAAGCTCCCGTTCCACCACATCCCAAAGATGCTCTATTGGGTTGAGATCTGGTGACTGTGGGGGCCATTTTAGTACAGTGAACTCATTGTCATGTTCAAGAAACCAATTTGAAATGATTCGAGCTTTGTGACATGGTGCATTATCCTGCTGGAAGTAGCCATCAGAGGATGGGTACATGGTGGTCATAAAGGGATGGACATGGTCAGAAACAATGCTCAGGTAGGCCGTGGCATTTAAACAATGCCAAATTGGCACTAAGGGGCCTAAAGTGTGCCAAGAAAACATCCACACCATTACACCACCACCACCAGCCTGCACAGTGGTAACAAGGCATGACGGATCCATGTTCTCCTTCTGTTTACGCCAAATTCTGACTCTACCATCTGAATGTCTCAACAGAAATCGAGACTCATCAGACCAGGCAACATTTTTCCAGTCTTCAACTGTCCAATTTTGGTGAGCTCGTGCAAATTGTAGCCTCTTTTTCCTATTTGTAGTGGAGATGAGTGGTACCCGGTGGGGTCTTCTGCTGTTGTAGCCCATCCGCCTCAAGGTTGTGCGTGTTGTGGCTTCACAAATGCTTTGCTGCATACCTCGGTTGTAACGAGTGGTTATTTCAGTCAAAGTTGCTCTTCTATCAGCTTGAATCAGTCGGCCCATTCTCCTCTGACCTCTAGCATCAACAAGGCATTTTCGCCCACAGGACTGCCGCATACTGGATGTTTTTCCCTTTTCACACCATTCTTTGTAAACTCTAGAAATGGTTGTGCGTGAAAATCCCAGTAACTGAGCAGATTGTGAAATACTCAGACCGGCCCGTCTGGCACCAACAACCATGCCACGCTCAAAATTGCTTAAATCACCTTTCTTTCTCATTCTGACATTCAGTTTGGAGTTCAGGAGATTGTCTTGACCAGGACCACACCCCTAAATGCATTGAAGCAACTGCCATGTGATTGGTTGATTAGATAATTGCATTAATGAGAAATTGAACAGGTGTTCCTAATAATCCTTTAGGTGAGTGTATATGCACAGTACTTTCCAGTATCGGTTTTCAATCCGATCAAGTGTTTAAATGTCCTATCGACCAGATTAGAAAAATTAGAATGAAATTTTGGCCAAATCGTTCCGATTGACATGATTACATGTGACTTTTTTTTTCCCCGCTACTAGCCCGATTACAATTGGATTATTAGGGTCCATGTAAACGCAGCTACTGCTTCCTGCTGGATGATGCTTAATTTTATATCACCAGCAAAATAACAGAGCCTTATAAACAATGAACACTCAACACATGCAGTCTTTATTCGTTCTACCCCTCACCTTCATCCTCATCGCTGGTCTGGTGGTTGGAGTCTCTGTCACTTTCAGAGGATGCTGTCAGCATGAAGACAAATCCCATGAAGAGAGAGGAATTTTCAGGCAGAGGTCCATGTGTCGCTACCAGGTCATTGTGTTCACGGGGCAGATCTGCGTCACTCCCAGATGTGTTACAAGCAGCAAGGCGCTGCCCTGTTGAAGTAAAACAAAAAATAAATAAGAAACAACGTAAACACTACTTTGAACCTGACTGTTGAAACTGGTTGTGTAACAGAGCCCATAAAAGGATAATGAACTGTGAGGAATTAAAAACAAGCACCACTCCCATCTACCCTGTTGAGTGCTCACCCAGACAAAAGAAAAAAGCATGTTATGCACATACCAGTTGCTGTTTAGAGCTGGAGATCTGCACTTCATTAAACATCAAAAGCAGTATTTGATCATACCTTCATGTGGTTTTATACTGTAAAACCAGACGGTAACATACAACAACGAAAACACTGAGGAAAAGGCACTCATTTGGTTTGTCATTCATATGTTTGAGTTCATTTGAAAATACATTTACAGATAATGTAAAACATAATTTCATAGACATTAAAATGAATAAAATGTTGCTAAAATCCATGAGTAAAAGACCAATTTAGGCAATAAAATCAGACATATGATAAAACATTCTGCTAAAACGGAGCAAATGCTTTGTTCCATATTGTTGAATTAATAAAGTCTGTCTACAAGGGGCACCGTACCCACTCTGGCCCCTCCCCCCCTGCGTCCTCTCTTCGCAGGAGTCCTTTCGTCCTCTGCACCACTGATGAGCTTTCGTTTCCCAGAAGGTCCTGGGTTTCTCGGGCTGTTGCTGGAGCTCCGTGTAGGGGTCCCTGGTCCACTTGAGTTTCCTCTGCGTCTCCGCTTTCCTTCTACCAGGTTATCTGAGGACAAAATGACACGGTAACACCAAATGTGACAAAACTGGTGCCATTTCAACTTGTGCTACAAAGAGATTTAGTAGTAGGCATACCAAAAAGGTCAAAGTTTGGCTATGGATGAGTTAGTAAATTGCAAGAATTTCATTATATATTATATTAAATGTTGGTTTCCAGAATAGTCCAGCTGAAACTGAAGACTCACCAAGGCTGATATCAGATGCCATGGTTTGGGGTGTAGATGGTTCGTAGGGCCCCAGTCCATACTGCTCCCTCAGGCGGCTGCCTTGCTCCATGCTGAGAATCACAGATGTTCTGGTGTACCACTTACTCTGACCATCTTTCTCCACACAGTAAAGGAACTCAGAGTCTTGAGTCTTATGACCTTTCACCAAACCTGATTCAGAGGGTAACAATTCGATTATAAAACGATTCTCGATTATTATTATTATTATTATATTAATAAATCACAATATAGTTATTTTTGTTATTTTCTTTGTTATTAAACATAAGAACACAGATGTAAATAACAAACACGAAAGAAACAAATTAAATTACCAGTGATGTACATTTTTTTCATTTTATATCTATTTAACAGATGCATTCAGGTAGTATACAGCAATTGAATAATCAAATGTAAAAATAGTCACTGCATAGTCTTTAGAGCATTCATTTTAAATTGATTATTATTAAAGCTACAAAAGTTATTCAGTCAAGAGCAGCGAGTGATTCCCTCTTTTAATTAACATTAATGACACAGACAGCAGCAGGTTTATTATATTAAGCCCTAATGCACGGATTTAATTTGTTACACATCCAATTTTTTCCCCCCAACTGTTCACTTAAGACATAACCAACTAGGTTTACATGAATACTCGTCAAGACAGATATTTTGAAATAAATGTGTATCTGAACGTTCAAGAGCAATGCGCCGCTAAAGAGAACTGAATTCAGGATCGCAAGCTGTTTGAGAGAGGCGTCTTTCTGTGAGAGTGCCTCAGGTGTTTCTGTCAATGCGAGTAACACATCAAGCATGTCCTGCACTACATATACATATAATAGGGCTATTTAATTATTATTATTATTTTTTAAATCTATTCTTTTGTTTTTATGCATCGATGCAGAATCTTTCACATCAGCATCTTGACGCATCGTAAAAAATGATTCAACGTATAGAAGTATATTTTTCACCCACAAATAAAGTATTACTTTTGTTTAAATGTTAGGTAATCATTTTTATTATTATTTCTGCATTTTGACACAAAATAACTAAATGATCATTAGACTATAACAGTAAAAATGTAATATGCATTATGGATGATTTCCATAGACAAAGATAGATAGAATGACAGGCAGACAGATATAAAAATTGACAAAAATACACAGACAAAAACAGCTACAATGACAGACAGCCAAAGACAACAAAGACAGATAAGACGGCCGGTAAACAAAGATAAGGGTAGATAGAATGTCACAGACAGACAAAGATACATAGAACGGCAGGCAGACAGGTATGAAGACAGATAGATGACAAAAACGGAAAACGTCAGACAGAGACACAGACAAACATTAAGATAAAATGACAGACAGACAAAGATGCAGTATATACAACGGCAGACAAAGATAAGGATAGATAGAATGACAGACAGAAACATATATAGAAAAAGAAAGATAGGCTGTTCATTTTAAAGTTCATTTACATGCGTGTCTTGGCGAGCATCCTAGTAAACATAGTTGGTTATGTCTCAAGTGTACGTAAACAGTCGAGAAAGACAACGCATGTGTATCAGTACATTGGATCCGTGCATTAGGTCTTAAAGTGACAGCAGCCTAATATTCCTGCTGCTGTCTTTAATGTTAATCAAACAAAAAGCACTGTTTATTTCATTTGTATCTTTGCTCTATTGTATTAATTTGTGCTTTTGCTTGTAGTTATTTCATTTATTCTTTATTTTCTAGCACATACTAAAACCGTGACCCTAAAACCATGATACAACCATGAGTAATTTGAACTGTTATATGAATAGTATATGAATACATCATGGTATAAATGTAATGGTTCATAATAGTTTTTAGTCTTGCTTACCTATATTGAAATACTCCTCTTCTGTCAAGGCAGTGACCTCCGTCTCCAGAGGAATGGGGTCACAGAGCAAGATGTCCTTTCCTTGTACTTCACACTCCTGGTTGTCATCGAATAGAAGGCGGAAACGGTTCTCTCCCAGGTCTCGAGTGATACTCCCAGAATAGAAATAAGAGTTGGATGACCACTTGGCCAGCACACGCAACCCAACAAAACTGCTGGACCCAGTGCTGTTGTCCAGGGAGGTGGTGTTGAGAGAATCAGAGCGGCTCAAAGCAATCGGCTCTACTGGGCTGCCCGGCGCTTGGACATGTCTTTGGGCAAAGGGTTCCTCTTCTGAGGATGATGCACCCTGGCCATGGGCACCACCTCTCTGCCCTGTCCTGCCACCTCTGAGAGTCAGTATTAGCAGGGGTAAGAGAGCAATAAAAAGAGAAGATCGTGACACCATGCTCATCACAACACCCATTAAATATGTAAACTAACAGAGAGCTTATCCATGATCTACAAAAGAGAGCTGAGTTAAAACTACGGTCTGAGACATTTGGGGGAGGGGAAAAAGAGCAAGAGTCATGCAAGATGATCAAAAACAGTGGTTTTATGAAGTGGCTATAAATGAGTGGCTAACTGTGGGTATAAAGAGTGTCTTGGGCCCTGCCAGCCTACCCTGGAGCACCTCACCTGGACAGCGGGCCGCGGGAAGGAGGCCTTCCTCGCCGGGCACGGCCACGGGGGCTCAGCTGGGTGGTGACCCGAAACCCCCGTGCATCCGTCACCTCTGACCCCACCACCACAGTGTGGGTCCTCGGCTGCTGCCACCCACCCCACCTGGGGTTCAAACACACAAAAGGAGAGGAAGCGCTCAGCTGAAACGCCCTCAACCAAATGCGTATGGGAGCAGCAGCCACGAGAGGATACTAAAATCATACCGTGTCGGTCTAATTACAAGAATTTGAGAACATGCTTGAAGGAATCATTCTGACAAACACATGCATGCAAGACATTCTACACAACCACTGCCCTAGAAGTGTGACCATTTGTGAGACTGGTGTGTTAACCGCAGATTGTTAGTAACGGAAACGGAAACAGAACAACTTCTTACCGGCCAGATTTCGCCCCTCGGCTGGCGGGCATGAGGAAATCTGGCATTCTGATGGGACCCAGGCCCCCGCTGCTTGTCCCACTGGAGCTGTGGTGTGATGGGGCCTTTGAGGAGAGTGAACTGACATCAGCCAGGTCTCCTGATGTCATGGAGCTTCCTGAGCGGGATGGGGAGATGTCATTATCTATGACGCAGCGGTCCAACACGGGTTCCTCTGACTCCTTAGAGAAAACATACAGTAGAGGTGTGTTTAACAGCTTAATCTTTTTTTTTTTGACATGCAAGTCATTCACAGGACTGAGACTGAGAACCAATCACTGAAGGTACATTCAGTAATATTTGTCTCATTGAAAATGTGATTAATTAATTCTCAAATATGTTCAATATCATGACTCCAGCCATATCAGTAGCTCCCAAAGAGCAGCTGGGGCCGAATCACGAAACATTATTAAGAATATAAAGAACAAATTAGAGCGAATCACTATGAAAGTAACTTGATTCATGCTAAACACGTTCATACTATATAGAATGTAAATTTTGAAATAATTACTTATTCAAAATACCTCCACAAGAGAGTATGCAATTTTGGACGCTGCGCAGCAATAGTCATTAAATCATTCATTCAAGAGATTTGTTCAAAAATGCGGATTCATCCAGTAATAAAACAAGTGAAATATTTATGAAGGAGTCATTGAATCATTCAAACCATTTTTCCCCATAAATAAATCATTCAGATTTAAACATTTTAAATAGACTGCTGCAATTAATATTTTACCAGAACCTCTAGAAAATTACATGTTATTTTGTTATCGTCTGTTCAGGATCGTGGGAGAATTGTGATCTCTGTTTGACGCAAGAAATCGTGATTAAGTTAATAATATTTTGTATTCCCAAAACATTTCTTAAAGATTTAACTCATTTTTTTTTTTTTTTTTTTTAGATTATTCTAAAAGACAAAACCTAAGAAGATTTTGAATTCCTGAAAAGAATAAGAATGTTCTTAACAACGATTGCAAATAACCTCTTAAAATTAGGGTAACATACAACTTGTCTTAAATCTCCAAAGCTAAAAATGTTTAATTAAATTATTCAGTTTTTTCAAACATAAAGCATTACAACATAACACTAACTACATATATATTACTGTTGCTAGGGATGTACAGAAGTACTTTGAATTGACACCAATAAGCGCAAACAATGATTGATCATGTGACTTTTTACTGAATTAAAATTTTTTTGGCAGCATTTAGCACAGAGTGCACATACAAAAAATGTCTTTACTCTAGTAGCACACACACACAGATACAAGCGATGAACGTTATTACAGTTAAAACAAAAATATTTTCTTAAGAAAATATTTGAGAACCTGTTAAATTTTTCAAGAATTGTAATTTCTTACGAACTTCTTTTTAAACCTCTTACGAGGATTTATGTAAATCTGGTCCCTGGTCGCTTAATGGGTGCTGCCATGTTGAGATCACATGACCAGCCAAATACTACCCAGTAACCTCTTATAAACCTTATCATAAACTTTTGCTCATGGAATAAATGAATCATGCCTTTTCACTAGATCAGTTCAGCTTTCACCAGTGCATCTTACCTGGGTAACCTTGCGGTCAACTTCTCTGCCATCTTCATAGTAGACATCTGTAATGACGCGAGTGACTGTTGTTCGAACTTCCTGGATGGTGCGAACATGTCTACGCAATGATGGACCTGACTGGGATCTGGTGGGTGTGCTTCGTTCGCCCTATAAGAGTGAATCAAACTTGAAGATACATCTAAAAAGTGACATCCTTATTTAATAATTTAATATTTAATAATACTGGATTTCTTGCAAGCTATGACAATGTGGAGGATTGTCTACAAAAAGCATTTAGTGAAGACTTTTACCCTTCCAGACAGGTTATGTGGTCCAGACAGATCAAAACTAGTCTGTTGAGACACAGCTCTCTGACAAACCAAGAGACAAAGGAGAAAGATATAACATATGGCACATGTTAAAGCACTTTATCATTCAATTTATCTTAAAATAACTAGGGCTGCAACTAACGATTATTTTGATAATTGATTAGTTGGCCGATTAATCGGATAAAAAGGCCTCTCTTTTTTTTACTGACAAAACACACTATTCCCCATCCTGCCCAATCCTGTCCTTCAAACAAACGTGTCAGCTGAGTGATATGAAAACATGAATATATCTGAATATATCTACCCTTACAAAAATTAACCATGGTTTTACAATGAACAAAACAAACAATATTAATAATAATAATAATAAAAATAATAATATTAATAACAGGGTTATTGTAGTTATTCAATGTTAACCACAAATTAACCATAGTTATGCTTCAAATCCATAGTTTAACTGTACGGTATTTGTGTGGTTATACAAATGGTAATTAATACGGCAAAAACATGGTTTTACTATCTAATAGAACCATGGTTAATTTCCGTTAAGTGTATATCTGTGCTATAGCCTACATTATGTGCAAAAAAAAAGTTACTAAGCAAAAGAGGTTTAAATCCCTACATTCAAATATATTAAACAAGAAATTAAAAAAAAACAAAAACACAAATTCAGTGTTACCAGATAAGAGAAATGTTCTGCAGGAACACACACACACACCGGCGCTCGAAGTTTGAAGTTTAACACAGACTGTTAGAACGCGCTTTCATGCAAAATGGAAATACTCGCGTGAATTAGTAGCATTTATAGATGAGGAGGATATAACCACTGTTCTCTATATAGATCAGTGGATATAACCTGTAAAATGAACGTTTTGCGCTGAGGACGCACACGCATCTATCAAAGCGCATGACAGGGTAAGTTATGTTAAACACTAATACATTCGCTTGAAGCTTAAAATAAACAGTTCTCATGTTTTGGGCACTTGGATCATGTACCTTTCCTGCATCAGCTCACTCTGTTTCCACTCCACTATTTCTAGGTTCACATTTTGTCCATAAAATGTGTTATTCAGTATAATTTGGCGCGACTGGTGGAAGCTTTGCGTACAGAGAGCAGACCCGACTAATCGATTAATGAGAATAGTTATCGATGATTTTCATTATCGATTATTATCGATTTTAACGAATAGTTGTTGCAGCCCTAAAAATAACCAACCACTTTATTACTTTGCTGGGTGGGCTTGTAGTTGAGCTGATATCCACACTAGTTTGTTGTGACACGGCTCTCTGTCGGACAGGTGTTCGAGGTCTGTCAGAAGTACTGAGGACCTCTTGTTCTCTGGCAGGGGAGGACAGACCACTGACCAGAGGTTTAGACTTTGCTCCTGTACCACCAGGATGCAGAGATACAGCGTCAGTGACTCGGCTGGAGGTTCTGCTGCCTGCGGTCTCTTTGGGGCAGTTGGGAGACAATCCTGAGTCATTAGTGTTGGTGGGACTGAACAGTTGGCTTGGTTGCCTGTTGGAGAAGTGGAAAGAAAAGCAAAAAAAGTTTAAGAGTCAATTTTAGTACAGTGCACATGACTTTAATCATTCGCTTAGTGGTAGACAAGAACAATATATTGACTTCTGAAGCCACTTGGATATAAATAATATGGCTCCCCAATTTGGGGACAAAAAAAAACAACAACAAATAAACCAATTGCAATTTTTCCTGATAAAAAAGCTGTTTGTAGGGCTGCGAAATTTGACCAAAACTGATTATATATCAATATGACTATAAAATAATAATAATAATAATAATAATAATAATAATAATAAATCATTATTTTTAAAGAATCATTATTATTGCTAAATAAAAATATTAAACAACATAAAAAATTGCTTTTGTAATATTTTATTGTTAAATAACAATACTAATATTTATGGCTGTCTTAATTTTTTCATTTCCAAATGTTAAACCTTAAAGCTTTACAAGTTTGGGAAGGTGGCTTGTTGTACCACCTGCAATCCAAACTCTCAGATGCAGAGATAGTTTGTGTAGAACAGAATTTGCTGCAAACCGAGCCACTCTGAGCCACCGAAAACTCTGGATCATGAGCTCCTTGTGTGTTAAAAAAAAAAAAAAACAGTGCTGCACTTTACTCTGAAACACGCAGCACATTAATTAAATCACAGCCTTTGCAATTTAAAGGCCATATCATGATTTCAGTTTTATTTCATGAATCGTGCAGGGCACTGCAAGCCTAATAACATAATGATAATGGTTTAAATCAAGTGATGGTTTCTTAAAGGTGCAGTGTGTAATATTTATGAGGATATACTGACAGAAATGCAATATAATATACACAACTGTTTTCAGTGGTGTATAAAGACCTTACATAATAAACCGTTATGTTTTTATTACCTTAGAATGAGCCATTTCTATCCTCATACACCACGGGTCCCCTTACAGTGAAGTCACCATTTTGCGCTGCCATGTTTCTACAGTAACCCTAAACGGACAAACTGCTCTACAGAGTGCTAGCTACTCTCTGCTGTCTCAGACGACATCTTTGTCCTGTGTCGGCCACCGTAGCTTCTCTATTTGCTTCAAAAGGGAAGGGTGAGACCGCTAGATGCTGCTCAAATTTACACAGTGCACCTTTAACAAGAACCGAAGAGATCACCAGATGAACACCTTAAGGAATGCAGGCCAAAGACAAAAGACAAAAGCATCCCTACCTTGAGCTGTGGAAATGGGTCATGCAGTTGTATGGCTCTATACAGCCCTGACCAGGCAGAAGTGGCACTATCAAACCTACTTTAAGTTTCTAAAGATATCCAACACCAAGAGAATTCTATTTATAACCTCAACAAAAAAGATTCAAGGTCAGTTGTGCCAAAGACGATTCTTATGCAGTCTTGTGACTTGAGAAAGGTCTTTATGCTTACACTGTTTAGGAGCACATATACCCCTCCAAGGAGCACTCATACCCCTCCAACAGCAACACTGATGACCTTATGAACATCTGATCAACAAATATATAGGATTACACCTTCACTAATCGATATTCAACATTATATAATACTTAACAGATAATACTTGGTGGTTTAGCTTGCTAATGAATATTATGTCACATAATGTAACAGTAGGCCAAATTATTTCGGCTGAAACAGGTGACTAATATGCAAAGAATTATTGGGAGATATAGGGGGGAGAAAATATTTTAAATACAAGGCTTAAAAGGATGATTTACTGTCAATTTTAGCATGAGGCTACAAGGAAAAACCCACCCTAGATTCTATACAGCTACATTATGTAGCTTAATATGACTACACAATAATAATACATTTTATTTGATTAAATTGTATACATTAAACAAATTATTAAATTACTATAATAATACTACAATACTGTAAAATAAATTTAGTTTTTAATACTTATTTATAGAATTATTAATTTACTGAAGAACAGTTGAATTCAAAATATAAATTTTCATGGCTGTCTTGTTTTTTCTTATTTTTAACCATTAAACCAGCCTTTGATTTTGGAGGAGAACCGCAGATAGACCTTAAAACTTGTTGACAACAGATTTGTGTTATTTCATTACAAATTGGGATAAGACAGTTGGAGCGTGTTGCTTTTTCAAATGCATGTTATAAGTGGCTCACACTCACAGTGCTTGTAGAAATCAGCATTATCTGCAAACCGAGCAGCGCCATGGCACTGAAAGCACAAGCTCATGAGCTGAACACAGAGCTGCGCTTCACCCTTTTATTTTTTGACAACACAAAAAGCATGGTTCTCATTTCATTCCTGTGACTCCTCACAAACCAATTTTAAATTACCTATTTTTACAATGAGTACCACAACATTATAATTAACAGGGCTTTCTACACTACACACAACATGCATTAGGGATTAATAACAACAACAATAGCCTGATGGTATTAAAAATGTTATAATCAGTGGTCAGATGTCACTTGCACAGTGCATCAAAATAATGTTTGCATTCGCACATTTTGCATTTGCATCATTTTCAGTTACAATTGCTCATTGTAAGAGAGCATATCATTGTGAGAGCATATAATTCAAGAAACCTGGCCAATCAGCATGACATTACTTTGTCCTGCATAAACAAATATACTTTTATCTCTAATGAACAACAAGAGGTGATTTAAAAGTGACACTCATTTCAGGGTAGTGCGGTACCTGAGGGGAGGATCACTGGACAATGCATCGTCCTCTACCTGGACCTGCCGGTGGGCCTCCCGAACACGACTAAACACAGAAGGACTGAATGACAGAAAAAAAACAGGGATATAATATGCCACATCATGTCCCAAAAATAAACATTAAGATCTAAAGTTTTGTCCAGTATTTAAATGAAATGTTGAGGCATTATTAAGGATATGTACTGCAAATGTGTGGCAGTGAGTCAGCAGCTGTGAGTGATAGCTGAAAAATGAATCCATCCCACTGATAAGCTTCTGCATAGCAACCACTGCAGGTTACCTGGTTACAGCCATGGCAACAGTGGTAGCCTTGGAGACAAATCCTTCCTCATCTGCTAATGGTGGTTCTGGGGAAGCATTAAAATCAAGCTTAATGGGTTAAGCTGTAGACCATTTAAAAACCGTACCAATGCTACCTTAAAAAAACCTTACAATTAATTCATTACATCTGAACAGTATGTAACTACAATAATAAAAACAAATACATAATTAAAAAAAAAACATTAAAAATGATATTTTCTTGTCTTGTATATTGTAATACATTGTATATTTAAAAAGAATATAAAAATACTGTATATAACAAAAAGAAAAGATTATATACATATAATAAAATAGTTTACATATTTTAATATATATTTATTTTAATTATTTAAGAGTTATATACTGTTCAGATGTAAACAATTCTGTTTTTAACAGAACCCAAAATATATAACTAAATACACACAAATTGTATAATATATATATATATATATATATATATATATATATATATATATATATATATATATATATATATATATATATATATATATATATATATATATATATACATACATATATATATACACACACACACATACATACATACATACACACACACACATACATACATACACACACACACACACACACACTCACCTAAAGGATTATTAGGAACACCTGTTCAATTTCTCCTTAATGCAATTATCTAATCAACCAATCACATGGCAGTTGCTTCAATGCATTTAGGGGTGTGGTCCTGGTCAAGACAATCTCCTGAACTCCAAACTGAATGTCAGAATGAGAAAGAACGGTGATTTAAGCAATTTTGAGCGTGGCATGGTTGTTGGTGCCAGACAGGCCGGTCTGAGTATTTCACAATCTGCTCAGTTACTGGGATTTTCACGCACAACCATTTCTAGAGTTTACAAAGAATGGTGCGAAAAGGGAAAAACCCGGTGGGGTCTTCTGCTGTTGTAGCCCATCCGCCTCAAGGTTGTGCGTGTTGTGGCTTCACAAATGCTTTGCTGCATACCTTGGTTGTAACGAGTGGTTATTTCAGTCAAAGTTGCTCTTCTATCAGCTTGAATCAGTCGGCCCATTCTCCTCTGACCTCTAGCATCAACAAGGCATTTTCGCCCACAGGACTGCCGCATACTGGATGTTTTTCCCTTTTCACACCATTCTTTGTAAACTCTAGAAATGGTTGTGCGTGAAAATCCCAGTAACTGAGCAGATTGTGAAATACTCAGAACGGTCCGTCTGGCACCAACAACCATGCCACGCTCAAAATTGCTTAAATCACCTTTCTTTCCCATTCTGACATTCAGTTTGGAGTTCAGGAGATTGTCTTGACCAGGACCACACCCCTAAATGCATTGAAGCAACTGCCATGTGATTGGTTGATTAGATAATTGCATTAAGGAGAAATTGAACAGGTGTTCCTAATAATCCTTTAGGTGAGTGTAATATATATATATATATATATATATAAAATATCTTTTATATTTGATATTGTTATATTATTAAAAACAAGTCATTAAAAATATAATATAATTCAATAATAATATATAAACAATAAAATTTGAATTTATAATTATAATTAAATAATGATAATGTGTTTTGCTGTGAGAAGTAGGGGTAATATTGACAACAAATTATATCTCAATATTTCCTGGGATTTTATCGATAATAATTTGACAATATTTTGCCGAGTGTGTCTGTGTTGGTGCCTTTGGCAGGCTTGGAACTACCATAGACCGCTGACTCCCAAAGCTTTTAATATTCTTCCTATTTTGTGTTGTGGTCAGTTCGCACACAGCAGTGACAGAAATGACCTTTTCCATTTGATTTAAATGGATTTTTTTACCTTTTATGAGGTTAAAAAAAAAGCCCATAAAAAGGTAAAAAATCTATGTAAACCTAATGGAAAAGGTAATTTCTAATTAAATGTATGCATTATCTTTTGTATAAAATTCTTACATTTAAACAATAAATACATTTAGAATAATAAAGACACAATAGGGCTGTTACCAATCAAATAAAATCAGTATCAACAAAATTCGTCTTTGCAATGCAATGCAGAGGAAACACAGAAGCTGCATTTAGATGCATTGAAACGGTTTAATGCAGCTCAGGAGACACGAATGCATTTAAACTTCTCTTACAAATGCATAAATTAGTTTTGATGTTTTAAACATAAAACGTTGAATACTGATATTATATTACAAACACTTTTTAAATAAATGAAAAAGATACTTTAAATGTGAAATAAAAACCGCCAGTAGGTGGCAGCAAGTCACTGTTAATGAGTGAGTAATTGAATTTCAACCAATTCATTCAAATGGCTGACTGAAACATTTGACTGTCTTATTCATTCAGTAAAAGAAACACTGCCATGTGTTGCTCAGAGAAGCAAAACAGTCTTGTGGCTTTGTTTAAAACTATTTTCGTTGGCGAAATAGAGAAAAAACAGGCAATATAGTGCCTAAAATGTGTCACTTAATATTTACCTCTTGTTTATTGAACTGTTGTATAAAATCAATATCACATTTGTAATCATGCTGATATTTGAAGAAAAAAAAAACTGCACTCATTGTGTTATATTGATTATTAAATGACATACAGGAGGTATTTTTGCCCCTCATCTTGAATATTGGGGGCATTTCAAAATGCAATTTAATAGGCTAAATCATGCAGTGAAAGCATGCACTCTAAATGCACAAGCGCACTAGTCTGACCTACTAGACCACATCACATAGTGTATGCGTGCACTCTCTAGGTGTTTTTGTAAAGTGAGGGACATACTTGATAATGTCAGATCGCACATTGTTAAAAAAAAAAAAAATTACGAATAGCACACCCCTAGTGAGAAGATGAGTGAAAACATCAATGTGCCTGGAAAACAACAACAACAACAACAAAAAATGGCTTTTACTCTGCAGGCTGAAATGTTCTGAGCCTGAGCTGCCCTCCTCCACCGGGGTCACCAGTTTCATCCTGAGACTCAGTTTCCCATCTTGGTCTGCTGCGGCTGGTTCTTCACCCTCTCTGCTCTCCTCTACCGAAATATCACTGGCTGCCATTGTCGTCTCCCTGGTAACATCGGCCTCTGACGGCTCTGAGAACGAGGTCATCTCTTCAAAACATCAAAAACGCATGAAGAAAATGAAAACACACAACAAGAACACAGAGGTTAAGAGGGAGGGGTGTGCGGCATCAGCTCAGAATACTGATATTTAAACATCTATCCAAAGGTTATGCAACGAAAAGAATGGTACACTCACCAATAGGAGTGCTGTGCCTCGGTGTCTTTTTCAGCTGACTAATCTGTGGAGGAGTTGCACTCACTGCTGGGCGGATCAGCTCACCCTCTTTGGGCAATGTAAAGTGAAACGGAAGCTCTGGACAGGAAAGAAAGGAAAAGAAAACAGCTAGTTGGATTTACTGAAGACAGGTTACATAATCAGCAGGGAGAATAGATCATTTGTTTGCAGCTTAATCCCACCTCCAGAGCTGTCGCTCAGACTTTTGTTGGAGGCATTGTCAGAGTTCACTTTGTGCTGTCCTGAATCACTGGGCTGTGTGCTCTGGGACTTGGTTCTCTCAAGCTGTAAAGGTGAAACCTCAGTTGATCCCACTGGCTGAGATCCTGAGATCTTTGCCGTGGCCTCACGTTTGTCCTGCACGGAGCCCCTCACAGGTTGCGAGGAGCTTATGAACGCCTGTGACCTCCCATCCTTTACTTTCTCCTGAGAGACCCTCTGGCTCTCTTCTAGCACCATGACACTGAAGCTCTCCTCTTTGCTGGAGGAGTGCTGATCTCTGCTGGGTACACATTGGGACACCTCCTTCTCTCCATTCTCCTCCTCCATGGGTTCTGGAGAAAGCACCTGACTCTGAGACAAAGCCAGGTTGATTCCTGTGTTATCACCCTTCACAGTACTCTGGATCTCACCTTCATCCATCCGTTCCTCCTCTTCAGCATTTCTAACACTGTGGCTGTGTGTCATGGGTTGACTAAGTCTCTGGCTTTGACTAGCACGTTCTTTTTCATTATCTGTGTTCTTTTGGGATGACACAGTCAAGACTGACTGAGACGGAGACTGTTGGGGGACAGGAACAGAGGTTACAGGTCTGTCAGCTGATGGTGGGACTTGAGAACAGCCAGCGACTGTGGTTTTAGTTGACTGTGATAAATTAGGGGTGTCTGAAACACAGTCTGCACCGACAGAAAGCTGGGACGGAGTCGCACCTGGAGTAGCACTCATATTCTGGTTCCCTACATTAACAGCCTGTGAGAGCTTTTGAGAGGGGTTGCAGTCTTCTGCTTTTTCGGGTAAAGCACTTGTACTTTTTGAGTCAGGCACCTTGGAAAGACTTTGAGAATTTGATGTTTTACCGGGATCAGAGTCCATACCATTCTTACTTGCAGTTTGGGAATGATGTTTAGGGCTTGAGTTACTCTTGTCAGCATCAACAGTTCCTTCCTCTCCCTCGATCTGTGTGGCTTGGCTATCCTCCTCCACAATGAACAACTGTGTTTTCTGAGTAAAACTGCTGTTTTCACTGTCGAGTTTCAACTGAAAGCACTCAGTACCCTCAGAGGGTTGTGCAAAGCTGCTTGAAGACTTTTTTAGCTGCTCCACTGGGCTGCTCTGCTTGGGTGACGCTGACTCGGTTGCTGATGGGCTGTTTTGGTGAGACAATTTCCTCTTTGAGCTCTCAGTCCCTTGACTATTGTTTCCAGGCTCAAGACTTGGAGTGGAAATAAACACATCCTACATTGAGAAAACATGGAAAGTACATTGTAAAATGTGCAAGAGATATTTAATTGAAACTTTACGTGCTAAACAGAAAGTAAACGTCCGCTCGAATTAGTGAAATTTCAGCAAAATAGGTCCATTGCCATAGGTCTATTGTCAAAAGCATAGATGTTTAAAGCACAGCTCACACAGAAGAAACTTTCAAACCAAACAGCTTTCTGTTGGTCAACCTGGCAAATCCACATGACCAGCTTGAACCCATTGTGAAAACGGTGAACGCTGTGTGGGGGAAACTTTTTAATTGTGTGGATTTTGCCACAAAATTAGCCAAACAACGGTCAGTGCAACTGCACCTTATCTCTGAATAACTGATGCCTACATGTGAGAATTCAGGCTGGCTGGGGACAGAGAGGATTTTCTCCAAGACAAATCCAGGGGTATTGTGGGACACTGGAGTGGAGGCTGTGGGTTGTGGTTTGGGGCAGGGGTCCATGTCCATCGGCTCCTCCTCTTTCCCTTGTGGCTGGTCCTCAGGGGGGGCTGATGTGTCCATTGGGGATTCAGCAGCTTCATTACAATCTAAATGAAATAATTTAGGATGCATTTTAAAAAAAACATTAACATTACAAGTAGTAGTAGTATTTAATTGTATTGTCTTATCAGCATCACTGGCTCATTTACATAACAAAAGCCTGTATATGAAACATACTTACTCTGCTCTTTTTCTGTGGGTGAATTTGGGACAATGTAAGGTGTTTGGCTTAAATTGTCCTGAGTGGCAGCCACAAAGTCAACAGATTGCCTAAGATATTAAGGAAAATTGTCAATTACTGAACACCATAAATAACTTTTTTCACTGTACATAGAGAAAAGTGAGATTTCTTATGTAGCACATATGCTATGTTAGATATTAAAATATCATGTCATTAATTAATATTCTTTAAATAGCACAGATTCTTAAATTTTACCCTCCAACCAAAAAAATTATCAATAAATCATGCAAAGAATAACCACTTACTGTGAAAGACTCTCCTGTACAAGTGTGCCCTGTCCAGACAAATGAAGCAAGCGAAGACTTTGTGCGGGTGTTGATGTTGGCAAGTGTTCTTTCTCAAGCTCTGAAATGCTGCTGTCTGCCTTGGTGCCTTTTATAGTGAAGATGATTCAATAACAACAATAAACAAAACAAAAACCATAATTAAGCAAGAACTGTAATGAAGAAATAAAAGTAACGAAAACAGAAAGTGGAATCATTTGAGTTTACACACCATTCCTCTCCTTTTCAAACATGTCATCCTGAGAGGAAACAAGCACATCTTCTTCATCTTGACTGTCAGGTAATTGAGAGTGCAATATAGCCTGAATACTGAGCTTTCTGTTTTCCCCATCCTGAGGCTTCGAAGGACAACTTGAACTGACCTCTGACCTACAATATCGTCAGGAAAATTGGAAATGTCAAACTGAAAAAAACTGGGCAAGTTATCATTAGTTAGGACTGCACAATTATGACAAAAAACATCCCTTGATATTTCCCAAACTGCTTACAACTTACTTTCTCAGACTTCCTGAAAACTAATTTAAAGCCCCTGATTCAGCAATGTATTATTGCGCACAATGTTGATACTTTTCACAATTAGTTAATTATGGAAGCCGTAATCATAATCTTGCTTATGTTTTCGATTAATTGTGCAGCAGTACTGCTTTTGAAAAAAAACTAAAAAAAAACTCTTGCCCTGCAGAATTTCCATCCTGATTGTATGATGTCTTTTCTGAACTCTTCAATCCACCTGACAAAGAAAATTAAAAGAAACCCATTAAAAAAACTTGACTAATGGGCAGCAGATCAAGTGGTTGCACCAAAATTTAAACATACATTGGCTGGCTGGCTTCTGACTGTCTTTTTGACTTGCAGGAGCTCCATCCCGCTCATCTTCCTCAAAGACACCCTGGCTCTCCGACAGCTCCAAAAGACCAAACTGAGATATCTCTGTGATCAGATCAACACAATCATTAATTTATTCTGCCAAACATTTTATTAGTAAATTAAAACTATTAAAATAAAGTAATTGAAATAAAATACAAATATTAGACTTAAAAAAACATGAAAATTTGAAATGGTCCCCTGGCCACAATGTGTAATAAGTTTAAGTCAAAATATTACTTAATCTATAACTGAAATAAAAAATATTTATACATCTCTTATATTTATATATAATAAAATTAGTCAAACTTAAATTTACAATTAAAGTGAAAACTGAGAAAATTAATAAATACTATAAATAACTATAATAGTATACAAATAATACTAAAATAGCACTGTCTGACTTGCATATATTGTTAGACATCTTACCATGTGTCTCTGTACAGTGTGTGGTGGAGTTCGCCTCAGGCTCCATGTGCTCTGTAAAATTTCTGCATGAACAATTACAAACAAAGGGCATATCAAATAAAAATGTACGATTTTTTTGTTAAATTAAAAATATTTCTCTCCGCTTGGAAAATGTAAAAGGTGTCAAGACGGCTTGAAATCAGCTTCATATTTTTAGCACCTTTTTGAAACAGGAAGAGAGCAAACTTCAAAAACTTGACTATGCTCTGTAACTGCTGAACCCAGGTTAGACTGTAAATTGTCTGAAACAAATCAAAAACCCTTTGTCAGTATGTATTATAAACAAATAATACATGAAAGTTTTAGTCCATAATGTAATAAACTTACCTGAGTGGGTGGTATTGTCACTCTTATCAATCTGACTGTCAGTTTGTAAACAATGACTTTTAGTAGGGGAAGAAATCAGCTCCTGCAAAGACATGGTGACTCACTATCAACTTTCAGAGTTTTTATTAAAAATAAATAAAAACTTAGATCACACTATGGCCTGTGATGTCTCACCAGCACTGGGCTTTGTGAAGTGGGCTGCAGGTTAGAGAGGCGACGGGCGAGAAGGGCACGGTAGCTGGTGTCAGGGTCGTCCTCCAAGGCCACACTGTCAGGCTGGGAGTCCTCAACTATGAGGCAGGGGTTTTCTGTCTGAGGAAAACTTGAATCAAGATCACTCTCACCAGGATCCATAAGGATGGGACAGGGTTAGCAGATGTCTACATACACAGAGATTAAAGAGGAGGGTTAGAACATAGAGATGACTTCAAATTAAAGCAACACTATGTAACTTTTGGTGCTCTAGCAGTTAAACAAAACTGCTTGCGTCTTGCGGAAGAACACTGTAGCCAGAGCTACTTCTCTTTGTTTATGTCTATGTTGAGCAGTGTTGGGGTAACGCATTACAACTTGAGTTACATAATCAGATTACTTTAAAGTAAATTTAATTTAAAGTATTTACTAGTAAAGTAACACATTACTTTTAAAATTTACAAGAAAATATCTGAGTTACTTTTTCAAAAAAGTAACAAGTTACTTTTTCACATTTATTTGACTGACAGCTCTCCTGTCCCCATGTTCAGAAAAATCGAGAGTAAGTGCAGAGGTGTTGTGTGTAAACATGTTATTGTAGTTGTAAATGTGAGCATTTATTCATCACACTTGCACAATAAACATTGAGTACTCATCAAAACTCAGTCAAATGCAAAATCAGAATACTATGCAAACCTCCAATAATTAAATGTTAAAAAAACAAATATTTTTATTCATTTAAATCTACCTTTATTGACCAATGTCTTGCTGCTAACCTTCAATGACCAAAAATGACTGGTAAAACTTCTTTCTCTTGCGTCTTATTCTTTCATTATCCAAAATGGCAGCACAGCTGAAAGGTTTGTTTGAGCTGTGCCCTCTATTGTACATGTGTGAATTAGCATTTTTACCTCAGCCTGAGGCTACTGTGCTACTCCGCAGCGGTGCGACCTGAGCCAGACTAAAATAATCTAAACACTTATCATATGTGTACTGTAGTGATTCAGGATAAGACAAAAACATGTTTGGAAAATGGATTTATGATGTACTTGCTCATTATATACATTTCCAAAATTATGAGCACAAGAAAGTTACATAGTGCACAACTAGTATTGTTATTAATAGTAGCAACTGCTACTAGCAAGTAGCACTTTTAGCAAGTGAAAAGTTGGCAATGCGTTTCTTAATGATTTTGTAATTTCAAATATTTTAAAAAACAGGAGAAAGACAAAAATATTCTCATCAGTACTTTCTCTGATTTCCTTTGTTTTTGTTTTTCCTTTGTTCATGAATCCATTTAATTTCAAATCTTGCTGGGTTTTTTTGGTTTTGTTTTTGTAATTGTGCCTGGCCATGTGATGTAAACATGGCGGCGCCCATTTGGGGGCGGGTCGCTCCACGTAGAATAAAACAGCTTTCCCTTTAAGTCTGTGTGCATGGAGTCTCCTCATGAGAGTATATTTTGGCATTTCCAAAGTATTGTTTATTTCTATGCGTTTAACATGATTAACAAAAAAGGTCTGCGCATTTAAGGGATTGTATGTGTTTAATGCAAAGTACGTCCGTGTGTCTTAGACGCTTACCAACGCATTTTACATAAAAGCACAATTTAATTTATAGAAATTAAGATCGCGAGATTTCCTGCATGCTGACCGCACGAAATGTCGAGAGTAAACTCCCAAAAGTAAAGTAGATGCAAAAAAAAGGTTTGTTAACACTCAAATGGACACGTGGATTAATTAAATTACACAGCGCATTTTCCCATGAAAAGCCTTTCCACAGCTTTATCGCGGAGATGCATGTACCTAGCAGGCATTGCAGCTATAGCCTGAAAAGAAATCAACCCTTCCTCTAAAACACAGCGGAAGAAAATTGTGATCTTACTTGCTGGATCCCTGGTAGGTGTTAATCCATCTCAACGAACGCGTAACATTTTACAGGGCATATACAGGACTTCTGTATACTTTCACAGCCTAACCTTAGCGCAAGCTTTTACTTCGCGGCAAAAACCCTGCAGGAATACTCGCCGTTGATTGGTTGCAAAAGTTCTTGTCTCAACCGAACGTTTAGAACACCTGTTTTGATTGGCTGAGAGTGAAGCTTGAGGCGGGTTTTGTAGTCTGACTACGGGTAAGAGTTGGAACTGCGCAGATGTTTTAAGGCCGCAGTGGATCTCTTCGTGTTTTATTTACCAATGCCCAGCTGCAAAATCCTTAAATTAAGATTTGTTTTGCTTATAACTGTAAGGGTATTATTAGTAGGCGTTTCTTAACTTAAGGGTCTTGTTGCAACTTTCTCCACGACCGCCATTGATACATAGCAAGATAATACATCAAAACACGCCCACAAAACATTTCAACATATGACCTTAATCAGTGGCTATAAAAATATTTGAACAATAAAAAGCTAGTATCTTGAGTTTGATTCAAATCACAAGTTGATCAATTGTGTCATTATTGTTTAATCTCAGACATCAGCTTTGAGAGTTAGGCTGATATTATTATTATTACATTGGCAATAATAAAACTAGGTATATTAATAACTGAAACAAACTCCGGTAAATAACATGGGAGCTGGTTCTTTAGTTATCTTTAGGTCTGTGAAAATCTCGTTTATTTCATATGGATCACTGAAAAACAAAACAAATGAGTGCCATTGTGACCAGCATATGTTTCAAAAATGAATTGATTATCTTTTACTAGGCCTATAGGCTGTCACTAGATGTCTTTGTCAACACATTTTTTTCATCATGAAGATACCTTTTCTGGCCTGTTCTCAAATTTATTTTATTTTATTTATTTTTTTTCCAATTTCTTCTTGCTTTATTAACCAATATGCTTTTTTTTTTTTTTTTTTAAATAATAATATAGGCTATAAAACACATATACTATTTTATATATAAGTAGGCTAATTAACTATATATGATTATAAAATATGTTTCAAATGCTGGTGATTATTATTCTATTTTTTCATGTTCAACCCATGATTAGTAAACAACTGATCATTGAAAATCTGTAAAAATATAAATGTATTCACACTAAGAAGCACCTTGTAGTTTCACTAAATTGAGCACAAGGCTAGTATCAAACTGTAAAACTCCAGCATAAAATGTATTGTTTTAGTTTGTAATCATGGCATAAAAAGCAAAGTGTTTGTCTGAAAGTGTTTAAATCGCCACCAGGTCATAGAATGACCCATAAACCTGCGTGTTGTGTTGCATCGCATCATGCATTTCATTGGTTTAGCGGCTGCAAACACACGAGATGACATAATGTCGATACCAATGAATGATGGCTGCTTACTACAGGCTTAGTGACATTTTAGAAATAATCTTTTTAGCTACGTATCCCCCAAACACCACATTTCGCATCAAGCACATGACAGCTAACATTCCCCGTCGACTCGAACGTGAAGTAATAATACACACAAGGAACTACGCGTTAGCCTGTCGATATGATGTGCGCACGCTGGCAGGGAACCATTATATTGGACTATCAACGCCTTTATAACAGCTTATTAAATCACTTCGTCCACCGGTCAGAAAGCATCGAGCTGGAAACATAAAATGCAAGTCACAGCGATGGCGACAGCTTACAAAAATGAGTCCATTACCTGAGAAACTGATCCTGTGCTAAACCGCAGGCTTGTCGGTTTCTGGAAGAAAGCAGGAAGAAAAGGAAAGGTTGTGCGAGTCGATTATCTCTATGAAGATGATGGGGTGTGTGTGGGATACATGGGTGTCACTTGACGGTGCCTTGGCATCTTTTGATATGCGCGCGCGCATGGTAATTAATACATATTTCAAAACACAGAGGAATACTACAGAGCCAAACGATAGTGTTATTTTTATGTAAACCTGTCTGTTAGATTTTTAATTGGACTTTGAAAGCACCAAATCATCAAAAATGATAACACAACATTACTATTACATTTAATGGATAAAGCTTGTAAAACAGTGAATGTTAAGAAAGGATACAAAAAAAGTGTTTTGCTGACACTTACTAAACAACATTACAGCACACTGGTCACATTACTTGCAAATAGGCTACCATGATGTAGATGATAATACACACATACTGTTCAGATTTGCCTGTAGAACAAATGCAATGATCATCTACAAAAGATGACAGGGTCAATAAATAGCCTAATCAAAGCAAACCGGTATAGGGTGTATCTAAGTGTGTGAAGAGATATGTGTAAATGTAACACAGATTAGGACCATCAATGAGGAGCAAAGATGAAGAAGCCTTTAAATCTGGCCTGGTCTGATCCGAAGTGGCCAGGGTGGGATGTATAGAAGTGTAGGTCATTGGTGGCAGCTGACATTATAAAAAATAAAATAGAAATGTGTTACTTATAGATAATATAGTGTATATACACTCACCTAAAGGATTATTAGGAACACCTGTTCAATTTCTCATTAATGCAATTATCTAATCAACCAATCACATGGCAGTTGCTTCAATGCATTTAGGGGTGTGGTCCTGGTCAAGACAATCTCCTGAACTCCAAACTGAATGTCAGAATGGGAAAGAAAGGTGATTTAAGCAATTTTGAGCGTGGCATGGTTGTTGGTGCCAGACGGGCCGGTCTGAGTATTTCACAATCTGCTCAGTTACTGGGATTTTCACGCACAACCATTTCTAGAGTTGACAAAGAATGGTGTGAAAAGGGAAAAACATCCAGTATGCGGCAGTCCTGTGGGCGAAAATGCCTTGTTGATGCTAGAGGTCAGAGGAGAATGGGCCGACTGATTCAAGCTGATAGAAGAGCAACTTTGACTGAAATAACCACTCGTTACAACCGAGGTATGCAGCAAAGCATTTGTGAAGCCACAACACGCACAACCTTGAGGCGGATGGGCTACAACAGCAGAAGACCCCACCGAGTACCACTCATCTCCACTACAAATAGGAAAAAGAGGCTACAATTTGCACAAGCTCACCAAAATTGGACAGTTGAAGACTGGAAAAATGTTGCCTGGTCTGATGAGTCTCGATTTCTGTTGAGACATTCAGATGGTAGAGTCAGAATTTGGCGTAAACAGAATGAGAACATGGATCCATCATGCCTTGTTACCACTGTGCAGGCTGGTGGTGGTGGTGTAATGGTGTGGGGGATGTTTTCTTGGCACACTTTAGGCCCCTTAGTGCCAATTGGGCATCGTTTAAATGCCACGGCCTACCTGAGCATTGTTTCTGACCATGTCCATCCCTTTATGACCACCATGTACCCATCCTCTGATGGCTACTTCCAGCAGGATAATGCACCATGTCACAAAGCTCCAATCATTTCAAATTGGTTTCTTGAACATGACAATGAGTTCACTGTACTAAAATGGCCCCCATAGTCACCAGATCTCAACCCAATAGAGCATCTTTGGGATGTGATGGAACGGGAGCTTCGTGCCCTGGATGTGCATCCCACAAATCTCCATCAACTGCAAGATGCTATCCTATCAATATGGGCCAACATTTCTAAAGAATGCTTTCAGCACCTTGTTGAATCAATGCCACGTAGAATTAAGGCAGTTCTGAAGGCGAAAGGGGGTCAAACACAGTATTAGTATGGTGTTCCTAATAATCCTGATCCTGAGTGTATATATATATATATATATATATATATATATATATAATATATATAGGCCTACTACATATATCTTCCAACAACCAAAGATGTACTGCCAAGACAAGACATGCTTCAAACTAAATACTTGAGACTGAAACCAAATACTACACTGCAGGAGCTATGCCTAATCGATAGTAAATGATATCAAGAGCAATCCATAAACCTACCAGTATATGAGTGTGATAAGAAAAAATACATTTTTCAAAAATAACTCAAGAAATTTCCCAGTAAGTTTGAACCATTAAATGGAAATATGTTATCAAATGAGAATTGACTTTGGCCCAAGATATCAAGATTATTGTAGCTGAAGAGATTTTTGAGCTTTTGGAAATAATACAAACACTGGTAAAAATAAATAAATAAAAATTGGGGGAAGCCATCACTTGTAAAAAGAAAGTAATCTTTGTCCTTAGTGCAACATCAATGAATATAAATGTAATGTGCAATATCAATAAAAAGTTAAAGTGTGTGTGTGTTTGAACATATAGGCCTAAATATCTGTGTATATTTAGATTATTTGTCCCACATGAAAAAATACTATAATATAATATTATAGTAAAATTAGTCTAGTACAATAAATACTAGTATACTAGTTATAATAAATACTAGTGTTTTTGAACCATGCTATAGTAAATATACTACAGTAAATTGTAGTATACCTCATTATTTACTATAGTTTAACAATTGACTATAGTTAATATTACAGTATGCTGTATAAATTAACAAAGTGTAGTAAATACTATACTACAATTTACTGTAGTATCTTTACTATAGCATGGTTCAAAAACACTATAGTATACTATAGTATGTTTTCATGTGGGTATTGATATTTTGGACAAAGTAAACTTCTGATCTCATTTGATAACATATTTCCATTTTTGATGGTTCACTCTCAAGCTTAGCCTACTGGAAAATGTCTTATGTTCTCTTATGAAAGTATTGTTTGCTTGTCTGTGTATATTTGAACAATTTGAAAATGTTTGTTTTTATTTCTCTTATAAAATGGGTCCTCCTAACGTAAAAGTGAACGCAATGTAATGTTTGTGCATTGAAATAAACAGCAGAGGGCAGTATAGAATCCTTCTCCTCATGTATACCAGCAATAAGGACATTGCAGTAAATCTCTTTAAAAATGCTGACTCATGAGACACTGTGGAAATGTTATAAGAGATATATCAGATATCAGCCATAAAAAGCCATACTAACACAAACCCTGACTAAATCTTGTGAGAAGATTATATTTCATCTGCAATGGATAAACATTGCACACAGTCATTTTCACGTCAGTCATTATTCATGCTTTATGGAAAATAATCTTTGGATCATATAGCCTATCGTGTGTGTGAATTACAAAACTCATTAATCTTCCCACAATGACATTTCTAATACTAAACAGTTGGACTGAAGACTAAAGGATATTTCCAGGATATTTTTAATTATTTAAAAAACACTGATGAGCATAACAAGTTGTCATCATAATGATGCTCTGGATGTATTGTGGCATCTGATTATCTCCTGACACAAATCCGATAAACAAATCTTGACTCCTTCCTTGATTGTTTATTATAATCATTGGCTGTATAAATCTTGGCTGTGATTGTCTTTCAGTAAGAACCTCGGTCAGTTTGCAAACATCAGTGTTTGAACAAGATTTTATTGTGTATTAAATCCGGTTTTCTTGGCATAATGAAAAGTCATTTGCAGATGAAGCGTAAACAGCTCTTTCCCCCAGGTATCTCAGAATACATTATAGATAGCTAAATTGTCATGATGAAATGTAGGCATTTGCTGGCAGCCAATAACCAATAGCAGGACGTGCTCCTCCTCTAATCCCGCCCCACTGAGTGGGCTGGTGGCTGCAGTTGTCATGGAAATGCAAGAACTCCCTCAGCTCCAGATCCGGTTACCATGGAAATGCCGTTTGGAGATGCTGCGATAGGTTCTCAGGAGAAGCGGGAGATTATTCAGCACCTTGGACAGCATCGGTGTGTCGGTCCTCCTTTCTGCCAGACGCGATACTATATTCTCATTGTGATCGGAGAGATTTCAACAGATCATCAGCTTGATTCAGTGAAAGAACACATTAAACGGGGTGAGTCGCCAACGTTTAGGTTTCCTATATGGGTCAACATGAAGAGTCCAGTAGTCATACATGGACCACGCGCACTTTATTCAGCACAGAACCACATGAACAGCTGTTCATAACTGAGCATGCACTGTAAAAATAATTTTAACAGTAAGACTTTACAAATGTTACGGTAAAAAACTGATAATTGGTTAACAGTACATTTCTTTAGGCCTATTATATACGGTGAATAACTGTATAGGCTAGACAGTGTTGGGGAGTAACTAGTTACATGTAATTACGTAATCTTACAAAATAAATGTAACTGTAATCAGTTACAGTTACTGAGGAAAAAATGTAATTAAATTACAGTTACTTATGAAAATGTTAAGGATTACAAAGGGGGTTACATCTGAATATTTTCTGTAAAAAGCTAGTATATGTTGAATAATATTAATTTGTTGCTTTGCTCTTTTTTGATGTGCACGATGCCTCCTGCCATTTAAAGGCCATTTAGTAAAGCGATGCTATTTTGACGCTTTTGATTGGTTCGCGTTTGAATTTGCAGCGCACCACGTCTGCCAATTACATCAATCCCTTGCCGCTGAACCTGTCTGAGAGTTGCCACTATGGCAAGTGAGAAAAATGCGTTCAAGAGCTAAACATTTAGAAAAGTTCAAATGTAATCAGTTACATTACTTTAATAAAAGTTAAAGTTATTTAATAGTTACACTACTTATTACATTTTAAATAGGGTAATTTGTCATCTGTAACCTATTACACAAAGTAACCTTCCCAACACTAACTTTACATTTAATGTAATTTTACAGTAAAATACTGTTAAATTGACAGTTTTTGGAAGATTTTATAATTTACAGTGAAAAGCCATACATTCCAGTGAAAGACGTTCCCAGAATTCCCTGCGTTACACTTCACATTTGATTTATCATATATTCTCAGTTTGTGGAAAAGCTGCTTGTGATGATCATGTGAATTTCTTATCACCACCTGTTAATGATGGTTATCAGTGAATTACAGGTTAAAAAAAGGTTCAAAGCAGACATTAGTACTTCAATAGGTTGGTAGATTAATATATCAGTTCATAAAAAAAATCTAAGTCAGTAAGTCAGGTCTGTAAAACCTTATTTTTTTACAACAAATTCTTGCATATGCAGATGATATCATTATGTATATATTTTTAGAAATTATATCAATGATACATTTTAAATCTCTGTATAATATTGAGAATAGTGTTGATCTTGAGAAATTTTAGCAGTGTCTGCTGTTGTTTTAATAAATGTTCATCTAACAGGGATTCTGTCATGGGATATTGATTTGACCATTTGTGACTTGGACAAGGAACTGAAGCTCTTTGAAGCAAGACACTCTGCCCAGTTCTCGTCTGAGGTGAAAGGTCAGTGATTAAAGTCGGAAAAATGATGTTTGAGCTTTTGAAAAATTCGGGGGGGGGGGAACATTTTGGCGTGGAAATTATAAAAAATATAATTTTACTATTTTAACAAACAGCATGATTGACGATGTCTGATAGCCATGTTTTTATTTTATTTTTCTTAGCTTTTTTTGTTTGTTTGTTTGTTTTGGAATCATACATATCTGAATATTTAAATGTTTAAGAAGCCTTTGATGTAGTGAGATTCTGATTCTGTTTACTCTGCCAGAATCACATTACTTGTGAAAGCAGAAAGCTTCCTGCCATTTGACAGCAAATAGATTATGAGACGGTGAGTGTGAAACAGTTATGTGAAATCACAGGGAGAAAGATTAGATTGCATTGATGTAAGGCCCTTCCAAACCCACCTGAGCTCTCGCAGCCAATAAAATGGCTGCATTCTGTATAACTGCGCAATGCGTTATGGAGTGCATTTGTTTATTGCACCTTGTTTAATTCTCTCATAAATATTCTACTTTCAAGTCAGTGTGGCTCTGTTTGCAGTATTGGAAATTTGCATGTTGTAAATTGTTCAGCGGAGTACATGCATTTTGAAGTGTGTGGTGAATGTTTTTGCACATATTATCTGTTTTTGTGTTTCAAAGATGTTCATAATTCATTCTTAAACAGACTGAGATGAGCATGTCGCCACTTAGTTTGTATATCTCTTCTCCGCCAATAAATATTGTTCCACAAGAGTCCACAAATCCGCATCAAGCTTTGCAGAGACACATTATAAAGACACTCCCGGGACTACAGGACAACTTGATAGTTTCACTGTAAATATAATATGTTCAATTTGTATATTTTATTACAAGCCCTGTTATACTATAAGTATGAAGAAGAATAAATCATGTTAGGCTGATAACGTTTGAACTTGAGTTACAATTTTTTAGTATGTGGTATAACTCGAAAAAACGTAAACATTACTTATCTATTATAAAGCACATAACATTTGTTATTTTCTGCCTGTATTTAAAGTGTTGGCATTTCTGAGCAGCACAGCTGATAACATCATGCTATGCTGCACACTGCAACCATCAGCAGATATGAAGCTAAAGAGGATAAAGCATTAAATCTAAATTTACTTCCGTTGCGACACGGCATACCAGCACTCACACATACTTGCATGCACAATATTGCACGGTCAGTCTTATCACTCCTCGTTTTGTCACCTGTTTTCCTTTTCTTTCTTAATCTCTCCATTCTGATGATTTATGTCATAGCTGCAATCCAAATTCTCTTTTAGCCTGAGTTCAACCATATGGTTCCTCATATGTGACTGCTGCATGAATTAATCATCAGTCCCTGCTTCTTTATGTATTGATGATGATATCTTATATAATATATCTTCCAAATAATTTCCTCATCCTCTTTCTATTCAGTAGAGAAGCAGTCCGTGCGAGTCTCTATCAGTGTATAGTGGAGTCTATAATGGGCTTATAGGTGTATCAAAGTGCTTGCTGGTGGGATGCTTTAACCATTTCAGCACCACGCTGAGGTTTAAATGCAAGAGAATCTGGGTATTGTGAGATGTCTTTTATCCACCTGCATGTAAGGACATCAAATAAAAAAATAAAAAAGTCTAAGAACCATAACATTGCTTAATGCATTATTCAAGGGCGAATGCAGCTGTAGTACTCAAAAAGTACTATTATAGTTAACTAAAAACCATAAAACAATTATCAAAAATTCACCCAAAACCTCACATTTCTGTCATCAATAAAACTTTTGATCATCTTCAGAAAACAAATTAAGATATTTTTGATAAACAGCAATGCCATTACCACTTCCAAAGCCCAGAAAGGTAGTAAAGACAGATTCATAACATTAAGGTTGAACTACTGTAGTCACTTTATACCTTTCTGGGCCTTGAAAGTGGTCGTTGTGTGGGTCATAAAAAATAAGCAATTTGTCTGTCCACACCAGATGCAACGTGACTACGAGATGCGACAAAATCAATCAAAAACCACAGCCAATCAGAACAGCGTGTGGGCGGGCTCTCGAGGCAAGCGCAGGCTATGGCACCAGAGATTCCAGATTAATCTTGCAAGGAAATGGATATCAAATTCACAAATATTACACCATTTAAACATTACTAAAATACATACTGAGTTACTAAAACAATCATTGTCATAGAATATACTTGTTTGTTCCAGTTTGAAGATCTGAGGTGAATTATCCATTGTTGTTTTTAGCGGGCTACGACTACGTTTCAAAGCTGGAAGCACTACATGATATTCAAAGTTACATTTTTAACATTAAATAGGCGCACATAAACATTACCTGAGATTATCATTGCCATGTTTTGTGTTGTTGTTCCAGCCGCGACGTCGCAGAAAAACAGAAACCGTTCCTAAAACAGAATCATCGCGTGGCGCCGTCGTTAACTCTAACGTTAATTAACAACTAATAAATCCTGCCACAGCATTAGTTCCCCCCGCAACCATATTTAAAGTTTATGGCACACCCATCTCGGGAATTTGGGTTTCATAATTAATTGGAACTACTGCGGTTAAAACACATTGCATGAGGTTGCGTGGTAGGCTAAAGTTGTGGGCGCTTGGTGTCGGTAGAAATATTTTTAAAGAAATCATAAAAACATAAATAAAATCTGATTGTTTTCTGCAAACTTTACCTGGTTCTTGTTTACATTTTCCCAAGTAACACCGTGGTGATTTTCATGTTGTTTTACTGTTTCATTCTTTAATAATTAGGGTACAACGGGGCTAAAGGCCCCACGGGGTAAAAGGCTCCTTTGATTTTATTTTCCTCTAAATCACTAGATGGCACAAAAGCTCAGTACTTTACAAAACATCCGCTTTTCAGGATGCACGTGGAAATTTGTCTGATCTTTGACTCGATCTCAGGCAGCAGCGCAAAGTTTATTCTGCGCTCATTTGATCTAATATTTGATGTTTTTAAAAAATGTTGTAGATTTAAGTAGCAAATAAGAATCGCTTAAATTATTGAATATATTTCAAAACATAGGTCTTGTTAATGTTTGTCAGTTTTGTTCAAGGTGATTAAAGCAGCAGTTTTTCAATAACGGAAGAATATGTAAAAGTATGGTATTTGGGGTAAAAGGCACCCCTGCTGTTGGGGCAAAGGGCACCATATTTAACATGATAATAAACAGCTGGCTGACTTTAACATTTGTTGACATGACATGGTTAGATTCAGATTGTAAGTATCATATATTAAGTTGGGTGTCCACCTTAGAGATAATCACCATATTTATAATGAAACCATCATATTTAAAAATGTGATATTAATCATATCTTATAATAAAATACAATTTATTGTTACTACTGTAAATCTATATTAAATTATTAAGGGATCTCCTTCAATGCTTTCAGAATCTTTACTTTTTTTCTTTTTTTTTAAATGATTTGTTTCTATATTTTTCAGATATATTTCTATATTAACTTATTTTAATGACATCATATTTATTGATCAAAAATGTATTCTTTTATTCATCAAAATAAACAGAAAATAGTTCAAACTTTGCTAAATTGATTGTTTTGAACAAGTATTAACTCAGACATTATTAAAAACGTATTATTTTAGCAAAAGTATTTGTATCAATACTGTGTGCCTTTTACCCCATGTGCGGGGTAAAAAGCCCCCCTTGACACCCCATACATTTTTAAGATTTTTAAATAAAATAAACCACTTCTATGATTTATTTTCACACAAAATCTATTGCTCCATAAATGTTCAATACAAACATATATATTTTTCTGTATATCATACATTATAGGAGTAGTGAAAAGCTAATTTTTCTTAAGGTGTGCCTTTAGCCCCGTTGTACCCTATATATCAAAGTCATAGATTATGTACCTCTGTATACAGACATATTTTAAAAATTCATAAAAACATAAAATCAAATTGTTTTCTGCAAACTCCACCTGATTCTTGTTCTACATGTTCTGCGAGTGCGAGCTCTCTCTTGAACTACCCGTAGACTAAAGAGTCCCTCCTCAGTAAAACAGATTATATAGACCGTAAACATATCTAAACTCACAGAAATATCAAACATGTAAACAAAAACAAATTAGAAGATACATCACAATAAAGTCTGTGACACAGAAGGACCACCTCTCGTCAAGGAGCATTCAAGTGGAACTTAAATATATAAAAGATTTCACAGTAAATATGGTGGGAGATTATTTTGGAAGCGAGGGTTTACAGATCACAATGGAAACGGGAGAAGTCTCATGTTACGGTTGTCACGTTCGCAGATGAAAACATCCAGGATCAACAATGTTCATGTACCGCAGGGTTAGATTAAATTAATGTACATTTAACCAGTTTAATATGGAGAGGCACTGAAATGTAGACCTTCGTTTATGTGTTTTTGACCTACACTGTTAACGTTACATGACGTGAGAACAGTTAGTTATTTCGGTTTGTATGTTAGCAGGGACTCACTAACTTTAATCGTAATTTAATGAGAGTATGACAACCAGAAAATCCTCTCAGGATACCTGGAATCAGTGTTACAGTACCCCAGACACATCGTTTTACCATTTTTGTAGCATAAACGCCATCAAACCGATAAGAGTTTCGGAGTTTCCAATGTTTCTCTATGGCGCTGAAACCTAAAGATGTCTGAGTTCCGGTCCATGTGCAACTGATACTCAACTGCCATTGGCTCATCTGCGTTCGAGGGGAGGGGCTTACCGATAGGTCAATTGAACCTAAAGCCTAATCCTGGTTTAATCTAAACCTAATCTGTGAAACCAGACCTTGATATATATATATATATATATAATTAAAATTAACATGCAAAGTACAAAAATAAGAACTGTTTCAAAATATTAATATCACAATGATACTAAAATAACACTGCTGGTATATTTAAAAAAATATATATATTCTTCATTATTAAGTTATTGTTAAGACAACCTTTGTTTTAATGATTTCCCCAAGCCCTGTGAGGTAAAAAGCTATTCTGCTGTGTGCACCCAAGTGAAAGATGCAATTAGCAGTCTGAATAAGGGCAGAACAGATAAAGTGATATAATGCTCCACCACCACTGAGGGACAAAAATGCTTTGAAACCAGGAAGGCTTTTTCTCACTCTAAAGGGCAGATCCACTGATCTCTTTGGTCCGTCAACCTCAAAAACCAGTTCAAACAGCATTTGGACCCACTAAGATTCCTTGGTCCCAAATACTGTTTGAACTGGTTTTTGAGGTCGTTAGATTTGAATCAGTGTTGCTACAAGTCAGACACAAATAATTAACTGAGATTGACATTATAATATTTCTGAGCGCACAGAGAAAGCTCCTACACATGCGGAACAGGAATCAGCAGTGTCATTTTTGTATTATTTATATACTATTCAAATATTTATTACTATTTTGAATTCACTTTTATTTTTATATTTAGTGTTTGCTTTTTAGTAATTTTGTTATGAGCTTTGTGTTTCTGTTTTTTTTATATACATATATTTCTATTTAGTTTTCATTTAGTTTTATTTCAGTTTTGATTTTAGTCATTTTAATACTTCAATTTAAACTTACATTTAAATTTTTCTGTTTAGGATTTTAGGTTTAGGTTTTTCATTTAATATTTTTATTTTGTTCTATTTAAGATTTATGTCAGTTAACAAGTTAACAGATAGTTTCAGTTCAAGGCACACTATGTAATTTTCACCGCTAGAGGTCGCTTATTCAAAACAAAGGCGTAGTTTGATGATGCCTTGATTTCGTGGAGCTTTTATTATGCCGCAGACGAGCGCTTCCGCTTCTTCGGGTCATGAGTATGCACTGTTTTATCATATTAGATACAGAGTGTGTGCATTCGCTCGGCGGCTACTATGAGACACTTGTTGCACACTGTAGTAAGCTAGATCAATATTAGGCATGGTAAAACATGGTACTCGCGGTAAATCAAGAAAACAAGATTTAAACAACTAGACTGACTGTGTTTGAGCTATATAACGATTCGTTTTCTGTCAATGAATGTATCTAAACAGTTGCTCCGCTGTCTAACAAAACACAATATATTAAAGCGTCTTTGGTGTTTCCATGGTTTCCTCAAAATAAAACCAGAAATCGAGGGTAACGCATAGCGACGCAAGGACACGGTCCTGGTTAAAATGGCTTATTTCTCTGGATTTAAACATACTTGGAAACATTTGGGATAATGCAAGTACACAAGTCAACAAAATATATAACATTGTTTTAGTGGTTTTTGGATATTTTATTCTAAAAATCTTACATATTGTGCCTTTAACATCTAGTTATAGCAATAACAACACTGGGGAAACAGAGCATAAATGATGATGTTTATCTCATCTGTGATCGCTGACAGGCTGAACAAATCAGGTCATTTTTTCTACATTGTTGACTGGGTTATTTATTTTCCTTCCTGAAGAATTACTAAATTAAAAATCAAACAAAGCATATTTGAAGCAGATTGCTAACTTTTGACATAAAACCACACTGAAGTACAACAGAGGAATGTTTTCTTTTCAAAGCTTTCAGTATACACTGATGGTAAACAGGAGGTTTCTAGATTGTAAATCTAGCTCATTCATATGTGATTCAGTGAATTTCTAGCATAGAATCCCTGCATCCATTCAGCAACAGAGTTTTAGTCCAGAAGTGGACTGACCCCTCTGTGAACTCCTTCTGTCTACTACTATTACCTCTAATTCTGTTTTACAGGCAAAAGCTGCAGCTTTTTCAGCTGAGAATCTTGAAAACTAGAATTTCTTTGTTTTTACATGCGGTCTGCCTTTGTTGACAGCAGTGTTGTTGTCTTTGTATGCTGAGGATTTTTCTACTAGTGTTGTTTATCATTTGATGCTTGGTCACGAAACTGACTATCAATAATGAATTCCCCTATTGATTATTAGGTTGTAAGGTGGATGTTACATCCAGTTATCTCACAAACCATAGAAAGCATGCCCATCCTGCACATGCTTGAAAAGAATACTAATGAAAAAATGCAAAACTGTTGCACCCAAAAGCACTTAATTGACTGTTTCACCACCCACACAACGTTTCAAGGTTTTCATTTCTTACATTCCATTATTCCATCGATGCTTATCATAATGTCCATATTCTTAAAAAAGATGAAAATGTTTTTCACTGTATGTGCCAGAGGGTAAATGTATTAGTCCATATCCTGCCACCATACAGAACGTGCAGACAGACTTGCTGGTTTTGTTTGCGGTGCATTTGAGATAGAAACTGAAAGGGAGAGTGTGAATAAACTCTTTCACCCCACACAGAACCGTTCCCTCCACTTCCCCATGGTCTCTGACAGGTGGCAGTCACTCTGCTGCTCTGTTCTGTGCAAAAATCACTTGCGTTGTTTTAGCCAGCAGTAGAAGATGATGGATGAGGACTGAGCATGCTCTGTACGGCTGGTCTGCCACTCCTGCAGCTGTGCTTGGAATACTGATCAGGATGTGAGTGCAGTGTCATCATGGCTGACTGCTTGTAAATGTCAGAGCACAAAACGGAGTGACTTTTAGTTAATGCAAGGTTTTAAGCAGAGGAGTTCCGACTTTGTTCTTTTATTTGTAGGAAGAAAATGTATCCTAAATGCATGAATAAAAATATGTGATAGATAGATAGATAGATAGATAGATAGATAGAGGTGTGTGAGGCTGTTAGTATCTTTAAAAAAATATGCAATTAGATTTGTTTAGAAAAGAAAGACTGCCAGTTCTAAGCAGGAGAGTGAGATTTGTTCTTCTAAGTACTGCTGCTGAATTCCCATATGACCTCTGTCTCAAGAGGAAAATTGCAAGAGATGAGACATGAAAGAAACCTCTGGCAGAATGTCAACTGAACAAACTCAGTACAAGTGATGAATAGAGATAGAGAAACAATGCAAAGTAGGTTATTAGACAAAAGATAGGGCTGAATCTCAATGGCAAAAGGTCTCCCAATCAACTTGAATTAATATATATATGTTTATGTATATATTTAAAAAATGATCAAATTACTGCACTGAATCTGAAATAATTATTATGATGAAAGTGTAATCGAGAATCCCCATATGTGTTGCTATTCCCATATGAGTGGTTGCCTTCTGAAACTTCAGCCAGGGAGTTTACAACCGACACAGATGGATGGGTCCTTGAACAATCATTACAGATCCCTTTACCTCCCTGGAGGCAGCAGGGAGGAGACTGGAATGGTCACCATGGCCCCAGCTGTCTTGGGCATTGTTCAATTCATTTAGTTTTTTCAGCAACATGCCGCACGTTAATGACTCTGACCACAGCTCGCTGCTGTAATAGCCCTTATGTTCAGCACGTTTGGTTGTAAAATCCTCGAAATATGCAGTTGGGACTTAATTGCATGAGTTTCTATGTGATTCTCAGAGCATAATTAAGTCAATAAACAGAGGAAATTGACAGGGCGGAGAAAAATGAGTGATGAGGTGCAACTGCAAGCCCATCAGAGGTGCAACTGCAAGCCCCTCTGCGCTGATAGAAAGACTAGGAGACGCCATACTCAACCCTAATTCAATAGCTTTTACATTTGTTTATGAAGATTATATCTTGTTATATGATATTTAATATGAGTTTAAATGTGATTAGTTCGCAGTTGAAGCTATTTAACTACAATTTATAGGTAGAGGTATTTATTTTTAAATAAAATTTGACATTTGCAAAAAAAAAAGCAAAATCTAATCTTGGGAAAACTACACTATTGAACATGGAGCTGATTTTCACAAACACCCCTGAAACTTTAGCTGTTAAGTGAAGTGTTGATTTGTGATTATCTCACCTTAGCGTTAGCAGCACGGAAAATGCAAATCTTGTCTTAGACAAGTGTATAAAAGTATAAATCTCTCCAGTTATGAAGCTGAAGCAGAGAGGGCTTTTACATGGGTCCGGTGTGTTTTCTAGTGCTGATTAATAATTCAGGATGGGCTATTGATTCTGCTCTTTTATACCCCTGCAGTCTGCACATGAACACTGAATGTCAGCATGCTGCTCAGGCGACTCCGATCTGCTTGATGGTGGCATTGATTGCAGGGCTGGATCTTGCACCGCACGCATCACAGTGAAACCTGAGCCCACGCCCAGACTCTGGACCTAAGGTCTAAGGAAAAACGGGGGGTTATTGTTGTAGTAAGCAAAACCATGACTCCCTACTGCTAGGGTCTAGTAGAGCATTAAAATAGTTCTGTGAAGAATTTAGCTTAGAAAGACATGATAAATCAAGCTTCCCATCTACATTTTTCTTTTGCAAAATTCTACAGAAGAGGCTTTAACTCTGTGGTAATGTGCTAATGCATCACCATTTTGCAAGAGCAAGCTGTTATCATGGGACTGTATTGAATGGATGAAATAACTGAGATAATTCAAGAGATGGACACAGGCTGTCTAGCCGCAAGGGTGTGGCAGGCAGACTGCTGCTTTGAACAGTTGCTTAGGATATGTCTGGAAGTGTCTATTTATAATCTTGTAATAGCATCAATTTAAATTTGATTTAACAAATGCAAACCCTTTTTGTAGCAGCTAGACACATTCATCATCTCCGGCTATTAAAAACTCAATCCCTCTATTAAAAACATCTTTCAAGTGGAATTGGCTAAATCATGATTTTCCTCATTTATATGTAATTATGGTTTTGTTTGTAATGCATAAGAATATTAGTTTAATCTCCAGATTGGACAGAATCCTCACACTCTTACTGTAAACAAAACACAGAGAATGCTGATGGAGTGCAGTTAACGGGGCAGATTTTGGCAGTCTTGCCCTGCAGCTGTCAGCCTGGGATCAACATCTAAATGGCCCATCCTTGTCATTCTTGGCCATTACAGCACATAGGCTGAAAAATATATTTTTATTTATGTTCATGTTGAACATAAACAATACTATGTTATAGAATGGCAAAAAAAAAATGACATGCATCATGTTGCTAAGTGGTCATTTTTGCTTCCTCATTCTGTCAGGTTTTGTTAACAGAGCCTCTTGATATGTTGAAGAGCTAGTTTTTACAATATTGAAAGGGATTTTAGATGGGTGAAAAAATGTCAGATTAAATTTTAATGATAAAAATAAAGGTTCCAAAAGTTTTTTTTTTTTTTTTACAGCAGTGCCGCATAGAAGAACCATTATGGGTTCCTTAAATAACCTTTCAGTGTACAGTTCTTAAAATAATCATATTTTCTTAGTTTGAAGAACATTTGAAAAATCTAAAGAACCTTTTTCTGATATAAACAACCTTTTGTGCAATGGAAAGGGGTTTCCATGGATGTCAAAGGTTATTTATGGACACATCAATGCCAATAATAATTATTATTGTATTAGTATAAGTATTATTGATCAGGTAGCAAAATGTAATAAGCCAACACTAGTATAATTGCAGTAAATTGAATTAAGAGTGGTGAATATTTGTAACAATAGTAATAATAATAATAATAATAATAATAAATGTTATTTATAGAGAGCTTTTCAGGGTACTCAAATATGCTTAAATTGTTGTTATTAAACTGACTTGGGATGGGTCATGGTAAATGTATTCAATGATGCAAAATATTTATGAATATTTAAAAAAATGTTTAGTCTATTGGATGTAAAATTAGGGTGAATACAGGTAAAGTGGAACGCCTTGAAGTTCCTCCTCAAACTCAGAACCCTTTTTATACCTGATATTAGCAAACTGGGCCACCTTTACCTCGGTTCACCGTAAATCTTATTATAAATTCCTTATTCGTAGTGTGAATATGAATACAGGCTCGTAGGCCACACCCACTCCCTCTCGCGCACACGCGTGTCTGTGTGCGCGCTCTCGACGCACGATAAGCACAGCTCAGCATCAGCAACGGTAGGTCTAATCTGTCATATAATTCTTCAGATGTTTGATTATTGGCATATGGTTCAAATATCCTGATCTCTGGCCGAGGTTATTCATTCATGAAATGTGCAATAGTGCTGATATAGTATCGTGTCATCTTGTACACTGACTGTCTAGGTCTGTATCGGATTTATCTAAAGGTCGCCAGAACCCAAGCCGTTGTGAAGTGTGTACGATTCTGCCATCAGTGAGAGTGCATGAAAGCAATCTATAGATGCTAAGGCGATAAGAACACCTCTTCGGAAACATAAAGGGGTGTGGAATATGTGGAATATTATTTAGGAATATGAGGGAGAAAATTACATTTTTATGATTTGTTTCCTCACTTTTGCTAGATTTGTTTTCTATTTCAGCTCTTTTTCACAAGCCACTACAGTTGCTTAATTTACATTTTTGATCCCAAAGCTCACGTTTAGCCCAGCGAATCCGCATGTTGTCAGAAATCTCCGGGGAATTTGGTGGAAACACATTATCATTTCACCGCGACCCAGATCTTAATTGTGATTCTGATTATTATGGGATGCAGCCGGGCATCTGAGGAACCTGTGACTGTCGCGCGCGTGAGATGAAAAATGTGCGCCGATTTCACACAGGCCAGACATAAATCTCATAGATTAGTTAATTAGCTATCTATAAATTTATCTTAAAGTGATAGTTCACCATGAAAAATCATTTACTCATGAGAATTAATGGAACACATAAGGAAACAAAGATAACAAAATTAAAAATTTTTTTGTTTCATAGAAGAAAGTCATAGAGGATTGGAACAGGATGAGTAAATGATGACAGAATATTAATTTCAAAGAGACACACCTATTTGTCATGTGAAATGATTGTCTTCAGTATTAATTTTGTTTGATATGCTCATAAAATGTCAGTTGAGCTGATACAATTATGCGCTACTTTTGTTTAGAATGGCAGTGATTGAAACATATTTGCAACTTGTGATGATCTCTGATGTGGATTGTTTTAAAAAGCGATCAGCCATTTGCTTTGCTGAGGTCAGAAGTATTGATGGGAGGAGAGGAGGATTTTGCTTCAGCACCATCCTGTCAAATGACTGTGTGTGTGTGTGTGTGTGTGTGTGTGTTTACCAGACCTGTGTTATCATTATTGTTCAAAGAGCATGGCATGACCAAAAGCACAAGCACCATTTTTGTCCCTGGTCATTATTTCTCAAAAGCGATTATAAATGCTAATTATTTTTGTATCATTTTAAATGGTGCCTTAAAGCGTTCAGTTTATTTGCATGTAACAAATAAATGGGCACTTTAAGGCCAGTGACCCTCTGTGCTTTGTACAATTTATCCCTTTTAGTCATTTATTGCATTTAAATGAGCCATTTGTATTAACTCATCCCATTCGCTTCAGTTGTTTACAGCATAATTGAGGTCCATTACACCGCAAGAGCACATACATATGAATGAGAGCTCAACACTTGTCTTGCTTTTCTATAAGGGGACTCTATCTCGCCTGCTTGTTAATATGTATTTGATCGAGATAAACTTGTTGGTGGTTTCAAAGGCACGGATTGGGCAGTTCCAATGTAGTGCTCAGAAATTCACTGCTATGGGTACGATTAAGTGGCTTTAATAAGATTACAGCTGCTTATTGAATCACTACCCCTAGATAACGGTTTAAAAAGTGTTACACACCTCCTCTCTCTCTCTTCAGTGTGATTCGGAGACAGCTGAACAGTGTTCAAGGACAGGGCAAAGATAGAACGAGAAAACACTGGCTCAACAAATGTAATACTTCTCTCGCAGAAATTCAAGGACTTAACATAATTAAAATGGTCATCCAACAACAGCTGAATATTTTTAAAATGTAAAAACTTTTGATTTACTTGAATGATAATGAAGTGTTGAAACTTTCAGCTACGAGGCGATCACATTTACACCTCATTTTCCCCGATGAGTGAAGAGCCAGTCTTGCAAGTAAAATTTCAGCTGTCAGGGGCAACTTTTGTCTGGTGGAAAAACTAAATTAGACCTCAGATGTCGCTCATTTTTCTATATCTACTTTGAAATTATGATATTTTTACACAAAAACATGTGTCACTGTCCCAAAATTAGCTAATTTGTGATTTGGGAATAAAGATTTTGGAGGCATAGAGAGTTCAAAGGCAGATATTAACTGTGACTTTAAAACTATTTAAGCCTGTGAGGCAATCAGTTAGTTCCACTAATTTCTTGCCAGTGAAAGCGTGTCAGTCGCCTGGATTGCTTGTGTTTATCATTTAATCCTAAAAGCCAAAATTGCTTATGAAGCTTAAAATGCACAGAGTAAAGATCTTCTCTGGAGTGTTGTCAAATCTGCGATTGACTTTTACCAAATTAGTCTTAGCAAGTGTAAAAGACATCTGACCCCATTTGTCAGTGTTTTACATTCTCAGTTGAGTGATACTGAATTAGCTTATTTTAGAAACCATCTGCTGAGGTGCTAAATATTACTGTAACTGTGTACAACATGATTCCAGTGCATATAAGTCACTTATGGATATACGTTGCTCCGAAATAGTATTTTATATCTATATATTTATATATTTAATGTTAACTATGGGCAGTTTATTTATTTTCTGAAATAACAGAATTTCAGAAATGTCCAGTGACTAGTTATCTGAGACTATTCTTAACCTTATTTAGTGCAAGCCGATAACTCACAGAATAGCCCATGCTGGTTAACTGTTTGTGCAAAGAGCTTAATTTAATTGTTTTCTCTACAGCAAAATGACTTAGGAGGAGGAGTTTAATGTCATGGGTAGATTGCTTCAGCATGTTTTCAAATGCACAAACATCAGTAGTTATCTGGGTCCTAGTGCTTTACTTTCAGTGGAGATTTATTTTATCTAAAGAAATGGCTATGGATATAAAAATATAGATATTTTTGCCTATGGAATCTAATATTGTGTCATTTATTATTAATGTACAAATTAGAGAATTTCAATGTAAATGAAATAAACATAAGAAGATTGCTAAATAAAAATCTGTCTTTAGAATAATTTTCTTATAAAAGCACAAACCACTTCCACATCCAAATTCTTGTATCTGACTTGAATTAGAGTAGAATTTACAAATACATTTCTTTAGAATGGTAGTAAGGTGAAGTTGTGTGTATGCTCAATGTCGCAGGAGACACAGGAGATTTATCTGTTCTCTATCTCAGAGTGAATGCACATCTGAAGGTCATGTTGACAGCTGTCCCGAAGCATCTTGTTGGTTCTGATGGAAAGGATGTCATAATGATGTCAAATGTCTGGAAAGTCAAAACTCAACCTAGCAGTATAAAGGACCAGAATTATTTGGAGTTGAATAAAACAAGATACAATTCCTTAAAAGGTTTCTGTTTTCAGATAAACATTGAAAATGAAATGATGCTGAAGGTTAAACTGGGTTAGCACTATTTGTAGTCCACCGCTACCATCAGAGTCCATTGTATGATCTGACAGGAGTGTACCGTTATTAACTACTTCATGTTATGGCAGAAAATCTCATCTATACTCTTTTATAAATTTTTTTGATTAGACAATGTCTTTTTTATTTTGTGGGAGTTTTTCCAGACATGCTTTGAAATGTAAATTTATCATAGCTTTTTCAAGATCATCACGTTTATAGCATGTTATGTACATTAAGCTACTGAGAGTGTGTGAGGAGCCCAGTCAAATCACCAGTGTGCTATTTAAATCCACACGCCCTTGTTCCTATCTCACTGCTGTGAAAATGACCCTATAGATACCCTATAGAAAGGTCTAAAGCAGTGACTTTTAACAGCAAACGAGAGGTATGTGCTTATTATAGCAGGGTCACAATTTTTGTGTGTGTGTGTTTGAACTGTGCAATGCTGGATTAATATTTTCAGCTAGAGAGAGGATTTTTTCCACCTTTTCAGAAATGCTGCAATGCGTCGTGCAGCACCAAGACTGGGTCAGTGTAACGCAGCTGGCGGCAATAGCCAGCTCACCATCCCCATGGCAACAGCCAATAGATTTGCTTGCAGGAGCTTTGCAATATTGTTTTGATTGCATGGAATTGAGAAGACTGCTTTCACAGGATTAGTGTATTCTTGCAGAGGAGTGGGAAGAGACAAAGAATAGTGAATAAACAGTAATTAAATGCATGGAGGCAGTAATTGCATCATTCCAGTAGGGTGCAACCGTTATCTCTGTTTCTCAATATCAGATGAAAAATTCTTCAAAATAAATTGCATTGTCAATAAATATTTTAAACATTTGTTGTTTTCACCGATTTTTTTTTAGGACAGAGACTTTTGCAATACAAGAGTGATGTCCTGGAGACTGTTGTGTTGGTGAATCCTTCTGAGGAGAATATTGCTATAGAGGTAATTGTATATAAGCAATTGTGTTTTTTTCCTCTGTAAGTTCTCTCAACATTTTATTTGCATGCAACCACATAAGCATCTAAGATATCAATTATAAAGTTTAACTGGTAAGATTTTTGCATTAAAATATCAAAAACCACTAGCACAGTGTTATATTTTTTTTGACTTGTGTACTTACATTATCCCAAATGTTTCCAAAAATGTTTAAATCAATAGAAATCCACTATTTTAACCAGTGTAAAGTCCCTCATTGCGTCACCTGTCAATGACATCATATCCGCATTACCCTCGATTTTACTTTCGTAGAAACCATGGAAACACCAGAGACGCTTTAATATATTGTGTTTTATTTGACAGGTGAGCAACTGTTTGAATACCTTTATCGACAGAAAACTAATCATTGTTATATAACAACACAGTTAGTCTTATTGTTTGAATCTCTTGTTTTCTTGATTTACCACAAATCTTTGCACCATGCATCAGAGACAACAATTCTGTAGTGGCTAACATAGCCTAATCAGAAAGAGCTTTATTTGTAGTAACAGTAATACAGCATTTTCTCCATCATACAATATATTTTAAAATGAATTGCATGCCGATTAGGAACACAATTCATCCAGCTTTTATTAATATGATATTCTAATATCGATCTAGCTTACTTCTGTGTGCAACAAGTGTCTCATACCAGCCACTGAGCAAACGCACAGAGTAACATTAACAACTTTTAACACACACAAACGTATTTTTAGTATGATTTTTCTGACCAAGTAAGACAGTGCTGCGTTACCCCACAATATTAATTAGTCAAATTAAGTGACCTGTATTAAGTGAGTAGTAATCACCACTTGCGGCTGTTTCATTAGAATGGAATAAAATAATGTGAATCGAACAAAGTTCAAGTTCAGGGAGGAAGGATGCAGGAACCATCAAACGTTAAATGTAACTTTAATCATAGTAGACATAAACAACAAAATGAAAGGAGTGGTCGACTCCGACATACCAGCATAATTAAAACAGCAAAGTAAAAAGACCTAGGCCTGGTTCTCTCTCGCCCTTCACTGTCATCATTCCATGGGACCCCACCCTGCTTCATACCACAGTATCGTTAATAAAACTTAGGCCCTGTTTACACCTGGTATTAAGATGCGTTTTCGTCCATCTTCTGTCCTGATTTCTTCAAGATGAGGGTCTATGGGCTCTGATAGCCACAAGACCATGCTGAACGCTGTGAGTGCACGTTAGAAATCAGACATTTTTTTTGTCTTCAAACCAAACTTGGGTCTTCAGCTGACAAAGTTTAAATTCCGTTTGGCTGTCGTGCTTCCCATAATGTTTACGCATTAGGTCAGTAGGTGGAGGAGAGTAGGTGGTCTTTTGTGGCTGTTCGAACACATTCGACCAGATGAGCGTCTACACTACAAAAGCAATCCAGTCGAATGCGTTTGCAATTACCTCTGGAAGTGTTCAAAAGTGGACAAGCTCAAAATGATTTAGACCCCGTTTACACCTGTATTTAGCGTCGTCCACTTGTGATACGATCAACCAAAACGCGTCTTAATACCAGGTGTAAACAAGGCCCTAAATACATCAGCTCATCCATGAACATGATTTCTGCCTTGAGTCCCATCTAATTGCTTTCCATCGGGAGGTGAAGATGACAACTCCCATGATTCCATGCTCATTCATGGTGTCATCAAGCAACGCTTTTGATATTGTTTTGAATAAGTGACCTCTAGCGGCGAAACTTGCATACTGTGCCTTTAAATATAACAATAAATGCATTCTCTTTCTTTTCTAGTTCAGAACACTGCTCTGTGACTCAGCAGGACATAAGTTATTGGTCCTAAGTGGGCAAAGTACTGAACAGACTGGTGACATTATCCTGCAAAGTGGAGTGTTTGGTTGGAAAAAATTCTCTGACATTCTCTCAAGTCGTAGGGTAAGTGGCTATTAAACCATTAGTGATCTCATAATATTTCACACAGCACTTAAGCATTTACTTTTTATTGTTTTTTTTTTAATTGAACTTTAAGAAAAAAATTTCTTTCTTTCTTTGTAGATTAAAGATCTCTTAAACCAGCCATCCACAGGTCAGCAAGCCTGTTTGACTGTGTCCTGTAAAGGAGAGGGGGGCTGGAGCTCCCTAGGGTACATACAGGACCAGAGCTTACTGAAGTACAGACTGAACCCTGAGCCTGTGCTGCCTGAGATGGAAGGTGTGAGCGAGTTCACAGAATATGTCTCTGAGACAGTGGATGTTCCCTCTCCTTTTGAGCTCCTGGAACCACCAACCTCAGGAGGGTTCCTCAAGTTGTCCAAGCCATGCTGCTATATTTTTCCTGGAGGACGGGGTGACTCTGCTTTGTTTGCTGTCAATGGCTTTAATATTTTGATTGATGGTGGATCAGACAGAAAGTCTTGCTTCTGGAAGCTGGTCAGACATTTGGACAGGATTGATTCTGTTCTCCTTACCCATATAGGAGCAGATAATCTTCCTGGCATAAATGGACTGTTACAGAGAAAAATTGCAGAGCAGGAAGAAGAGAAGAGCCGTGGAGACTGGATGAAAAACCTGATTTCACCAGAGCTTGGTGTTGTGTTCTTTAATGTTCCAGAAAAACTGAAGATGCCTGAATCCACGCTGAAAGCAAAGAGGAGCATTGAGGAGGCCTCTCTTACACTGCAGTACCTTCACAAACTAGGCATCAAACCTGAGCCTCTATACAGAGTTGTAAGCAACACAATTGAGCCTTTAACACTCTTTCACAAGTTGGGTGTTGGGAAACTAGACATGTATATTCTAAATCCTCTCAAGGATAGTAAGGAAATGCAATTCTTCATGCAGAAGTGGGCTGGTAATAGTAAAGCTAAAACTGGCATTGTCCTGTCCAATGGCAAAGAGGGTGAGATTTCTGTTCCTTACCTTACATCAGTGACAGCTCTGGTTGTGTGGGTACCTGCCAGTCCAACTGAAAAGATTGTGAGAGTACTGTTTCCTGGAAATGCCCCACAAAACAAAATATTTGAGGGGTTGGAAAAGCTGAGGCATCTCGATTTCTTGCGATATCCAGTAGCCACTCAAAAGGACATGTCATCTGGAGCTCCACCTCCACTGATTAAACAAACTAAAATGAAGCTGAGAACTGATAGCAAAGAAAGTCTCAAATCATCAGCTAAAATTTCTTCCACTACAAAAGCAAGCAAGAAAGAGGCAAATGAAGATATTGAGTCAAAGAGTGAATCTGTAAAGGAGAACAAAGTTGAAAAGAAAGAGAAGAAAATGAAAGAGACTGTTAAAACTCCCAAACCACTGAAACCTAAGACGGCATCACCTGATTCACTTAAGCAAGAGAAAAAGAAACTACAGAGAGAAAAATCCCCTAAAAAACACATCAAGGAGAAGGCATCTAAGATGGAGGAAAAGAAAGATCAGGAAAAGAAAGAGACAAAGAAAGAAAAAACAGATGTAAAAAAAGACGACATAGTTAAAAAAGAACTCAAAAGTAAGGAGGAGAAGAAAAAGGAAAAAGAAAAAATTAAGCCAGAGTTGAGAAAAATCACAAAACCTGACTTAAAGCCTTTCACCCCTGAAGTCAGAAAGACTCTGAACAAAGCAAAGGTTCAAGTAAAGCCTAAAACAGAAAAAACTAAAGCTGCAAAGGAGCAAGAAAACAGGCCAGTTGCTAAACAAGCTTCAGTGGAGAAAAGGGAGAGTGATAGGTCCTTAGTCTCCTCCCCAGAGGATCTTACCAAGGATTTTGAAGCCTTGCGCCTGGAAGAGGAGCTTTCCAAGCCCACAGAGAGCAAAATGCTCCCAAATCTTCAATCTGCAGTGGACACTGTTGTCCCTCACATTGAATCTCCTGATGAGGGAATAACTACAACTGATGTTGAGACAGAGTCCCCTCATGAAGAAAGGGTACCATATGGAGTAAACGCAAATGAACACCCCTCTAAAACCACTGACAGATTTGAGGATGAAGGTGCTACTACAGAAGATGACATAGAGGATGACTATACCTTGAAACTGAAAAGTGCTAAAACATCTGACTTTGTGGAGATAGGTGAAGATAAAAAATGGCAAGAAAAGGCAAAAGAAGATAAAGAGTTTGAAATGAAACCCAAAAAGTGTGACAGTGAAGAAGATGAGGATGTGATTGAAAAAGCAGAGCTAGAGGAAGCAGAGGATATAGTACACGAGGAGGAGCTCAAGTACAAGTCAGACGAGGCTAGGAAAGAAAAACTTGGAAAGGACTCAGAGACGAAACAAATTGACGTTAAATCTGCCAAACCTCTGGGTGCTGCAGAGCATGTTTCTTTCATCCAAGATGAGACCATTCCAGGTTACTCTGAGACAGAGCAGACCATCTCTGATGAGGAGATTAATGAGGAGACAGAGGAGAGAATCCCACATCTTCAATATGATGTTGGCTCTTATGATATCTCAGTTCCTGATGAACCAGGGACTTTTGACACCATCCATGGCATGAAACCACCAACCATATCTGTTGCTTCTGAGTTATCATCAAAGGGTTTTGCAGTAGACCAGGAGCCAGTCCTGTCAGCTTATGCATCCAATATAATTGCGGCTCCATTGGCTGAAGAAGAGCACATATCATCAGCCACCTCCATCACTGAATATGACAAATTATCATCTTTTGCGACATCTGTTACTGAAGATCAGTCTATAGCATCTGTGACAGCACCACCTACTGAAGACACGGGAAAAAGCTCTTTACTCTTAGATACTGTAAATAGTATACCATCGTCCGTACATACAGATGCCACTCAAGGAAAGGAGTACCTCCACTCTGCTGGAACCATATCCCCAACATCTTCCTTAGAGGAGGACAAGTGTTTTAAATCACCTCCTTCAGAGGAATATCAACCCATTGTGCCAGAAACAGAAACTACAGTGAAGGCTACAGTTCCCACAAATTATGAGGATGAAGAGGATGAGGAAGAGGATGAGGATCAGACACCAAATGTTGACATGCCACTTGGAAAGATCCATGAGGGTTATGCATCTGCTGCCATGCTCCAAGACACTGAAAAAGCTTCTGATAACTTTCCCTCATCAGCTGCACCTATTTCTCCTCCTGTGATGTATTTTGGCACACAAGAAAAAGATGAAAAGGGACTCTCACTCTCTAAGGATGAATCTAAATTGGGCTCCTCTGATAAAGGTTTGTCCTTTTCACCAAATTTGCCTTGCACCTCAGAGACGAGTATTATCTCAGAGAGTGAAGAAAGATGCCTCAGCCCAGATGACAGCACTGTGAGGTTTGCCTCACCTACACAATCAGGACCGACCAGCAGTAGCTACTCTCCCACTGAGGAAAGGTCACAAAAGCCACTGATTATGGACAAAGAGGAAAAACTAGACAAGGAGACTTTTGACCCTCCGAGGTATTTGACCCAAGATGCTCCTTCTGACAAAAAGTCTGAAAGTCTGAAAAGTGTGAAAATAATTGATGATGAAGTGGACCCTTTTGGAAAGGGGTTCTCCAGCACTAAAACTGCAGTAGGTGACTCTGAAGAGGATGAAGATGAAGAGAAAGATGATTATTATGGAAAGGAAAGCTATAAAGTGTGTGGTAAATCTAAATACAAAGAGGAGAGGGAGTGCACTTTTCTTGATGAAGAATATTCCCAAGAGGCAACACCCCTAAAAGTGGAGAAGCTGTTTGAAAATGAGAAAGAATCTGTGGATAAGGAATACAAACCACAAAATGTGACTTACTTGGGCCTTGAGCACAAGTCCCAGATGCTCAGCTCAGGAGAGGAAGATGAAAGTGAAACTGAGGATGGTACTTACTCAAGCGTAAAAGGACCACAGGACAAGTTAGATTCCATGTCAGCAAGCCAAGGCAAAAAAGATGTGTCATTTTCAGAGATAGATGACCCAAATGTGATCTCTAAAGACAGCGATAAAAGTGTCCACTTCAACTTGTATTCCTTCCCAGAGTGTGAGAAAGGCCTCAAAGGGGAATTTGAGAGGGTGGTAAGGCAAGATACACCCTATGTTGGGAAAAGCTTTACATATTCGGATGTATATGACAGTAAATCAAGTTCAGTGGATTCCTACTCTCCAAATCTGCCAGCTGAGCACACTTTTGATGATACTGATGTTACTCCAAAGAAAACAGAAAAGGAGGATTCCCTAGAATCTTCCACTGGCAAGACTGCTGACCTTAAAGCATCAGATGAAAAGGAATCATCAGCTTCATATAGTGAAACACAAAGTGTCTATGGGACACCACAGTTTGGAGATACATCCGAAGGAACATTCTCTGAGAAAATAAATAAAGTTGAAGTAAAGACAATTGAGAAAACCTCACCTGTTTCAGCAGAGAGAGATCCCTTTTCAGTTAAATTTGAAAAGCCAGATTTCAGTGGGATGGCAGAGGTTGGCGCATCACAATCAGCCCATTATGCAGCTGACAGCTTCATCTCTGATTACAATGCTAAAAGTACGAGTTCTATGTTAGGCCAATCTACATTTAGCACAAAAGATGTTATAGCTGGAAACATGAAGATGTTCGCTGATGGAGAGGACGAGGATGAAGAGGACGAGGAAGATGAAGATGATGAGGATGAGGAGTATGGAGAGCATGTAAGTGATAGTGATACAGAGAAAGGTGCCAAAGACAGACAAGAGAAAGATGCCCAGTGCCCACTGACTAGTGCCATCAGCACTGTACCTACTCAATTCCAGGATGAAAAGAAAGACACCATTACACATGACTACAGCTTTGGCTCTGAAACTTATGGGAAATCTCTAGGTTCATCAACATTTGAATCCATTATAAGCCACGAGGGCCCCAAGGACTCATTTCAAACTGCTAAAGGTGCCTCATCTTTTCCTACTGAAAGTCAAATTACAATCTCCTCTGGATTTGAACATTCTTCAAGTGAGCAGAAAAATGAGTTTGTAGAAAATGATGAGAAATTTGTCAAGTCATATTTACCTGTCTCAACAAAGTCTGCTGAAGATAAATACTCTACTAACTATGATGGCAAAGGTATTGAGTTTGACAAGCAAAAGACACCAGATGCAGCAGAGAAAAAAACAGCAGACCCTGTTTCATTAGGCTTCAGTTACACAACTATGTCAGCCACAGCATACTCTTCTTCCTCTTCTTACAGTCATTCTTCCTCAGCTTCAGCATCTCTGTCCACTAGCCACCAGTTTGTGGATGAGTTAGAGACCCCAGCCTGTACTGGAGTAGAGTACTCATCTTTCAAAGATGAACAGTCACCAGTAGTTGATTCACCCTTTTCCAGTTCTGGTGGGCAGGTTAAGGATGAATATTTAGAAGTGTCTGAAAAACTGACTCCTGCAACCACTACTGCTGAATCCACCTCTAGTCTTGCAAGATTCTCACCATTATCACCCTTTGAGGAGATAAAGCCTTTCCCTCTCAATGCTGGTACTTGTATAGGTGACAAGACAGATCCTGCTTATTCTACAAGCAATATCTCAGATCAAGGCCCACAAAGTCAGTGCTTTTATAAGCCGGAGTGGGATGAGGACTCAAGATTACAAGCGGAATTTGGTGCAACTGGACCTTATTCCTCAATCCCTCCGACCACACAGAAAGACACCATGCCTGAAGATCTCTATGGTGCTTCATCAACACTTGCATTTGAGTGTCCTGAAAAACAGTACTATGAAGACACAGAGAGTAGTGAAGAGGAGGATGATTATATGTACGAAACTGAACAGGATAAACTTCAGTACCAAAGATCTACACTTACAGCTCAAGCAGACAAGAAAGATACAACCTTTTCCTTGGGTGAGAAAATAACAAAGGACATATCTTCTGGTTTGGGAGCCACTATCCCAGATGCGCTTAACTCATATCCTTCCTCTTTCCCTGAGTCCAGAAAACCAGACACCACAAATGGGCCTGCAGAAGTTAGTTTGAGTGCACCAGAGGCTTTTGGTGGAACCAGCAAGGTTGGGATAGGCTTGTCAAAAATGGAGACAAAAGGCCAAGAATTTGATGTAAAGAAAATTAGGAGTCCAGGTGAATGGGAAATGCAGCAGCAGCGAGACATCTACCCAGGGGCATGCCCACCTCATTATCGACATGAAGATGAGTGTGAAGAAGAAGAAGAGACTGAGCCAGAGCACCCAGCCCGTCCTCTTTCCCTCTCATCCACAGACCAACCTTTCCAACCCTCATATTATACAGACGATCCAAGCAGACACGATGATGACTCTGACTATCCTTCAGATGTTGGCATCCGTCCACATTCATCCAAAGCTTCCCCAGGCTATTCCTCCTGTGAGTACAAGCAGAGGAGAGGAGACACATCTCCATCCTTTATCAACCCAAGCTTATGTCAACTTTCAAGTGACGAAGAAAATGAGGAACAGAAAAGCCAAGCATATGATCAACAGCAACCTTCTGGGAAGACAAGATCCCACGAACAACCTCGCCACCACTCTCACAGTCATGGCGAGGACAGTGAATTGCAACACTTCTCTGGAGCCATGGCTGCTGGGATTAGTGCCAGTGGGGAGGACACCCCTCCAACCTCTGTCAGTGAGACGTTGCATTCCCAGTCAGATTCGGATGTTCCAGCAGGTACAAAAGAGTGTCCATCGATCACAGCAGAAAGAAACAATGACTCTGATGAGGATGCAGATTACCTGCCTGTAGATAAATCATCTGGAGCTTATGGGGGGAAGCATTACTCATCTAGGTCACCTAATACAAATCATGATCCCTTCCCGTCACCGATGATGGACCCTGCTCCTTATTCCCCTCACCCTGATGTATGTATGGTTGATCCTGAAGCTCTGTCAAGCATAACAGACAAACCAATCAAGAAAGATACCAAAACAAAGGGTTTACGTAAATTAAGTAAGACAAAGTCCTCATCTCCTGCTCGGAAGGCTGATGGCAGGTGGAAGAGGTCCCCATCCAAGGAACCCTCCACTCACACCACCTCTCTTAAGAAGAAGGACATGGATGATGATCTGTCAAGGTCAAGCCACAACACCGGCAAAGGCCTTGTCAATGGCCTTAAGAACAGTGCAGGTATGAACAAACATTCTCTGTATGTAAATCAAGATGAGCTGTTGTTTTGTTTGCCAACATTACACCGACAGCAAGTTTTTGTGCATTTTAATTGTTTCTTAACAGGTTCAAATTCTGCAAAATTCAGTGCAGCTGTGCCCCCTGGTCCTCCTATCTATGTGGATCTGGCCTACATTCCCAACCACTGCAGTGCTAAAAATGTGGACCAGGAGTTTTTCAAACGTGTTCGTTCTGCATATTATGTAGTGAGTGGAAATGACTCCAGCAGTGGAGAACCGAGTCGTAATGTACTAGATGCCTTGCTAGAGGGAAAGGCACAGTGGGGATCCAATCTACAGGTATAATATTTGTTAATTGCTCTCTCTGTGTGATTCCCGGTAGATGTCAACATTGGAAGTTTGTAATTTGCTGATTAAATTGATAGATAATGTATGGATGCTACGCATATAAATGGCGGGGGGTGGTGGGGGGGGGATGTGGTTCAGTGAAGTTAGCCGCTGTGCTATTACTATTACTTTGCTATACTATTGTCTTACTCTGTCCTATTTGTAGGTAACATTGATACCTACTCATGACACAGAAGTGACCCGCGAGTGGTATCAGCAGACCCATGAGAAGCAACAGGAGCTGAACATCATGGTCCTGGCCAGCAGCAGCACAGTTGTGATGCAGGACGAGTCATTCCCTGCCTGCAAAATAGAGTTCTAAATTCAACATGGCTCCCAGGTTCACATCTTTACTCTCAAATGGTCTGTTACAGCCTTAATTGTAGTTTACTCAGTCTAAAATTCTTTACCTTTTTCTTTTTAACTTCCCAAGGTTTAAAACAGCACATATTGTCTATTGCCCAAAAACCCCAATCAAATGGTACAAACTTTGATCATCATTTCCTGGTGATGAAAGTCACTAGAGTGCAGGAGAACAAAAGGAAGACGTGCCTTTCACTATGTACTTTTCAGGGTGGCTTTTCCCTTTACGTTGTACAATACATACATACATACTGTAATAGATTTCTTGCTGTAAATTCTTAACCCTTAGATTTTGGGCCAGGGCTTGTTTAAACTAGTTTTCATGGTCACATTCCCAGTTGTAGTTTTATACTGAACAAGGTTACCAAACGAGTCTGCTAAATACAATACGTTGATATATAAAGCCTTGTTTACAATTATAACTAAAGCACAAGTATACCTCTTTACTTATTTTTGAACAAAAGCACCAGAAAGTCAACAAATACTGCATCTCAACCGGATTAGACACCCCTGCTTTCATCTGATTAGTTCATGTATCCTTTCTCATTTCAACGGAACTGTTGCTTTGAGGCCCTGATTTATACATCATGGCTTCATCCTCTTTCATAGCACAAACATACACTCATACATGTAAAATAATCTTCTATTAATCAAGTTATCCCACATTCAGATACAGTACCTACTGTGCAAATGGCAATTGAGGCTATATAACTCAGCAGAGAGTTTAACAAATACCTGGGTGCTATTTCACAAATATGAATTTAGTTAACAAAAAAGATTAAGAGATTTAAAAATAAATAAATAAATAAATAAAAATGCATATACTGGACATGGAGTTGTGCTGCAGCTTATGTGCTTTGCACAAAAATTACTTTACATTCCTGACTCGGGGATTAATGCTTTGAATTTGTATAGTAAAATGACAACATTAAATTAATAATAGTAATTAAATACCATCGAGACAAAATTCTGTTTGTAAATGAATGCTGAAAAACAATTGAATAAAGAATGTTTAGATTGTAGATCAACACTAAATAACAGAGTGGAAGTATTGGAATCAAATCTTATTTTGTCATTAAATGATGTATAAAGTGTATGTTCACAGAGTTTGATTATTTTTTGTGTTTATGACGTTCAGAAGTATGTTTTATTCCTGATTTCGTCCAATTTTGAAGAAAATTCTTTAGCACCTTGCAATGATTTCCCCTTGATTTCTATTGGTTATAAAATGTATATAAGACAAACTTGCTTACTGTAAAGGAATGGGAAGAAAGGATGAGAATATGCAAGCTAAGCTAAGTTGCCGGCAATGGAAATGCATGGTATTCAATGAATACACTATGTATGAAAGTTTTTTTTGCATAGGGTTACATGAAAGAAGTGAGCTACGGATACTGCACTTAAACCTATTCCAAAAATGTTTTTGTGTGTTTAAAGTTATTCAAAGCAAATTGTGACTTTTATATAGGACATAAACCTTTATCTTAACCGTTAGTGAGAGCTGTTGTTTTCCAATCAATAGACGACAAATATAAAAGTTTATTCTTGATTCAAATTATTTTTATGTCTCTCTGGTCAGAATTAGCAGTGATGAACCGAAAACATACTGTCATAACACGCCCAGAATTGCAAACGTTGTTCAGTATGTAAGGCCTAAAAATAACTGATTAAAAGTGATACTACTGCTCTGAGCAGGATCAAAGATGAAATGAATAATGATGTTGTATCCTTGACTGATGGATAGAAAACTCTGTAAAAGTACTGTATGCACTGCATGTATATTACCATGAGGTAACAGCCTGAACATCCATTTGAGTGCAGCTATGCTTTTAGGTGCTTGGCTCAATTCATTCCTATATTAAAGAAGAAAGGTTGTAAGTGAACATTTTTTTTAAGTTCCATTTGTTCACAAGAACAGTTTTAATTTTTTACAATTCTGATTTACATAGTCTGTAAGATTTGATTGTTGACCTTTATCTTTGGAGAAAAGTGCACAGTTTTGATAAAACCATAAATGACAAAAAAACTGTATGGTTCAGCATAATCCTTTATATTTCTCTGAGGAACAATGTATGGGGATGCACGGTTAATGCTTGCCTCTAATGTTTTTAAGGTGCTGTAACTTTTGAGCTACTGGTTATTTGGCTGTGCTGCAGAGATGTTCTGCGTGACATGGTGAAACCCAGATGTGACTTCGCAGTACCACAGAAATAAACAAACACATACAAGTACCAGAATGCAGACTGCCAGATCAAGTGACTAGATCACTGATCACATTTTATATTCAAGATTTGTAAGTGTCTTGTGTGATTTATTTATTCATTTTTTGAAGATGACGACTAAATGTTTCGACAAAGTTTGAAAAATAAAATAGTCATGATGTGCTGTGCAAAACATCCCTTAGTTGCAATGTTGAGTTTGCCATCTCAGTAGCATCAAAACTGAAATATAGCATTCCATTGAGCCTAGCTATTTAATGCATGTGACATTAATTTCGAACTTGTATGTAATAGTTCATAGTTATATTAAATAAAGTACTATTTTAAACATATTTAAATGATAATTGTCTCAATTGTACTGAAAGGCACATATAACCAGTCTGCGCTATCATTTCCAGCGTGCAGTGTTGTTAAGAAAATGTAGACTTGGATTTATTTTTCATTTTCCATGTTTTCATCACGTTTGCTTTTATTTCTCTCTCTCTCTCTCTCTCTCTCTCTTTTTATGTGCAATACTCTGTATCTTTCTTTAAGCTCTCTAAATGAGTATCTACAAATATGTTGTAGAAAGGTAAACCTGATAATCACTAATAAAATATGTTAATGGGAAATATCAACAAGTTTTTGCCTTTCTTTGTTTTCTTATACTCAAATGAGTTATTTGCAACTCTAAAGTGGACCATCAAAACAAAGTGTAACCTACACTTTATTGTGGATTTACATTTAAGTAAAAGAAATAAAAAGTACATATATCAAATATGATGTAGTTTATTACATATCAGAGTTATGTTATTATCATTAAGATACTATACATAAAATAAGATACTATAATTATATATAATATTTTATATATATTATATATAATATTTTGAATTAGTTTTCATTTTAATTTTAGTAGGTTTTTGCAATTTTAAATGTCTACATAGTTTTTATTAGTAAATAAAAAACAAGGTAAACTAATGTTTCCTTGGCAACTAGTTGAAAAATAAATTTAAGTTTATATATATATATAATTTATAAAACAAATTTTTTGCATATTATGTGCAATAGAGTGAGATAAAACTAAATATTGTCTCCACATAATCTAAAATAAATTATTAAATTGAATACTTTATTTCGATTTCAAGCCTAAAAAGCCTCATTTTGATTCATTTGCTGCAGTAAACAGCATGAAAAACATCAAAGCAAAGAATGATCTAGAATTAAGACGTTCACACATTATAGACGATTCAAGGGTTTGAGAGAATAGGGGATCAATGTATAGCAGTGTTGAGATGTGGCAGCCTCTCCACAGAAAAGCGAGCTGAATTCACATGACGATGACATCACTGTCTGGGTCACATGCCTATTATCTTTTCTTCCCCTCCCTGTCTGTTTCTGAGAGAAAAGCATGGAAATGAACAAACAACAGCCTTGTGTTGAAGGAAACAGAACGCAGTGCTTGGCACAGCAGCGGGCAATGCCAACAATGCCCTACTGTTCAGTGATCCTAATTATATGGAAATACATACATTTTGGATTCTGTTTGCTGGCGGGACTTGAATTCAGATGTATTACTAAATGTGTGACACTGATGATTGTTTACTTTGTCTTGGTGAAGATGTGTTTTGGTTGCGGTTAACAATGAAAACCCTCCAGGTGATGAATGATAAGAGCCTCGCTGTCATGCCAACAAGAATGAGGATGAATAACAGTTAGAGATGATGCTTATGCAAGTGTACACCTATTGAGACAATAAATTAAGTATTGAAAATATGGAAATGTCAGACTTTAGTGAGGAAAATTAAAAAAAATTGTGGGTGACAGATCATGTTCAAGTGAAATAAGGTCCACTTGTTGAATACAGAGGAACCTGGTGCTTGATTTTTAGATCTGATCAGTGCAGTTCACACATAAGAAATTATAAAAAGACAACTGTTTCCTGTAGACAATGTCATTTTTATTTGAAACACTGTAAATTAAAGTGGCATTTAACACTAGTGCACAGACGGCATACAGCACCAACAGTACGACACGTTTGAGTTGAATCTATCAGAGGCAGATGCTTTATATGTCAGTGAATGCAGAAACAGTTGTCAGTGGGTTCAGTGTGCTTCACTGTACTCCGAGCGGAGTGGAATAATTCACAGAAGTGAAATGCTCGTCTCTAGATTCTAGAGGTTTTACAAGCTGGTCCTACATTAGTGAGAGTCAGTTACTTTTACACACACACATTCTGCATGCTCAGTAAACAACGTCCACTATCCAATTATTTACCTAATGTTTTTATCCTGAACAGGTTCAGATCAAAAGAAAAACAGTACAGTATATGCTTCTAAAAAGCAGCATCTTTCTCTCTTTTTTACTGTACACTAAACAGTATGCAGACAAAACATTTTTGTGTGTGCGTCATGGTAATCTCAGTACACCGCACTCTCCATTTGATCAAACAGGAGGGTCACGGTACAAAAAAGTATTTTGCAGTCAAAAAGGTGAAGCGAGAGTAATGTACTTGAAATGAAGACCACTACTTCATTATTTGAAACCGTGAGAGCACTGTAAGTTTTACAAAAATAATAACTAAAATATAAAAAAATGAGACATTCATTTGCAGTCTCATTGTTAAAAGTAAGCTGCATGTTAGTCAATAAATATATATAGACTGAATATATATGTATTTTATAATGATTTAATAAATTATGACAGTGATATATCAAGCTTTGGCAAACAGTAATAAAACGGTAGCGTTAATTCAAAGGAATAGTTCTCTCAAAAATGAACATTGTGTCCTTTTGCTCACTCTCATGTCATTCCAAACCCATTTTGTTCATCTTCAGAACACAAATTAAGATATTTTTAATTAAACTTGACAGATGAACTTTCAAAAAGTAAGAGAAATATTGGTAAGTATACTAAAAAGACATGTTTTTATATGGTGAACAGATTTAATTTAGGCTTTTGTTGACATAAACATTGATCAATACACATACATAGAGCATATTAAATATGGTAAATGGAAGCTAAAACGTGCTTGCTTAACATGCAAGACGTAACAGCTTGAGCTTCCGTTTACCATATTTGATGTGCTCTATGTATGTGCGCTGATCAATTTTTATGTGTGAATAAATGCCTAAATTAAATCTGTTCATCATATAAAGTGATGGCGTTTCTTCAGATTCGCTCGATTCATACATACGTATGTGTTTATGAGCTTTTTAAAGCATCAGTTTTCAGTGGAGGGATAGAAACCTCTCAGGTTTCGTTAAAAACATCTTCATTTGTGTTTCAAAGATGAACGAAAGTCATCGGTTTGGAACGCCATTATGGGTTTGGAACGACATGAGGGTGAGTTTTTGATGACAGAATTTTCATTTTTGGGTGAACTAACACCTTTAATATGCATTTTGCTGCGTAAGTTCATTATTCAAGAGTTCAGCTTGACTAAGTACTTCAGCAAACACAAGCTAGTATCAAATATCACATCCCTTTGAAAAATATCTTCCAGACCAGCTAATGAAGAAAAAAAATGCAGTCGTTTGGAGACAAGGAAGATAATATGTGCACATAAAAATGTTTCAGTGCATCTAACAGCTTATGTTTGATCACTGGCCGTAGGACTAGAGTGATGGGTTACACAGGAAGCATCTCTGAATAACACTACAGAATTAAACACATGGAGAGTTTATTATGATTTTTAACAGGAGCATTTGAGCTTCAAGTTCAAAAGGTGACAATCGCAGGGAAGGCCTCCATTTCTTCCCTTAAATTACTTAGGCGAATCCCACTTTGACTTGTTTGGGACTTTATGAAGGTCTGAGGCACTACAGCGAGGGCATGCTGGGATGGGGTAAAGGACGCACGTATGAGGGAGCTGCCCGGTCTGCGTTTCCTTCACGGCTCAGGCACATGTGGAGCACCCACCTCCAGTGGAGTGCCAGGGTGGGGCAGGGTCCCTGAGCTCCCCCTCCAAACATCAACTGTTTCCTGTGTATCAAAGAACTCATCCGGCTCCTCGGGCGTGAGTGGGGTCTGGGCGCTGGAGCCGGCCTCTGAGCTGCTCTCTCGCAGCTCGAGAAGCACAGGCAGGGAGCTGGGCAGCCCACAAAAGGACTCCGTTGGCGAACTGTCTGCCAAGAATGAGCAGGGAGGATTGGGCTCCGTGGGGTCCGGACTTGACACTTCATCACGGCAGGGGCTCTCTGTCAGACACTGGCCTGCAGAGTCTGTGCCATCCACTGCTATTTCACTGGGTTTCTCCAGGATGGGAGATGGTATGTAGGGGTGGGGGTCTTCAGAGGGGAGGCTGGTTTCAGTGATGCTGAGTGCAGACGTGGAGGACACACAGTGGCTGTTGTTGTGAGGGGTCGGGTGGATCTCCTCGCTGCTCTGCGGCGTAAGGGTGTTCTTCTCACTAAAGCTGAAGCGTGGAGAGGTGTCAGCCGTGGTGGGAGATGAGGGGCCGGCGCTTGACACTGTACTTGAGGGACCACTGCTGTCTGCATGGAGAAATACACACACACAAACCATTTTTTGGCTTATTCTGCAAAACAGGTGCCATTTGTCTCTCATACATATGTATGTTTGTGTAAAAAATGACTTCAGCAATGAATAATTGATGCCAGCATTTACTGTGTTACTATAAAGGTTTTTCTAAATGCATAATTTTTTTGCCTGCTCAACCCCTGCGTTTTCACTATTCCTTGATGTATTAGCAAAATATACACATTTTAAATAAAAAATATCTGAAAATTAAGTCTTTAAAATTAGTACTTGATATGAAAATAACATACTTTAAAAGAGTCTACTTAAAGGTGCAGTATGTAACATTTTTTCATTAAAATATCCTAAAACCACTAGGCCAGTGTTAAATATTTTGTTCAGTTGAGTACTTACAATATCCCAAATGTTTTCAACTATTTGTAAATCGTGAGAAAATTGCTATTTTATCCAAGGAACCGGGACGTGTGAGGGAGTCCCCTGTCAATTGCGTCATATCTGCGTTACCCTCGGTTTCTGGTTTTATTTTGCAGAAACGCTTTACTCTCACTGCAGTGTGCAACAAGTGTCATAGCAGCCGGCGAGTGAACGCACAGAGTAACATCATAACATCATCAAATATATCTAAAATGATAAACAGAGCTGTGTTACCTCATACTCATGACCGGAAAAGCGGAAATGGCGCCGGCGACTGTGGCATAATAAAAGTCCCGGTGCTTGTGAGGCGTGTGTTGCGATCATCTTATTAACAATCGCTCCAGCGGCCTTGCTCAGCTCCCACAACACTCGGTCCTGCTCTGCCTACAGTAACGTTAATAATCGCATCCATGAACATGATTTCTGCCCGAGTCCTATCCCGATTATTTTCCACCGGCTGTGAGGTGAAGACCACATGTCCCAAGATTCTGCGCTCAAACTAGGCGTCATCAAACTACGCCTTTGTTTTGAATAGGCGACCTCTAGCGGACGGAAAGGTTACATAGTGCACTTTTAAGTGCAAACTGAATATAAATGTTTTAGGACACTTAAGTGCATATTAACTGCAAATAAACAGAAATTTATTATAGTTAAAAATGTATATTAAATGCAATTAGCTGATTATTAGAGTGTGTTTTTGACACAGCAGGACTTAAGTACACCTTTATATGTAATTTCACTTCTATTGTCTTTGAAATATGGTTAAAGTGTTTATTAAAGTGTATGTATTTAAATATATTTGAAATGACAAATTAGTAATAATGAAGCTTTTAGTACATTTAACACAGGGCCGTGCACAGGGGTGTGGCTCGGTGGCTAGAGCCACTGGCCCTCTGCCCTCATCGGCTGAGGTGCCCCTCTTGCTCTCCTTCCCTTTCTCACCCCCAGATTCCCATAAAAATTCTGCTAAAAATCCACTAATTCCGTGTTTTCCTGCTCGCTTCACAGCATCGCTCAGTCTGTGGCAGTGCCCGCTCTCTCTGGAGACGACAGTTCCAGAATGTCATCCCATTAACAGGTACATTACAAACTACAATCCACATTACAGACAGTGGTTTACCTGCGGAATTAGTAATTTGGTAGTTTGTTTTTGTATTTCTGTCTGTAATGTTTTGCTCCTGGTCTTCTAATAGTGCTAACAACTTATATCCTTATAAATATCCATGCTCTTGGAACATAATTAATTGTCTAATCAAATTATTGTACCTGATCTGATCTAATATAACACCAAATTGGCTGTTGTCAGCACACTTTGTAGACAAAAAAAACAATGACTTCACAAAAAAGAATGAGAAGTGAGAGAGTAAAGGGGGGCTAAAGCCCATTCAACATTGAAAGCTCCAGCAAGGCAGTGGGTGAATCGTCATATAGAATATTTAGCAGACAGTTTGTCACACTTTAACTCCTGTAAAGTATATTTCCCATTATAATCAATTGTCTGAGTTAATACTAGTATATAGGCCTAACATACATCATATTTATGATATTTTATTAAGACCATATTAATAGTAGGCTAGTACACAATTAAAAAAGGTGATATAGCCTATAATTCTAAATGAGTTGTATCATAGGGTAGCCTACAACAGAGCTAAAAGGCACACACTAAGATAATACTTGTTAAAAAAAAGTCCCTTTACCAAAGTTTGTACTATTTTCTGTTTATTTTGATAAATAAAATAATTCATTATTGTTCAATGAATATTACAATATGTTAATATAAAAATATATTTAAAAAAGTAAAGATTCTGAAAGCATTGAATGAGATCCCATAGTAATTTAATAAAGCTTTACAATATATATTTGTTTATACACTCACCTAAAGGATTATTAGGAACACCATACAAATACTGTGTTTGACCCCCTTTCGCCTTCAGAACTGCCTTAATTCTATGTGGCATTGATTCAACAAGGTGCTGAAAGCATTCTTTAGAAATGTTGGCCCATATTGATAGGATAGCATCTTGCAGTTGATGGAGATTTGTGGGATGCACATCCAGGGCACGAAGCTCCCGTTCCACCACATCCCAAAGATGCTCTATTGGGTTGAGATCTGGTGACTGTGGGGGCCATTTTAGTACAGTGAACTCATTGTCATGTTCAAGAAACCAATTTGAAATGATTCGAGCTTTGTGACATGGTGCATTATCCTGCTGGAAGTAGCCATCAGAGGATGGGTACATGGTGGTCATAAAGGGATGGACATGGTCAGAAACAATGCTCAGGTAGGCTGTGGCATTTAAACGATGCCCAATTGGCACTAAGGGGCCTAAAGTGTGCCAAGAAAACATCCCCCACACCATTACACCACCACCACCAGCCTGCACAGTGGTAACAAGGCATGATGGATCCATGTTCTCATTCTGTTTACGCCAAATTCTGACTCTACCATCTGAATGTCTCAACAGAAATCGAGACTCATCAGACCAGGGAACATTTTTCCAGTCTTCAACTGTCCAATTTTGGTGAGCTTGTGCAAATTGTAGCCTCTTTTTCCTATTTGTAGTGGAGATGAGTGGTACCCGATGGGGTCTTCTGCTGTTGTAGCCCATCCGCCTCAAGGTTGTGCGTGTTGTGGCTTCACAAATGCTTTGCTGCATACCTCGGTTGTAACGAGTGGTTATTTCAGTCAAAGTTGCTCTTCTATCAGCTTGAATCAGTCGGCCTATTCTCCTCTGACCTCTAGCATCAACAAGGCATTTTCGCCCACAGGACTGCCGCATACTGGATGTTTTTCCCTTTTCACACCATTCTTTGTAAACTCTAGAAATGGTTGTGCGTGAAAATCCCAGTAACTGAGCAGATTGTGAAATACTCAGACCGGCCCGTCTGGCACCAACAACCATGCCACGCTCAAAATTGCTTAAATCACCTTTCTTTCCCATTCTGACATTCAGTTTGGAGTTCAGGAGATTGTCTTGACCAGGACCACACCCCTAAATGCATTGAAGCAACTGCCATGTGATTGGTTGATTAGATAATTGCATTAATGAGAAATTGAACAGGTGTTCCTAATAATCCTTTAGGTGAGTGTATATATAAACAAATAAATATATTTTTATTATATAATATATGATTATTATAATTTTTTTTTTTAAATCTGATGGTTTCATTATAAATATGATTATATCTAAGGTAGACAACCAACTTAATATATGATATTTACCATCTGAATCTAAAAATGTCATGTCAACAAATGGAAAAGTCAACTGGCTGTTTATTATTATGTTAATTATTGTGCCCTTTACCCCAAATAACATACTTTTACATATTCTTCCATTATTGGAAAACTGTTACTTTATTTACTTTGAACAAAACTGAAAATCATTAAGAAGACCTTTGTCTCAAAATATATTCAATAATTTTAGCGATTCTCATTTGCTACATAAATCTACAACATTTTAAAAAAAACATTAAATATGAGATCAAATTAGCGCAGAATCAACTTTTTGGAAGCGTAATTACAACAACATAAATTGAATGAATTAGCACTAAAGCCTAACAATTGTATTTACAATATGATTGTAAAAGGTTTGTTATTCAATCTCTACATTCAGACGATACTCAACCCCCTTATAGTGCCCCTTTTTTTAGTTTGGGCCACTGCCCCTCAAAATGTCTGTGCACGGCCCTGATTTAAAATATATTAAATGTAATATCGCACCATAGTTAAACTTATTTTACAGGTGCTTTAATATGTTAGTCAACACATCAAAATAACGTGCTGCTTTAAAACATGACAAAAGATTATAGATTAAAGTACATTTTAAATGTTTTATAAAGTAAAACTTAATTATACATTATTACAAAGTGCACCCTTTAAAAGTGCACTTAAGTGTATTAAGAAAATTAAGAAAAACTCTTTAAGTACACTTAAGTGGCATTTTATTCCATTAATACTATATTATCTGCAAGTAAAGTTTTTTTTTAAACAAACTGTTAAGATTTGAAGAACACTACAAGTGCACATTCAATACAATTAAGCACACAATGACACAAGTTACACCGATCAGGCATAACATTAAAATATTGTGTTGGTCCCACTTTTGCTGCCAAAACAGCACTGACCCCGTCGAGGCATGGACTCCACTAGACCCCTGAAGGTGTGCTGTGGTATCTGGCCCCAAGATGTTTGCAGCAGATCCTTTAAGTCCTGTAAGTTGTGAGGTGGGGCCTCCATGAATCAGACTTGTTTGTTCAGCACATCCCACAGAGGCTCGATTGGATTGAGATCTGGGGAATTTGAATTTGAATTTTTACATGCACCTGGCCATCCACGTGATGTAAAAGAAAATGTGATTCATCAGACCAGGTCACCTTCTTCCATTGCTCCGTGGTCCAGTTCTGATGCTTATGTGCCCACTGTTGGCGCTTTCGGCGGTGACCAGGGGTCAGCATGGGCACCCTGACTGGTCTGTGGCTATGCAGCCCCATACGCAACAAACTTCGATGCACTGTGTATTCTGACACCTTTCTATCAAAACCAGCATTAACTTCTTGAGCAATTTGATCTACAGTACCTTGTCTGTTTGATCGGCCCATACAGGCCAGCCTTCACTCCCCACGTGCATCAATGAGCCTTGGCCGCCCATGACCCTGTCGCCGGTTCTCCACTGTTCCTTCCTTGGAGCACTTTTGATAGATACTGACCACTGCAGACCGGGAACACCCCACAAGAGCTGCAGTTTTGGAGATGCTCTGACCCAGTCGTCTAGCCGTCACAATTTGGCCCATGTCAAAATCGCTCAAATCCTTACGCTTGCCCATTTTTCCTGCTTCTAACACATCAACTTTGAGGACAAAATGTTCACTTGCTACTTAATATATCCCACCCACTAACAGGTGCCGTGATTAAGAGATAATCAGTGTTATTCACTTCAACTGTCAGTGTGATATGTCATGATGCTATGCCTGATCGGTGTATATACTCATCTTTAATCACCTTTTTGGTTTGTTTAAAATGTCAGCACTGTTACCATAACTTTGTATAGTAAAGAATTGATAATTGAAAAGTGTATATTTGTAGAAATCAACAGTAAATCCTCATTCTAAGAAGCACAATCTTGAGCACAAGGCTTGTCAAATAAAACTCTTGACCTCTTTACTGTCAACTCTGTTACCTTGCATAATTATATCCCAAAGTACAATTTAGCTTGCAATGGGACAATGATATTTGTTATCATTTAAACATAATTTGAACATCTGGTCCATCCAACATACTATATGTAACACATGTTAGTACAATAGATGAGTGTATTCTCCATGTGAAGTATCTTAGGGAAGCCGTACTCACACCAGGGTGGCCGATCAGAACGCTGGCGCAGTGAAACCGAGGAGGACAGCACTCTGTGAGGCATGTAAGTGTCCCCTGTGGGCTGGTTATGGGAGTCAAACATGGCTGAGAGAGCTACAGAAGGGGAGACAAGCACAAACAGTTAGGACACAAGTGCATTCTATTGCAGTATAAAAAGGAACTGAGAGTGACCTAAAAGTACAACATGTTTTTTGTCATTTCTTGTGTTAGTTAAATCTATGCTATGGGCATCACCTCTGGTTGTCCTGGTGTGGGAATCTCCTGCATTTTCACACACGGCCGTCAGGAACTCGTTGACTTGTTTTAGTGAGAGCGAGTTGTGGAGGGTCTCGAGGGGGTAGATTGAGGGCACCATGGAGCAGCCTTCAAAACCTACAGATGAGAGAAGTGATTAGAGAAAACAGTCCTCTATTCAGACATCAGTGTACACCCAGAAAAAACTCAGTCTATAACCACTGAACCAATGTCAATAGTCATTCCACCTACTGCCAAACCCTTGTTAGAGACAGAACCACAGACAGAGTCACAGGTGGGAAACATTCAGACATACATGCACACAAATAAACCCACCTCATCCTCTTATCACTCATTCAAGACTTGGCATGTATTACATAGGTAATCTTAATCTACATTCAAAAATGAAGACTAATACATAATCTGGTAGTAATGTAGCCACACTCACGCACACAACTTCAAATAAAACAAAAAAAGTTCAATTGTTAATTAATTGTTAGAGTCTCTATGCACCTCTTTTAGTTGAAAAACCAAATTCTTAATGTAGATGAAAGCAACACACTTAAATTAGGAGGAAGCTGGCAGAGACAAGAATAAAAACCAGAATGAATGTGAGAACTGCACCTGCGGATCATCATGTAATCAGTGAATGAATTTTATAAAAGGAGACATGCATTTCATGACAAAAAACATCACTTATGACTGTTCTTTATGAAAATGACCCTGGATTCTGGAGAATGTAAATTAAAAAAACACAAAAACAAGCAAGAGTATGATTATGTATGAAGTAATTGCAGTTTAAATAATTATTGAGAGTTTAATACATTAATAATTATTTAGAAATTAACTCACATATGGAACAGAAATTTGTAATATTCCTTTTTTCAAATCCCCAGAGGCCTGTGGCATGCAAATAATATGCCACTATCATGCAAGTCAGTCACTGTTACTGTTACTTTGATACGTCAGTGAGTCGATGCGACTGCAAGCTGACACAGTTGCAATCAGATGCCACTGGCATGCATCTGCCACACAACACACCCCAGCAAACAGCAGTGAGAGATCACTCATAATGCTTCTTCATCCTCTTCTCTAAACAGCACTAAATCTGACATTAAAACATGTCTCAATCTGTTCTGTCCTTTCTAAACACTGGTCTGAATAGGTTGCACGAGTACCAGCACAGGTGACCTTTTTAAGGGCTAATTTATTAACTACTTATTACAATCTTTTTTTTAGGGAACTATCACCTGCACAATGGTGGGTTTGCGGTAATAATATTTTTTTGCATGTTATTTCGTTCTCTTTCATTAGTTATTATTTCATTATAATTTTTACGGAGCCCCTAAAGGGACATGGTGAAGAAAAAAAATATCATATTTTTGTCCCTTTAGGGGCTCTGTATATTTTCATTACACTACCATTTAAAAGTTTGGGGTTGGTAAGATTTGAAGGACATGCTAACCATGGCTCCATTTATTTGATCAAAAATACAATAAAAATAGTAATATTGTGACGTATTATTGCAATTTAAAATACCTGTTTTCTGGATATATTTTAAAATGTAACTTATTCCTGTAAGGGCAAAGCTGAATTTTCAAAAGCCATTACTCAGTCTTCAGTGTCACATCCTTAATATTGCTTAATATTTTTGTGGGAACTGTAATACTTTTTATGATATTTTCTTTGGTGATTTATCCAAACTTTTGAACGGTAGAGTTTTTTAACAGGAAAACAGCATAGCAAATTTATAATTTTAGATTAATTACGTTAAGATCAAAGCACAAGATTTATTTTATTTCCCTGATAGCCCTAAAAATAGTCACAATCTATATAAACGTCAATAAGTTAAAGAAAAAAAAACAAGAGCTGTGTCATTGCAAGCTGCTTTTCCCAATAACACAAGCATGCTTCAAACAGCAGAGGCGCTAGAGCAAAGCTGAGGCGGCTGTGGCAGCGGCCATTACTGCAGTCACGGCACAGCAGGGCACGGAGGGACCTCCGCAGGGCTGACCGTAGAGGTACTCTAGTGGGTCCTGGCCAGAGATTAACCAGTTGCGGAAGAGGCGGAGATGGTAGGAGCATTGATGGAGGTGGTGGGCAAAAGCACTGTCCAAACAGAACGGATGGCCAATATTGGGGTCGTTGGAAAAGCGCCTCAGCAGCTGGGCTACCTGGTGCTCTTCCAGGGGTTCTGAGGAAGAAGAGGCAGAGCAGGGAAGAGAAGAGTGGGGAGTAGGGGTTGGAAAGCAGACGTGTGAAGGCATGGGGTCCTCATGGGTACAGAGATTACCGTTTCATTACTTGGCATGCTATCAGAAAAACTCCCCACAATAGGTATGACAGCGTTTAATAGACACATCTCCACATTTAAACACACCTAAACAAGGGCCTGGGCAACTTGTGACCAGCAGATAATCCCAAGCAAACACACAGCAGCACTTAAGTCCGTTGTAGTCCACCACCTTCATCCACAAACAATGATGTACAGTTCTATGCACACAGATTGCAAAGGAAACAGCACCAACTCCTAGAGTCAACATTAATCGCTTAAGGCACAAGGCCACAAGGGATTCAAGGAACAACTCACTAAGCTATACACAGACATGGTCTACATTCCCACACTGACATCTAGAACTTCTAAACAGATCTACTTTTCCCTCACACGGTAAGTTTTTGAGCGTGCATACTGACACTGTGTAGTTAGACCCAGCCGATTAACTCAATTGACCTGATCGGATTAAAGCTGCAGTGAGATAAAGATCTATCATTACCTGAGCCAGACCACCATAGAGGTGGTTTAACCGCCACGGCAGAAGTGTCATCCTGTGTGCCTAAAGTGAATACAGTGCTCAGTGGAGTCAAACATCACACCCCGATTAGACTACACCATGAGAAGGTGACATCTTTAAAAAAAAACATACACTTAAACTTTGTGGTCAGTACGATTTTTTTTTTTTTTTTAAAGAAATGAATACTATTATTCAGCAAGGATGCATTAAATTGACCAAAAGTGATAGTAAAAACATTTATAATATTACAAAAGATTTATATTTCTTTTGAACTTTTTATTCATCAAACAATCCTGAAAAAAAATATCGCTGTTTCAATAAAAATAGTAAGCAGCACAAACGTTTTCAATACTGATAATAAATGTGTCTTGAGCAGCAAATCAGCATATTAGAATGATTTCAGAAGGATCATGTGACACTGAAGACTGGAGTAAAAATTCAGCTTTGCCATCACAGGAATAAATTACATTTTTATAATATAAATAGAAAACAGTTATTTTAAATTGTAATAATATTACAGTTATTACTGTATTTTTGATCAAATAAATGCAGCCTTGATGAGCATGATTGATGATTTTAGAAATATTTAAAATCTCTTACTGACCCCAAACTTTTGAGCGCTAGTGTAATGGCCATTTTTATAGATATTTAACATAGATCGTTGGTAATGTTACTGATTGCTACTGTTTTTCCCCCTTCTATACTATTTGGATATTTGATTATATTTATTATTTTACTACTTATTTCAATTTAAAAAAAATATTACAAAACAAATGATTCTGTTTGTAAAGTTATGTTGCTAACAAATCCAGTTTATATTTATATTTATAAATAGACAATCTATTTAAGAGCCGAGGCAATGAAAAAACAGGCTCAGCGGCCTGACTGCATACTTGATTTTTATTCGATTCATAATCTTGTCAATAGATCATAACCAATCGTTCCAACACAAACACACACAGCCACACATTTGTTCATAGTGTGGATTTTCTATTTACTTCAGTTGTTTTTATATTAAACCAGTAAATTATATTTGCTACACCCAACACTACGTGTTACAGAAACCATTTGGCATTCTTGGATTTTAATTAAAACATTATACAATCTCTTTATTAAGCCGTTTCATCATGTGCACCATTGGGAGATGCCCAGAATGTAGATGATTGCAGGTTTAACTATCCTTGCGGGGACATTTGATACCCACCTGACCCACATTTACACACACTTAGTGAGAAAACACAAAAATATAATAATTAAGCTGAATGAATTAAATTTGTTTAAAGAGTGTGCACTCATTTCAGAGACGTGATGGCAAGCGAGTATTTCTTATTAACTACAGAGACATAATTACTTTGGACAAAAGGCTCCTATGTGAAAGGCTTCGAGAGCTGGATGGCTGGGAATGTGTGGTGGGTAGAGTGTGTGGGATCTGGCAGGGAATGGGATTGTGTAGGCAGATCAGGGACCATCTTAAGCTTTGTGTGAAATGTACTGAACGCATACAGCACTGTGTCCAAATACACCTACACCTACACACTGCAGTAATTAACATCAGTTTACAAGCAGTTCATTTCTATTGGTCTTGACCTTTGTTATCACCTCCATTCAGGTTTGTTTATGCTAGACAACATCTCTGGACATCCTCTTGATCACAACATTTGAAAGACGAGTCTTTTCCCGAGAGAGAAATACACTGATCATCTTAACCAACATAAACATGCAGATTATACACAGCACATGTGTCTAAAAAATAGGAGTGGAGAACCACAAAAGACACTGGCTAGGAGTTCATCTGTTTCTGCACGTGTGGTAGGTTATTAACTGTAGATTTCAATTTGAAAGAAATGCTAGTATTTGTAATTTTTGGCATTTCCAAATATAATGGTCTCTTTTTCTGTAGACAGACTGTAAAAAGCATTGAGATTTTATGCTGCCTCCCATGAAGAATCAAAGGGAAACAGGGTAAAATACTTATTGGCGTCGTAACTCAACATTCAGAACATTTAACATAATAACAGAGCACAACCACATTGAATTTAAATAAAAATAGAGAAAAGATTAATGGAGTAAAAAGTGTCAGGTAAACCAATTCCCAGTGAACAATCACTGTCGGCTATTAAATACTGTCATAACAGTAAAAAACAATGTCCATTAATACCAGAGCGATGAGAATTGCTCACAGGGGAAAGGTTTAATCACCGGTGTGCTGTCCAGTAGTGGTTCAGATTCATTATCTCGAATATCTATTCAAATCTATTGTACACTTGAAAAAAAAAAATCAGTATCTTAGAATCTCAGTATTTTTGTTATTGTTTCCATAGAAATATCTAAATTCAAATACTTTACAATATTGCATAAAATATTACAACAAAAAATATACTGTATATTCTCACTTTATTTTTCTCTTAACTTAACTCAATATATTCTCTCTGACATACACTGTTGTTAGTGAATAGTGAATTTTACTTCCCAAATGTAAAACAAGACAAAAATACTGATTAAGAACATGATATTTTTTTGCAGTGTAATACACTCAACCGCCCCCACAGACTTGTGCACATACAAGCACAGGAAACACAAACACGTGCTTAAACTCATCAACACAAAGAGTCATCCGTAAAGTGATTAGCATTGAGTCACTGGGTGAGGGTGAGAGTTGTCCGCAGAAGGTTTCAGATAGCGATAGTGGTGCATGTGGGAAGGGTAAGAGGCTGGTTGAATGTTTAAAAAGATGAAACTGGAGAAGTCGAAAGAACCATGGCAGAAATCACGTCAAAGAAAACAAAACCAACATAAATTTCCGAAATGAAAAGGTTTCCATAGACATGCAAAACAAAGGGAGGTGGAGAAAGAAGTGGAAATATACTTGAAGAGAAGCAGACGTACCATTAGTCGGATGCTTTGCAAACGACACAGAAAATCGCTTTACTGCCGGCATAGACAACAACTCTGAGGAAATAAAAAAGGTCACTAGTTACCATTTTTACAGTACACCTGTACAGGATAGGGATGGTGTTACAGAGCTAAAGGTGTGAGACTGTCAAGGATAGTAGGATGAGGAGTGTACGGCTGGGTTTCTACTGTGACTACAGCAGGATACAGACTCAGAAACACTGGGACAGGAAGCAGGAAGAGCAGCGTTTAGTGTCTCAATGTAGTGTCTCTTTTAGCTAAAGAGTGAGAATGTTTCTTATTACGAGGAAGTAAGATGAGGTTCACTGAGGCCATTTCTAGCTCAGGTAGAGAAAATAAACTATTTAAGTAAAAAAGAAAATGAAAATAAGACAACAGATCTTTATCCTAACTGCTTAAATGTCTTCACAGAGTCACCACAGTGAATGAGTGGATCTATTTATAACGCTTTAGCTACAGTAATATTTTGGGCTTGTCACTTTATGGGCACTTCTCTACTATAAATACAGATTCCTTCTTATCAGACGCCATCTCTCAGAACAAACAAAATGGTGGACAGAAGCATGAAAAGCTTAAGACGGTCAGGTCAACCCCTCACCTATGTGATATAAGCAGCTCTGAGAGCCTGTAGCGTAACAGCAAATGCCTTCACAGGACACAACACCACACACAACAGTGAAGACAAAGAGACTGGGGATTGTGTTCAATGACCAGCCAGTCCTAGAGACCAGCCAGAGGTTTAAAATGAAGCTAATAAGGTTAAATGAACAGGCTCATGTATACGATAGTAACAAATGAGAGTGTAAAAGTTATAACTGCAAATCGGCAGTAAAGAAAACAGGACACAGGAAATGGGAACTAAAACAAAGAGAACTCCAAACAATGTCACACTGACACCTTGTGGACAAAGGGTTTCACCACTAGCGTAAAAACTGAACATTCTGGAAGGAATCGGTATCTAAGAGCACTGAAATCCAAAGCTAATGGCCATTTATCAAATTTAGTAATAATTTATACCCATTAAATTTTGCTGTTCACAAAATCTACATTCTTACCATGTTTTTGTTTCAAACTTTTTGGGATTCCTGCAGCAGTACATAAAAATATGTGCTTCCAATTAAACAATGTCAAGAATAAAACACTGCTCACAATTATGATAAATGACAAGAAACAAAGACAATTTCTGAAAGACAATAAATGGCACAGCAGACTCCATGAGCCTTTGGACACCACACATTCAAGACTATGAAAATGAACCAGATGTGAAATGGTGAATATGACAGTGAGATGTGCGATACACCATCAGGGCCTGATGTAACGAGAGTTCTTAATCCTAGACTTTACAGGAAGTGCCCTTTACCTAGAGTTCCTACATTGTAAACTCTTTTATTATCTCCATGAGAGAAGGAGCTGGACTGAGCACATACCGTCTTTATAGGTCAAACTGCCCGAGGAGAATTTTTTGCGGTGTGTGCGTGCGTAGTCCTGAAGGTTGGGGGCACTAGAGGAGCCCCCCAAGACGGTGGTGCTGAAGAGACCAGCGCACTGAGAGCCTGCAGAGGGGGTTAGATCATGGAATTAGTGTGCACACCAACCACATGCACTTATTAATCAAAACACAGCAGTTACTGCAGAGGCAGTGAGAGGATTAAAAAATCATAATATATGACTCATGCCAAAACCATTAGGGTCTGGCGAACATCAATGACAGGCTAGTAGAGCAAAATCTGATTAACAAGAGACAAAAGCAATGTTCTGGTCAGGAAAATATTAATTAAAAGTATATACATTATATCTATTAGGAGCAATTATAAACAACAACAACAAAAAAAACATCGGCAAATGCCAGATGAGTATGATATTAGTGAACATTAGCGTTCACATGTCATTGATAGTAAATCTATATGATTACACAAACTAACTTCAAATCTACAGATAGTTAGGTATGAAATATGTCAGACTGCATGCAGGATTATTTTGCTCATTTTCACCCTTTTCAAATCTGTTTTTTATCATGCAGAATTTTTACGTTTTAAAATTGCAGCAAATTCAAGGCACTTTCTTTCATAGGCAACATCTTTGTGTATAAAAATCCAACAAAACTGTCATCAGAGATCACAGCACTAAATTAAAGCACTGAACAGCAGCATCCCACCAGCACGCACCAAGCTCCATCTCTGTCTGGATCTGAAGTGTGTATCCACTAATTTCCTTGGTAATGTCAATGTGGTCAGCTAATGGTTTTTACACCAAAAATAACATGCAATATAGTGTTGCCTTGGATTGAGAGGGTGTGTTCCTGTCAGGGAGAAGAGATAAACAGCAGTTGTTGAAGCTGAGTGAGGGACAGACACATGATACCAACCTAATCCGCTCTGCTTCATCTCTGGAGACTGACGTGAGCAAGAGGGAAAGAGGCGATAGCTGCCCCCTTTAGAGGATGAGCTTTCTGACAGGACCTGTGCATGGACACAAATAGAACTGTTGAATTATGGTACATAAAACCCAGCCTGATTCAGTCAATTTGACACCACAGAGATTTATAAAAGTATTTATAAAAGTATTTTTCAAAGCACACTGTACAATGGTCAGCATAGTAGGTGGCTGAGTGTGATGGCAGCTGTGATACCTCCATGGAGCCAGTCTTGCGATTCCGGATCAGAGGGGATTTCCTCTGGGTGCTGATGGCCTCCGAAAGGGGCAAGGCACGGTCGGGCTCATCTCGTGCAAGGTTTTCCAAACTACCAGGGTCTGTTTGCTTTTGGTCATTCTATGTTAACACACACAGACATGGAAAATTCAGAAAAACACAAACTTGGCTATTAATAGCTGAACAACAATCTAATTCAATACATGATGAGAAAATGGAACAAATGAAAGACTGTATACTTCAGCAGAGGCTGGACGGAAGCCAAATCCCATCGGAGCGCTCTCCTCCTCGGATACTTTGACCCCAGGGCTGAAATGCAGTTCCACATGGAAGCGCTCTTCAGAGGATGGGTCCTGAGTTAACACAATATCACAATTGTCACATTTCTTTGAAGAACTCTTTTGAGACTACACAGTCCCCACTCAAACAAAACATTGGAAAGCTCAGTTATGACAGGTCACTTATGTTTATTCTATACCTCAGTGGAGCAGAACAGACAGTGAGAGCAGGATGTACCTTGTTGTTGTCTTCGTAGAGCATAATGACGATCTGGGTCATGTAGTTGAGCTCAGACACTGCACTTAGATAATCCATGGCTCTCTTCCACTGCTGGTCCTTCTCCTCCTGAAACATCATATGTATCATTTAACAGTTAACTGAAACCACAATCAAAGGTGCTTGCTTAAAGTGTGTTCTCTCTTATTTTTCTACATTTGTACTTTTGCACTAGCTTTTGAACTACTTTACCCTTGTGAAAATGAAGTAAAATTTGTATTATTATTTTTTTTTCCAGTACTTATTACTGAAAAAATATACTTTAAAAGAATATACTTGTGCAAACTGAATGTAATATTTTCAGATGCTTAAGTGACTGCCATTAAATGAAAATGGATAATAGTTTATTTCTTTTTGTAGTGTATCTTCATAGGTAATTTCATAATTACATCTGTTGTCTTTGAAACATGGCCATGCTAAATGTACTAACAAGCATTTATAGTAAAGTCACCTTTATTTATATAGCACTTAATACAATACAGATTGTTTCAAAGCAGCTTTACAGCAATAAAACAGGAAAATAATGATTCACTTATGCAAACAGAGTTCAAGTCTGCTGTAAAGCAGCTTTAAAAAGAAAATAGTGTCATTGTTCAGTTCAGTGTTAATTCAGTTCAGTTCAATAACTGCAAAGATCATCAAATATGAAACAAGTTCAATTCAGCTATAAAGAAGTCGCTGAACATATTAATACACAAAACATATTTAAAACGGGAAAGATTGAGAGCATTGAGATTTGAGATTAACTACATAAACTACATTCGACATGAAATCCGAGATACATTTTTACAGACTGAAGAGAAAGAGAAGCAAATGGATCACTGCAGTTCACAGAAACAACTGAACTCCAGGCAGCGAAACGTGGATTTGCAGTTATCAGTTTGTGTCAATATGTTGAATTTTGGGGTAAAATCATACCCTATATATTGTATTATTATATATTGTATTGACAACTCATCAATTAAATATCTAACATCTTGTATTCTGCATAATTGTATGTTTTTAAATAAACACTGACAAAAACAACACAAGTTTTAGGGCTGGACGATATGATGATCAATACATATAACATTGATATAAGTGATCACCCAGATTTAGACCTACCTATATTGTATTTAAAGCATTCACCGGCAAATTTGCTTCATGTATTTCCCCGGTGTCAAAATCAGGCATATATAGATGTCAGGAAACACGATTCCTGGCTGCATGTCAATATCCATGGATCACTGGATCTTTGGCAAGTTGTAAGGAACACTATATCGAGTCTAACCTTTAGTTTAAACTGATAATCGTTTGTTTTACTCGTGTTTCCCCTATTAACTCCAGTCATTCAGCTGCTCTTTTGCCACTCTTTTGTCCGGCTGAAGGGGGCATGTTCTGGCAGGAAAGTGACGGCAATGCATACCCTCTATAAACACTACTTTATATGAAGGTAAGAGGAAAATAAATGCCATCGAAACGTTTCAGAAGACAGTCAGATCCCTTTAGAGATACATTCAAATAAATCTCCACCCCCAATTCAATATTTATATTTTTCTTCCTATATTTTGAGGATCACGTATAATGAGCTTGTTGTGCAAATGTATGGCCAGTCAACCAGTGCATCTCTAGCTGAAAATGATGCGTCACTTAGCAAGCTAGAGGTGACAGTGGCAAGAAACCAAAACTCTATCGGTGACAGAAATGGAGAAAAAACCTTGAGAGAAACCAGCCTCAGTCAGGGGATCAGTTCTCCTCTGGCCATACGAACCAACATGATTATAAGTCAGATAAACTAAATATAGCAAAGTGTAATTTCTATTGAAACTTGTGTCATGTTTTTAAATATATTTGTAATTGCAAACCTGTAATGATGAAGGTGCAATTCAGTACATTTAAAATATTTTAACTTGTTAACACAAAATGTTACGTTATGTTACATTTAATATTGAATAACACACTACAGTTAAAATTAAGTACTTTGCATATGCTTTAATATGTTAGTCAACATATCAAAATAATTCTACTTCTTTGACAAAAAGGATAAAAGATTATTAAAACAATTATTTAAAATGTACTTAAAAGTAAAACTTAATTTGCCATTATAACAAAGTACACTTTTTTTGTGTTATTAAAGTTATGAAATACAGTAGACAGAAAGAAGCTCAATAGGTTTTGGTACACAGCTTATGTGTGCGTCACTTTGATTCTCTATTCCTCGTCATTTCTCTTTATAATAAGCTATAATACTTACATCCAATAGGCCGCCATAACGGAAGAGGCTAAGCAGGGAGTGGACGTGACTCTCACTTGTGAAATACAGCCGAGTTCGGACATGCCTGCCTGGTGACAGCACTCCACGTGAATATCTGGGACACAAAGATATGGACAAATCTCTCATGGTCAATAGGCAAGACCAAATAAAAGAAAAAGGAGGATGCAGCTTGTTTACAGACTCACAGAGGATGCAGCTTGTTAACAGACTCGTCCTCGTGTGTCCTCTGAAGGTCCAGTTGAATCTTCTTCACTAAAGGCAGACAGTAGGCATATGCAATATCCAGCTTTTCCACCTTATTAATGCCATACTCCTAAAAAAAGGTAGTTTAAAATCAGAGGTACAATAGCAGATCCTGGCTTTGTGTGGAATACTGGGTAGATATAGAAACATTAAAAAATATTGCCTAGAAGACTAAATTACAGTACCCAAGAGTATCTGTATTTTGTTGATACGACTCCCATTCAACAACATCAGTAGTTCAATGCTACTGCTGTTAGCAGGGTTATTATTGTTAACTTAAAAAATAAATAACAATAAATGAATACATTTTAACTTGAAATAAAATTAAAAATTAAATGAAACAATAAAATATTTTTTAAAAACTTGTTTCATTTCAGCTAGTCGCTAAGGCAACATTTCTCATTTACATTTAGTTTAAGTTAAAGTACTAAAATAACTAAAACTAAAAACTAAAACTAAATAAAACCTATATAGACCTATTTCAAAATAAAAATGACAAAAACTTACTAAACAAATTACAAAATACAAATTTATAAAAAATAAAATCTACTATATATTCTACACTCACCTAAAGGATTATTAGGAACACCATACTAATACTGTGTTTGACCCCCTTTCGCCTTCAGAACTGCCTTAATTCTACGTGGCATTGATTCAACAAGGTGCTGAAAGCATTCTTTAGAAATGTTGGCCCATATTGATAGGATAGCATCTTGCAGTTGATGGAGATTTGTGGGATGCACATCCAGGGCACGAAGCTCCCGTTCCACCACATCCCAAAGATGCTCTATTGGGTTGAGATCTGGTGACTGTGGGGGCCATTTTAGTACAGTGAACTCATTGTCATGTTCAATTTGAAACCAATTTGAAATGATTCGAGCTTTGTGACATGGTGCATTATCCTGCTGGAAGTAGCCATCAGAGGATGGGTACATGGTGGTCATAAAGGGATGGACATGGTCAGAAACAATGCTCAGGTAGGCCGTGGCATTTAAACGATGCCCAATTGGCACTAAGGGGCCTAAAGTGTGCCAAGAAAACATCCCCCACACCATTACACCACCACCACCAGCCTGCACAGTGGTAACAAGGCATGATGGATCAAAGTTCTCATTCTGTTTACGCCAAATTCTGACTCTACCATCTGAATGTCTCAACAGAAATCGAGACTCATCAGACCAGGCAACTTTTTTCCAGTCTTCAACTGTCCAATTTTGGTGAGCTCGTGCAAATTGTAGCCTCTTTTTCCTATTTGTAGTGGAGATGAGTGGTACCCGGTGGGGTCTTCTGCTGTTGTAGCCCATCCGCCTCAAGGTTGTGCGTGTTGTGGCTTCACAAATGCTTTGCTGCATACCTCGGTTGTAACGAGTGGTTATTTCAGTCAAAGTTGCTCTTCTATCAGCTTGAATCAGTCGGCCCATTCTCATCTGACCTCTAGCATCAACAAGGCATTTTTGCCCACAGGACTGCCGCATACTGGATGTTTTTCCCTTTTCACACCATTCTTTGTAAACTCTAGAAATGGTTGTGCGTGAAAATCCCAGTAACTGAGCAGATTGTGAAATACTCAGACCAGCCCGTCTGGCACCAACAACCATGCCACGCTCAAAATTGCTTAAATCACCTTTCTTTCCCATTCTGACATTCAGTTTGGAGTTCAGGAGATTGTCTTGACCAGGACCACACCCCTAAATGCATTGAAGCAACTGCCATGTGATTGGTTGATTAGATAATTGCATTAATGAGAAATTGAACAGGTGTTCCTAATAATCCTAAAAATTGTCAAAAAGTATTTTTGGTATCGAGGGTAAAAAAAATGTTATTACATGAAGAAAGGAATAGCTAATATTAGTGAAAATAGCCTGCTTCTAAAGCAACTGTAGAAAAATAAATATTTAACTAAGGACAAGCTGTACAGGTTCACGTTTCAGAATTTCCTCACACACCTGAGGTATGACAATGTCAGCAAGTGCTCGAGAGAGCTTGAAGAGTTCAACTGTGTCCTCCAGGCCCAGGGAGCTGTTGTGCTGCACGTCATACTTAACACAGTCATAAATGTCAGGAATCTTGCTGATGTCGTAGCGGCCGCTCTTCATGCGGAAGTCCCTTTCCAACTTAGACCAGCGCTGCAGCATCATCTCCAGTGTCTCGCTGTGATACAGCTGTAAATCTGAGAGAAGCAACTCAAACTCATATACTCAGGTTGTACTTTCACAAGTTTATCTGTATGGTCTTTTTTATGTGAGAACAGAGCAATCACCTGCTGATTTGGGGTCTTCAAGTCTTTTGCGGATCTGTGAGGTGAGGCTCTGGACAAGGGTGTAGACTTGATCACACGTACTCACTGGATTCTCCACAGCCTTCATAGAGTTCACCAGAGAGCTGCTGCATGTTGGAGCCAGCTGGAGAAACAAAAGAGATGAAGTGGACACAGATGTGCTTTTCATATCAAGTCAGCGGAGGGACTGAAATACACCCCATAGTTTAAAATATATCTGACGCTCTGATTTACCCTGTCAAAGTCTTCTTCTGTGAAGATTTGATCTTTCTGCATGATTTCATGAAGTCGGGCCTTAACCCTCTGCTGACATCCGCTGAGGGATTCAATATCGTTATCCAGCAGGCCGTTCATGTTTGCGCTCTTTACCATCTGGACCAGGATGGGTGTCAGTTCCCCTTCCAGTGCCAGAAGACCCTGCGAGGCAGACAACCAACACCAGCTTAACATCCTCTGATAACTTTATATCTTTAAAACGTTAAATGACCTGTATTTGTTGTGGCTGAGAACCTTTGCAAAGGCAGCAGCAGTCATTTGCACCCTGCCCTCATCGGAGGCATAGATCTTGAGGTCATGCCGGTAGGTGCTGTGTAGCCTAAGCAAGCCACAGCCTGGAAAGCCAGCGTAATCCCCTATAAGTAGTCAAGAACATAACATTAATTGGTTTAATTGGTCATTACTCAACTGTAAGTCAGTTATTTAACTATGATTTATATATTTATATTTGAAAGTTCACCAAGTACTGATTTATTAAGCATTATATAATGTTTGTAGATGACTAATTAATGAACATTATTAAAATGTTGAGTCACGTCATTAATATGAATGTTAATCAATTAGTTTTAGGTGTAATGAGGTGCTGAAAGCATGAGATTTGTGGACTCTAGCAGACTCAGGCCACATCCACACGAAGCCAGAGCTTTTCCTATCCGTTCTTTTTTTTCCCTCGTCTCAAGAAATATCTGTGTTTTATTAACGCCTACACCTATCCCAACCCTAAACCTACCCTTACAATCAAGCAAATATAGTAATTAAATCACGCAATATTGATGTGCGCATGCCCAGTGGCCATAGCTGTATCCCCTCTAGTCTTTACCGTGCGGGACGTGGTGTGATGACATCACCGTTTTACAAAATATACGGATTGGCTGTACACACGAAAACGCAAGGTTGTCGGTTTCAGATTTATCCACTCTGGGCACCGGTTTAAAAAAATACCGGTTTCAGGCTCCTAAAACACTGATACGATACAAATTTTTTACGCATCTCTGTGTGGACGGGGCCACAGAAAATCATGATGAAGGGGTTCTCAACTCTTGCCCTCAAGGTCCAAAGATTTGCTCCAACCCTAATTAAACACACCTGAACAAGCTAATCAAGGTCTTCAAGATTACTAAAAAATTGCTGGTAGGGGAGTTTAGTCAAGGTTGGAGCTAAAATCTGCAGGAAAGTTGGCCTTGAGGGCCAGAGCTGAGAACCCCTTATCTAAAGTGTGAAATGGGTACAATCAGTTACGAATGTCTGTGTCCTTAATCTTAAGTGACTGACAAACAGGAGTTTTTATTTTTCACCTTGACCTCCAGGATACATGCAGCGGAAAGCCCTGCCAAGTTCTTCAGCCTGAACTCTGCCCGCTGGAGTTAGCTCTCCCCCCCATTTCAGCACCAGTAGTATAGAGGGGCCCTCTTTACGGGTATCTGCACACAACACAAACAACATCACCATAATGCACGACATGATTAAAGCCAAACACGACTTTGTTTCTCAATCAACAATCCTTGTACCTTCCTCCTCACTGGATGTTTTTGGCTGTCCATGAGGAAGGTAGGTTAGCTGCACTTTCCTATTGATTCCAGAGAAATGGCCATACCTGAAAAAAAGAATAGAACAGAACAGGGACAATATGTAGTTAGGGTGTCCACAGGCCCCAAAGAAGTTTACTTTCCACTTCGCTGTTCTTGACTGACATCTATATTAACATAGCCAGAAGGACCTGCCAGAACAGCTGCTCATAAATCCAACCAGTGCATCTATGCCATTGCTGAATGAGTGATGCTTGTCAAAGTTTGTGAAAGGGGACACTGCGATTTCATTGTGTCATAGGACGAAACTTACTACTGAGATTCTAAAAATACTGCATGTTGGGAATATCACTGAACATAGTGTTCATATACAACATCCTTCAACTGAATCTCCTTTAAGACATGTTACATGTCTCCTTAGATACACTAGAAACATCATTGTATTTGTATTGTATTTTTCAAAAGTCATCTGTTAAAAATATGATGGGAAATTAATGTTTTATATAACACATGAGCTAGTAAAAATGTTAATGAGCCATATATCTAGAAAATATGTCATGTGTTAAAAGACTGAAAGGAGGCCACCAAGGAAGACTGCAAGTGTGCCAGTTAGCATGGCCCAGTTAACATCTTACAGTAACGTACATTTCTAGAACAGTCTTCAGTTGTTCAAGCTTGGACTTCTTCTCCTCAACTTCACAGTCAGTATGCTGTCCTATGTCTGCCAAGAGTGTCCTGGTAATGTCCAGAACTTCCTGTGGAAACACAGATATGGAGTAGCACAGCAGGTTTTAACAATAAATTCAAGGTTCAAAATTCAGTGGTTCTCAAATAGTGGGCCAGGGGCCCACTATGAGGGCTCAGCAAACTTCTAAGGGGGCCTCAAGATGATATAAAGTTATATAAAATAAGACACAAGGTAATAAAATAAGGTTAAAAATAACCAAAACAAAGGTATTTCTTATTTTAATTTACCCCCTCAATAACGTTTTGTTTCCTTTGAAGAACCAGGATTCCCAGAGTCTTGGGAAACCTGGATATATGAGGAAGCCTAATTTTAAAAGTGTGATTGTAGACCTGGAAAAGTCATGTAAATTAATAAAACCTTAAAACGGAATGGGCATTTTTATAATCAACATACATTATAAGTTAAAAATATTTTTAAATATCCTAAGCAAGTAAATAATAAACAACTGGAAGAATCATGTAAATAAGATTGTTTAAAAAGATTGGGGTCCTAAAGAACATTCAGCTCATAAAACTTCTAGAATCCTGAAATGCAATTATTTTATTTTTAATTATCATTATTTTAGTTTACTTTTTAATTACAGAAAATAGGAGCGCCCATAGATTAAGATACATTCTAGGGGGTCAATAAGGTTGAGAACCACTGGCTTAAATTCAGCAAATACATAAAAAAAAAAAAAAAAAAAAATCTAATAATAATAATAATAATAATAATATTAAAAGTATTTACAAAATTGTTACCTGGGGTATACTGGGCCAAGATAGTTTTTGAAATGAGCAATATTTTTGATAAGGAGTTGGTATTGGATCCTTTATTTTTGATCCTTGGTCTGCCTGATAAAGCTTTGATTTCAACAAAAGAAAAAAGACTGTAAAATCTTCTTACCTTTGCAGCTAGAAAAACATTACTGAGGTGGATAAGTGACCAGACTCTGACTATATCGGGATGGCACAAGATTTTGATGGAACTAATTCCGCTGGAATATTAGACTTGCCTAGTTAATGGTCAGCCAGGCCGGTTTTATAGTGTCTGGTAGCCCTATATCAATATCAATCTAGGGCCGGAATTTAACATTTTTATGTATTTAGTGTATTTATTTATTTTACTTGAGTATTTTTCTCTATACTTTCAGTGGATAAATGTGCACATTATTGCTTCCGCCGTCTGTTTTTGTGTGTGTTGTGCTTTCTGTTAAAGTTGGAAAATGTTCAATGAACATTTTTTTATAATATATATTTAAAAAAATGTTTTTTATAATATTATATATAAAATAAAAATTGTTACCTGGAGTTGTTTGGGTTTCTTTAGTTTCAGCTTGCCTGTTTTGTATCCACCATATGTTTCAAAAAGCTCAAAAAACCTAGAAGAAAGGAAAAAGCACTATATTTTTGCTATTTGGATCTATCAGTAATCCTTTAAGTGATTAGGTCTGTTAAGCAGGTGGCAAGAACACACATGGGATTCCGCACTTCCATCTTCATCTTCTGCTTTGGTGTACGATCTCCATGACGGATCACAGCAATTACGCAGCGCAGCTCCATCCTAACGAATAATAATAATAAAAAAGTAATTCTGCTAAAATATCATAATAGGTCACTTAAGAGTGGACACCTTAAAAAATATATGAATCTTGTTGCATAAGACAACAAAATATCAAGTGGAAAGATGAATTTTACTATCATTAACGGATAGTTTACATTACTATTAAAGTGAGTATAGCATGTGATAAGTACATGGTGCCTGATGTAGTGGGTACAATAGGAATGTCCTCTGCCTCTGTAGGTATAGACCAGGGGATCTGGAACTGAGGAGCCAGCTCCCTCATCACAATATTTCTGAAAGAAAGAACAAGCCAAACTCATCCTGTTGTGCATTTTGCAACTATATGTTAATATGTTTGAAATACAAAGATTTTGAATCTTGATCTGATGGTCATTTGGCTTTACCCCAGGATCTTAGCACAGTCGTCATAGTATTTCATGGAATTCTTCACAAAGCTAAATCCGTTGACATCACACACATACGAGTGGCCGTTGGCTCGGAGGAGGTCGAATCCACACACTGTTTGCTACAGTGTAAAGAGTATTTGAGAACAAAATCAGCATGAACAGGCTCAACAGACCTGGGAAGAAATGCCTTAAACCCTAGAAACATTTTCAGTCTGCACTTGTACATTCATACTTTCATTCTTGACAGCAAGAAACTAGCAGCTCATCTGACCTTGAATGCCAGACACACTTTACGGGCCACAAGCTTCTCCATGGCAGTGAGCATGACTGGGTAGCGGATTTCTTTGCCTTCACTGTCTCGCTCAACTTTCCCATCAAGTGCAGGGGACTTACGAGCTTCTGCATGAGCGTAATCTGGCCCTACGGTGTACACCTGTAACAAAACAAGCACACACAGAAGAATTGCTGTTTCTCTAAAAATGTACAATTCAAATATACATGTAAGAAAACAAAATGTTGCTCTATATAGATCAAGAGCAACAGGGCAATGCAATCACTGGGTCGAAAAGACGGTAAATTATTTAGTACCTTCACATCTGTGCCATCGGTTGGCATGAACTCTTCATAGATATAGGAGCCAGTTTTCCTCACACTGCTCTCTGGAGAATAAACACTACTTCTGCTCCCAATCTGAAACAGAGACACATTCACACCCAAATGTTACGATGCTGCCATCGTGCAACATATTCACAGTTTTGTATGCAGTTTTTCCTAATAAATTATGGTTCATATCAGTGTAAGCAGTTCTGGGAAAGCTACTTGTAGCTACTGTAGCTTACAAATACAATCTGCTCATAATAAACCCCAGTAAAGTTACAAAACTATACACTACAAGCTACAAAACAGTAACTACTATTTAAGCTACTTTGAGGGGCATTTTTGTTTTAATTTACAAGAATATACAATTAATTTAAAAGACAGCAGTATTTCATTGGCAACACATGAGCATCACAATTAAGGCAACAGCAACAAACTCGAGCGCATACATTTATATTAAATACAAATAATAAAAAATAAAATACACCCTAATTTATATGACTGAATCAAATAAACATCTGAATTTAAAGCTGTAATTTCTGTGACACTCTGTAATAATTGCTTTTAAGTAAGTTTCATGAGCATTCCCCCATCTGATATTGGTTGAAAAAACAGATTGTTCTGCCCGAAACGGCATTAACTGGGCCAGTGTTACGGTGTCAGGCTGGTTAAAATACTAAAATAAAATAAAAAACACAGGGGCTGCATCCGAAATCGCATATTCTCTTGAGTTGGTGCTTATTTTGAATAAGTATTTACTTCACGACCGCTAAAAATGTTTCATCGTATGAATGTCATCTGGACATACTACATGCACCATGTTGCCCTTATCATGTGACCTACTAGCATCAGTTGCGCTGCGTCACCTCCATTCATAACTCCTCTCTCGTGGCCTCATAGGACATTAAAGTGAATCTCGCCGGAGGAAGTAGGTCATCCAGGTACTTTTATGAGTACTGTGAATTCGGACATACTTTTTTAGTCACATGCTGTTTTTTGCCTACTATATAGTTGGGAAGTATGCCGTTTTGGATGCAGCCTGAGTGAAGAGAGCGGTATTGATCATATTGATAGAGCTTGCTTATAACTATCCCTACCTATTAAACTAGGATAGTAAAGTAGTTTAAAAAATGTGTAAAAAATTAAACACTTAAGCTTTAACAATTTATTTTGCTACAAAATAGAATATGTAAAATTCAGGGGCAATTACAGTGCAAGAGTGCTGCAGTGATGATGTAAATTTGCAGGCCAACTCATAAGTTAGCATTATTTGGTTCCCTCTGCAAAAAGCCAAAAGGGTTTTCCCATTGGCTTTTGTATTAGTACAGAAAATAAGCTCTGTAACCAACAAAAGTGTATGATTCTTGAACGTTTTGTTCATCAAGATAACATTCACAAATAACTTTGTGAAGCCTAAATAACACACACAACTTCAAGGCCACCACTATTCAGCTTCCGACATCGCTTTTAATCTTTATTTAAAATCTACAAGTTGGAAAGTTTGAGCTATAGTAGTTATAGTAGCAAGATTGCAAATATAAACACAACAAAGCTTTAAAAGCTGACTAATTAATAGATGAGTTTTCTTTTTCAGTATGAGGATATTTAATGTCCCAGACAACCTGTGTAGTTCCATTTAGCCAATTGTTAGCAACTGCCTTTTACAAGATACGTAAAAGCTTAAAAACAAAAATCACAAAAGGGGTATTACTGATATTTTTATGTTGTAGAATAAAACATGAAAATATCTTACCTTGTGTTAACCACAAACCTTAATTCAGGTATTAAACCAAAAACCCACTGACTTCGGGACAATGGAACTGGAAGTTCAAAAATGCTGACTCGTTTCCAGGTTTTAGGGTCTTCCTGCAGCACTCTATAACTGTGTTTGGTAAATCAATTGTTTTAAATGTTGCTAACAAGTTAGTAGCATTGCTAATCTTAAGATAGTTACTCCCCAACACTGACTGTAGGATAAACTCTGCAATTATGTCTTTTTTTTAAACAGCTGACGGGGAAGGCTAAAACAAATGTCAGCATGCTCGTCTCCAATTTGCTCCATTTATAACTGAGCGTATGTAGCTCAAGCTCTAAGGAATAGATAATAGGGAGCCACTGCAAAAAGACCTTCCTGAAGAGGCGTTGGCTGCCTCCCCCAGCTGAAGTTGGGTAGTAGATGTACACATTATGGTCCTCGGCAGAAACAGGCTTCTCTACGAATGGTTTTAGAAAGACTTCGCCATTAACTTCAACTTGGTCTTCTCCCTCAACCAGGTTACACTCTGTGTCAAAACAGGAAAGGCCAGTCAAAACAGAGTTCCAGTGAATAGAAACAATATCCAAGCAGATTGACAGATAACACAGTCATCGTCTGAGACATGACCGTAATGTGAATTTATAGCTGGGTAAATATAGCACTTTGATTGTCATTTGTTTTAGAGGAGGATAAATTCATTCAGGTCCTCAGGGAACTGTCATAGCTGCCAAAAACATAATGGCTCAGTGGATGCCAGATGGTCACATCACGGACCTCAGAGCAATATTTGTATCCTTGGACTGTGAAACACTTAAAATTGCTCTACATGAGGGGCTATATTTACTCGGAGACTAAAATAAATCAGTGTAGACACAAAGCCGGACACTTTGCAAATACTTCTACTTCACTGTCGGATGATGAAGAAATTAACAAGCAAAAAAAACACAAGATACTAAAAAATACTATTTGTATTTTTGACTGACCATCAGGTTTGTCAGGGTCACGGTTCAAAACGGCATAGCGTGGCAGATCTATCCCCTCCTCCTGCAGGATACGATACACCTCCCTCCTAAAATATGATTAACAAAGGACAGAAAAATCCTTATTCAGGTATCATACAGGATGCTGAAATATGTGTAAATATGAGATATGCAAAACTGTGGTTAATGAACAATATGGTAATACCTATCCTGTATGTAATACTGCATATTAAGATCATTGATGAGCAGCGGATTACGGAGCTTTGCGTAACTCACTGCCTTATCCAGGGGGAAGCCTAATTCAAGAGAAAATATTACTGTTGGTATTATGGGCATGATAATGTAAAAATGACTTGCCAAAGACATAAAAACACTGGTAAACAAATGTGTAGACTGCTTATCAAGTATATTTATACACCAAAGAACAAGATTTAAGGTGTGGTCACAATTACTGTTGTTCAGCAAATTTTTGTGGGCGTAATCCAGTCAATTTAATAGCAATCAACGTGATCTGGAATTTTGTTTGAGGGTGGAAGATTTCGCTAGGCAGATCTTGCAACAGGTTCTCCAACAGAAAGCGACTTTGTGACCTGTGCATCACTACACTATTGACAACGGATGTTTTTGCATGCAAAAATCCGCCAATGTACCAGCACGTTTTTTTGTATTGACAAGTTTACAACAGACCACACATTTTTTGTCTCATTAGATTAGCTAATGATGCAATAATGTTAGATAACTAACAGAGCTGCTTCATTGAGTGGTTAATACTTCAGTGGAGAAACCTTATCTACAAACAGCTCAAAAGGGCACAGGCACAAAACATACCTTTAGAGTGAAATGAGATCAGGCAGTCACAGAGTGGCCACTTTTCCACCGGCTCATTGAGTATGACGTCTTCTGGAAAGATGACCACTGTGATGTACTCAAACTTGCAAAGACGCTCCAAGATCTGAGTCATGGGTTTGGACTTAGATTTCTTCATCATACAGCAAATCCCCACCACGATCTGACGCTCTGGAGGCTTAAGAGAAAAACCAAGGATTTAAATGAGATATACATCTACATAAACATAAACATACTTATATGTACAGACAATAGAAAAAACAAAGTGGTTTTCAAAAGTTTATAAATAATTACAGGAATGACTTGAAACATACTAAAAAACAAAAAAGCTCCGAAATATACTAAAAAGTAAAATACTAAAATAAAATACTAAGCAATACTTCATTCACAATTCTTCCCCCCGCGAGACGATCATAGTATCATAGATGTTCATAGTTCTACACACAAGAAGTTTTATGGAAAATCTGAAAAATGTCCTCAGATAAGCATGTACATGTACATGTGGTATTTTTTAAAAGGGATACTTTTAGTAAACTCTAGTCTACATTGTATTTTAGTTGGTAATGGGGAACAAGAGAGCAAATATTTGATGTCTGATGTGTTGCTGTTCAGTCTTCTGTCAGTCTTCTTCTAGCTAGGAGTCTTATAAGAAGTCTTTAATTGTGCATAGAAAATATGCTAACCAATGGTAAAATGCTAATCATGCTTCTGTTCTCAAACTATTAAATCCCTAGGTACATGAAGGCAAAATCTCTCTATTAGATCAGACATTCAGTTGAACACCATCCGTACCGAATCATCCTCCAGGTCATCTTCGTACAGCTCCATGTCTGTCCTCATGCTGGCGAAGTCGTCCAGGCCCTCGCTCTCATCCTCCGCGCAGCCCACGAAGAATCTGGGAGCGCCGCGCTGGCTCTCGCCGGGGCTGCTGGGCTCTGACATTACAGTCCACAGCGGCAGCGACCCACTGCTTCCTGCCGCGCCATCTCACACTAACACGCAGAGCTGGAGGGGCACACGGCCAGACCAGCTCCGTACCCAGCCTGCAGGAGCAGTGGTGGGGTCACCGGCAGAGTGTGTGAGTGGCAGTTAGTGAGGTGGAGGGGAAGTTGAACGAGGTCTGCCAAAGTGCAGGTAAATAGTTATTGGGAAGGATGTGAAGGGGTGGACTGATAACACAAATTAATTCTTTCAAATGTTGATGCTTTTCAGAGATCTTTGAGAAGGGATCTTTCTCCACGTGTTTTAAGGTCCTTAAAGAAGGAACTGAAGGATGAAATTAAGCATCTTCTATCCTACAAAAACAAACAAACAAACAAACAGGTTTGATCAATAAGTTATCCAGTCATTCGGTGCACACATAAATTCTGATCTCTGTGAGAGTGCTGATGTTTGTGGATTCAAAGTGGATTGGTAGATAGTCACTGAATGTAATCCTTGTTCAATTACAGGGATATTTCACCAAAAATTTTAATTCTGTTATCAATATCTCAAGACTTTAGTTCATCTTCGAAAATTAAGATATTTTTAATGAAGCCTATTAGATTTCTGTCCCATCCACTGAAAACTTTGTTGGTTCAAAATGTTCATAAAGACATTGTAAAAGTAATCCACATGCAGGGTTGCATGTTAACTTTTTTTGCACACAGAAAACCTTTATTTTACAGAAAACTTCAGAGTGACCTGTTAACATGTAGGAAGCCTATAACTATAAATCATTAAAAAGGTCTAAGGTTTTTATTATAAAATATTAAATTATTATTATGATAAAAATCTGTGATTTTTTGTCAGGAAATCTTATGCATCCACTGAGAGAGAAAAAACTACAATGTACACTTTTCTACACTGGAGAAAAACGTATGGATTCACATATTATTTCTTTCTTCCTATTTTTTTTACCCAAAATAGGGTATTGTGATAATTAATGAGTTGTCCATCTTGAAACAAAACAATGGCACTGACATATTTAAGATAAGTCAGTGCAAGTTGCTTTCAGGTAAAACAGCTCAAACATGCATTTTAGTCTGAGACTAGTGAAAGTCTGTGGACTTTCTGGGCTTGCGTGCCCTCCGGCTATGATTTATAAATGAAAGAGGTATTACATTACTGTGTTTTTTTTCTAAGGCACATTTAAAAAAGCTACTTAAATGACCTAATTGAGGTGGATAAGCCAGTCTGTGATTGGTTCCCGCAAAAGTGTAACAGAAGCAGTAGAAATGAATGTACAGGTTTCCAGACTGAGTTGCAGGGCGAAATCAAATCGCCGGCAGATCAGGCTGGGTTTACCCAGTCTAACGATCACCCGTTGTTTTAGCGCCATATAATACGGCCGTCTACGCAGTACTCATTCCCTTATCTCAGGGAACCGAGATTACGCAAGTAACCGAGTCAGTCGTACTGCGTCTAAAGACGCAATGGGAACCTGTTCAATCCCGCTGTGCTATTATAGGCGCAATGACATGTACTCCCTCAAGTTGAACACTTATTAAAGGGCCCAAATATTATATTTATATATATATATATATATATATATACACACACACACACACACACTCACCTAAAGGATAATTAGGAACACCATACTAATACTGTGTTTGACCCCCTTTCGCCTTCAGAACTGCCTTAATTCTACGTGGCATTGATTCAACAAGGTGCTGAAAGCATTCTTTAGAAATGTTGGCCCATATTGATAGGATAGCATCTTGCAGTTGATGGAGATTTGTGGGATGCACATCCAGGGCACGAAGCTCCCGTTCCACCACATCCCATGTTGGGTTAAGATCTGGTGACTGTGGGGGCCATTTTAGTACAGTGAACTCACTGTCATGTTCAAGAAACCAATTTGAAATGATTGGAGCTTTGTGACATGGTGCATTATCCTGCTGGAAGTAGCCATCAGAGGATGGGTACATGGTGGTCATAAAGGGATGGACATGGTCAGAAACAGTGCTCAGGTAGGCTGTGGCATTTAAACGATGCCCAATTGGCACTAAGGGGCCTAAAGTGTGCCAAGAAAACATCCCCCACACCATTACACCACCACCACCAGCCTGCACAGTGGTAACAAGGCATGATGGATCCATGTTCTCATTCTGTTTACGCCAAATTCTGACTCTACCATCTGAATGTCTCAACAGAAATCGAGACTCATCAGACCAGGCAACATTTTTCCAGTCTTCAACTGTCCCAATTTTGGTGAGCTCGTGCAAATTGTAGCCTCTTTTTCCTATTTGTAGTGGAGATGAGTGGTACCCGGTGGGGTCTTCTGCTGTTGTAGCCCATCCGCCTCAAGGTTGTGCGTGTTGTGGCTTCACAAATACTTTGCTGCATACCTCGGTTGTAACGAGTGGTTATTTCAGTCAAAGTTGCTCTTCTATCAGCTTGAATCAGTCGGCCCATTCTCCTCTGACCTCTAGCATCAACAAGGCATTTTCGCCCACAGGACTGCCGCATACTGGATGTTTTTTCCTTTTCAGACCATTCTTTGTAAACTCTAGAAATGGTTGTGCGTGAAAATCCCAGTAACTGAGCAGATTGTGAAATACTCAGACCGGCCCGTCTGGCACCAACAACCATGCCACGCTCAAAATTGCTTAAATCACCTTTCTTTCCCATTCTGACATTCAGTTTGGAGTTCAGGAGATTGTCTTGACCAGGACCACACCCCTAAATGCATTGAAGCAACTGCCATGTGATTGGTTGATTAGATAATTGCATTAATGAGAAATTGAACAGGTGTTCCTAATAATCCTTTAGGTGAGTGTATATACACACACACACACACACACACACACACATATATATATATTTTCTATGCGTACTGGACTCAAAAAAGGCCAGTAATTACAAGGAAAAAACTTATGAAGCACATGAAGGTCCCAGATGCCAACTTATTAATAGGACGGGCTTGCAGAGGCTGTCTTAGTATTTTTATACAGCGTGGACTTGTGCCTGCAGTGCAGGGACTTCCAGGCTGTAGAATCTGGTAAAAGTAGACGGTGAGGACCAGCCTGCCGATCTACAGATGTCACCAATAGAAACTTCACTAGACCACGCCCAGGAAGAGGCCATGCAAAGTGAGCTTTGACACCTATGGGGCATTGGAGGCCCATAGTGCCCTAAGCTAATGCTATTGCGTCCATTAGCCATCTGGCCAGGCTTTGTTTGGTGACTGGAAGTTCTTTAGTGCGGCCACCACAACTTACAAAGAGCTGCTCCGACTGTCTAAAGTGGGAGGACCGCTCCATATATGCTCTAAGAGCCCTAACTGGGCAGAGCAGGTGTAACTGTCTCTCATCCTCAGACGGGGGGAGAGCAGAGAGGGTGATTACCTGTGCTTTGAATGTTGTTAAATGCACTTTGGGTACATAGCCATGTCTCGGTTTGAGGATGACTTTAGAATCGCCTGGGCCAAATTCTAGACATGACGCGTTCACAGAGAGCGCTTGAAATGTCACCAACACGCTAAACTGATGCCAGTGCTAGTAGCAGGGCAGATTTCAGCGAAAGCAGTTTTAATTCGGCTGTCTGCAACGGTTCAAGGGAGGTTCTTTTAGTGCTCGTAGGACCAGTGAAAGGTCCCAAGCTGACACTGTAGGAGGGCGAGGAGGGTTCTCCTCCTGGCTCCTTTTAAGTATTTTTAGGACCATGCCGTGTCTACCTACTGATTGGCCAGCTATCGGGGAATGAGAAGCGCCGATAGCTGCCGTGTAAACTTTGAGTGTGGATGGTGTGCCTCCTGCATCCAACATCTCTTGTAGAAAAACGAGTATCTGTGATATCTCGCATAACACTGGGTTATGGTTCCTGACTGAACACCAGTCAGAGAACACTGACCATTTAAAGGCATAGAGACGCCTAGTAGACGGAGCTCTAGCTTCACTGATAGCGCTCAGGACACTCACTGGGAGGTACTCAAGCTCCCTTTGAGTGGCCAGACATGTAGTGCCCACAGTTTGGGGCGGGGGTGCCAGACTGTCCTGTTCGCCTGAGAAAGGAACTGGCCATGGGGCTGCTGATAGTAGCTGGATTAACTCGGGAAACCAGTGGTGGGTTCGCCAAAGTGGAGCCACTAGCAGGACTGTGTGCCCGCATTCCCTGATTCTTTTTAAGACCTGAGGGAGGAGCGGGACTGGAGGAAAAGCATAAAGCAGACTGCTGGGCCATTCATGGGCGCATGAATTGCTCTTTGAAAAATAAAATCGGGCAGGGACAGTTGTCTTCGGAGGCGAAGAGGTCGACCTCTGCCCTCCCAAAAACATTCCATATCATTTGAACTGTTTGGGGATGGAGAGTCCATTCCCCTGGGGACACGAGGGCCCTGGAGAGCATGTCTGGTTCAGTCTGCCTGGCACATGCACTGCTTTTAGGGAATGTAATTTGACTTTTGCCCATAAGAGGAGATGTCTGACCTGTTGGTTGAGCCATCTCGACCTGAGCTCGCCTTGGCGGTTTATTTAGGAGACCACTGTCGTGTTGTCCATGTGGACTAGAACATGGTGACCTGAGAGACATGGTAGAAAAGTCTCGAGGGCTAGCACTACTGCTAGCATTTCTAGGCAGTTTATGTGCAACCGTGACTCCGTGCTCGACCATAAGCCGAAGGCCAGTTCACCCTCGCACAGAGCGCCCCAACCCGTGTTGGAGGCATCCATTGGTGACCACCATCTGCCTGGAAACTGTCCCCAAGCTCACCATTTTTGACCACGGGGCCAGGGCTTTGACGCAGCCACGGCCCACTTTGTTCCAAAGCTGGCCTGAATGCTACGCTTGGGGAGGAACCCGTGATTTCAGCCAGTACTGCAGGGGGCGCATGCACATCATGCCCAGCGGAAGTACTGGAAAAGCTGATGCCAAAAGGCCTAGCATTCTCTGAAAAATTTTTAGGGGTCTTTTGGTTCCTGTTTTGAACAAACATGCAAGCTGCTGTGTAGTCAGAGCGTGCTCGTTCGACAGCCACGCCCTCATTTGGGCTGAGTCTAAAATCGTTCCCAGGAAGGAGATTCTCTGCATGAGCCAGTCATCGAGGTAGTTCAGAATGTGCATTCCCGCTTGTCTTAAGGGGGAGAAAGCTGCATCCATGAACTTCGTGAATGTGCGGGGGGCCAGAGACCGGCCAAATGGCAGGACTGTGTACTGATAAGCCTTCCCGTCGAACGCAAATCTCAAAAACGGTCTGTGACGTGGGATAATTTGGATATGAAAGTAAGCATCTTTCAGATCCACTGAGAAAAACCAGTCCATCGGGCAGATTTTTTAATGTCAGCATTTTGAAAGGCCGTTTGATAAGAGCCTTGTTCAGATGTCTGAGGTCTAAGCTGGGCCTGAGGCCGCCATGTTTTTTGGGGACGAAGAAATAGTGGTTGTAAAACCCTGACTCGCGCTGTGCTAGAGGCACCGCCTCTCCTTTTTTCATCAATAGGCTCTCCACTTTGGTTTTGAGGACACGTTGCTCTCCACCGAAGTGTGTCTTATGCCCGTGAACGGGGTGGTTTGCGAGCGAATTGGAGCGAGTAACCTTGTTGAATTGTTTTTATAACCCACTGTGACACACCGGGGATGGCTTTCCAAGCCTCTGCCCGGTTGTACAGGGGTTTTATAGTGTCAGAAGGCGGCGCGCTGTGCAGGGCGCTGACTTCCGTGTGGTGTGGAAGAGACAGAAAACTAATTTTTTGAACATTCATGTTTTTTCTTGAACTCGCCATTATAGCGGCAGAATGCAAGGAAGCATGCATCAGAGCAGGCTCGCAGTTTACACTCACAACATTCAAAATAACATTTTTCTCCCTGGCCGGAACTAAAATTAGAATGGCAAAATTACCTATATAGACCAAAACCACAATTTGTACCAGGCTGTAAACATGTTTTTTTCTGCTGTAAAGTTGGGCATTTTAATATGGGGCTCAATGAGATTCTGCTCCCTTCTGGAGCCTGTCTCTAGTGGCCAGTCAATGAATTGCAGTTTAAGTCACTTCCGTATTGGCTTCAAGAGAAACTGCGTGAGGTTGCCGCTTGGTTTCACCGGAGAGCGCAAGGACCGAGATCGTCGCTGAAGGAGATTAATCTGACGTTTTAGAGCATTACAGCGTACCTTTAAGGCAGATGCCACACCCATTTCATGCAGTTCCCACTGGCCAGCCAATAGCGTGCGAGATGTCTCGACACTGTTTTGACTGGGCAGTAGCACTGCGTGATTTTACAAAAATGCTTCAGTAATTCGAGAAATAGATTATTTCCCATTGCGTCTAGAAGACGCAGTACGACTGAACGTTCGAAAGGGAACCCAATTGCCCCACGGGGACAATAAAGTTAACTACTACTACTACTACTAATACTTAAGAACTAGTCTGACCAACAAGCAGTTAATTAAGGCTAATAAGTCTTACTTCTTGGGTTCAAATTAGACCAATCTACCTGTTTATGTAATGCCAAATTCACACGTACTCTGTTTGCAGCATGTATGCATTGCGTTGCAGTACGTATGTGATGCAGGAGCAGCACGCACTCATGTGCTTTCACATATGCCGCGTTTGCAGTGCGCAGTTGATCCGCTGCATACCACAAACACAACATTTCTTCATTATTTTTTATTTCAATTTGTTACTAAAAAATGTTCTCTTGGTACACAGTACACAGTACAAGCTTTCATAGACTTATTCACGTTTAAACATTACATTTAAACAACGTATTATTCAATGCATTACTTCTATATAGATTTATATATTAATTTGTGGCAAAAACATTTAAACATACTTTTCTTATGTTAAAATCACAAACATTAAATTAAAACTTACAATTAACAAAAACAGCCGACTCTCATGCTTTTTCTTTAGCATTTAAATCTTTTTATAAAAAGTCATACAGAACTTTGTTTCTCCACTTCAACAAGTGTCATCCATTGTACAGCCTTCTTGTTCCATGTAGTTCTTGGACCACCAGCCTGTCATGTGATTATCACTTGCTGCGGAAATGCAAGTCCCTTGACCACACATAATATAACAAACTGTGCAGTGTATTTCTCAAAAAAAAAATTATTTTAATTTTGACCACATTGGTTATTTTTGCTACTCATGGTAAGTGCTTTGCTTTTCCTATGGGCTTATCATTTAGTTAAATGCATTTATGGTGAGATTACTACATTTTCATGTCAATCTGTGTTCATTTTGACCACGAACCATGCACTGTCACTTAAATTCTGCGTGTGCAGCACAGCAAAAATAGACTCTGTAGGCCGGTTTCACACTGCACGTGTTAGCAAAGCGTAAGCAGCGCGTATTTTTTTCAGCACCCATATTAACAGATTAGAGCATTCACACCGCACGCAGAGGCGGCGCGGTAGTGGGTCGCAGGAACAAAGCAGAAGCGGCAGGGAAAAAATAACAAATTTCACCATGAAATCATAGGGAAGTGTTCCGTGTGTTTCACAAGCACCATATGACATCCAGCGCTGTGAAAAAAAAGTTGTTGTCCAAACTTTAAAGGCCTGTTTAAATTATTACAACTAGAGGCATATCTTAACTTCAATGTTACTTTTATCATGTAAACTACCTACCTATACAGCATGTTATATGCATATGTGTGTTTGGGACAGAGGAGAACACGGTCGCATTTGCAGCAGATATATGCTGCCCATCATAAATCAAAGCACGAGACAGACAGAGGTCGGAGGAGAACACCGGAAAATGTGACACAATGGTATGGACGATATTTGTCTGTATTTGCACTACACAAGCCACGGTTCAGCTGCGCGCGACAAACGCTGCCAGTGTGAAAGCACAACGGGCGCTCCCGCTCATCATACGTATAGATTCTGCGCTGCCACCGCACTGCTTGCGCGTGCAGTGTGAAACCGGCGTAACCTGTTAACATGGGTACGGATAAAAATGGTGGCCATGGCCATGTCTGTCAGCCACCACCGAAGACCATTTTTGACCCAGGAAAAAACCTGTAGTCTAAGCAGTTTATGCAACTGGGCTGGCCATAGACCATAATGTCATAAAACTTATAGTCTCAGCCTCAGACATCACGCCCACGGACCGTTGGCTGAACGTCTGATGCATATGGCACACTTATCTGGAAACACTTCAGGAGTTTCTAAGTTGTTATCTGATTGGTTGAATTCTACAGGATGCCCGCAAGACGTGCGTGTTGCGTTCTTTAACAGTCCGCATAGAAACAAATGCCTGACACCAAACTCCTCGACCAATGAAAGCTGCGATAGAGTCCAAACCTTCTGCCGTCAGTCTGAAGGTCTGGCTACGTGAGACTATAAAACTTATGACATTCCAGGAAATCCCTTTTATGGACAAAGACATCCAGCAATCGCTGCAGCAGCAGCTGAATAAAATGCAGATAGAGACAGACAGATGAAAAATGAAGACAATAAAAATACAATTGGGACAACATACTGTATGGATTATCTGTGTTCTTCTAGACATCTTGGGTATTTTCATAAGAATAAAGTATATTTATAATGCAATGCTAATCAACAGCCTTTATCACTGTATATAATACTATGAATAATATAATTCTGCCACATTCAGATATGTGTTATTTTAAACACTATTAAACATTCTCTTTTGTTGGACATTAGGTTTATAAACGCTTCTCATTTCAAGTCTGGAAAGACTTGACGCCTGTTGCTTTTTCAAATGCACATTGTAAGTGACTCAACCTCAAAGCGCTCGCAGAGATGGAGCAGCATTTACTGCAAACCAATCAATCTGCTCTGATCTGCACTTCACTATGAAACACACTGTGCATATATTTATTTATTTTAAAAAAATGCAGGCTTTCAGGTTTTGGTTTTGGTTTAATTTCGGTTAACCGTGCAGCCCTAGATTAACCTCACGCACAAACAAGCACACAACAAACTCTCACTTCACACAATCTAGCTGCTCTGTCTTACATGCAAAACTGTACAGCAGGCATGCTACTGTGGTAAATTTATTCATCGCACAGACCAATTTTTAGTAGCACGTGCGACATGTATCGTACAGTACAGCCCTGATATGAATAAAGCGGTTTAATCCAAGTCTGCCGAAACCATTCGTCATAAAACCATTTTTTATCAGTGTGAACATGCATTCCTTCTAGAGATGCCTAAATGTTTTGTTAAAGTAAGTACTGTAGCCACATATAAATCCAGTTAATATACAGTTCTGAAAAAAATTAAGAGACCACAAAATTAGCAGTTTCTCAAGCCACATACAAGATTATCCTGAAAGAAAAATTGTTTCCTTCCGCTCTGAGAATGTTTCTGTAGTATACACATTACTCTGCAATTTGAAGAGCCAGTGTCAAGGTCCAGCACACTTCTGAATGATTGGTGCCAGTTTTCATAATGCGTTTTAGAGTGGTAGGTGTCAATTTATAATGGTTGGTAGCATTTTCTCTAATGCTAGTTTACAATTATAGGAAATACCTCATTGGTCAATTTTTGATGGTACATACCCCTGCTGGTTGGTACCACTTTAATTAGAATGTTTCACTTTTTTAGTTGTGGACATCAATCAATCAATCAATCAATCAATCTAAATATCTTTTATAAATACAAATGACAGAGCTGAACTGTCAATCCTACGCAAACAAAAAAAAATGTGTTGAGAGTTATCAAAACAGCTGTGTGTTTAATATGTATTTAAATACATTGTACAAATTATACAAAAAAAGAAACTTACAATAATAAATATAAATACATACAATGGGCAACGAGGCAGATATTAAACATATGGAGAAGTCTAATGGGCGTTGCTTTGAAACAGGATTTATTACATCCTGGAGTTAATTTTTACAACAATGTTGTAAAAATTAACTCCAGGATGTAATAAACCCTATGTTTCAAAGCAACGTATTATTAATTAAATGTTGTTCTGCCGTTAAGTGTGCAAGTTACACCATTTACATAATGCTCCGACAGACAGCCGCAATCCATCTGCATATGTCATAAGTTTTAGTGGCACATGCCAATGACAACCGGATGTGCCACTAAGCATAGCGGTATGTGCCAATGGCCAATGTGCATAAGATGCCATGCCACTTAATGTCAATACCGCCTCTCCAGTTGTTTCAGAGATTAAGACAATTAACAAAGTTTATTCAAATGTTTTAATAAAAGATGATACATTTTTACATGATTTGTTACATTTAATTATCCCTTAGCAGGTTTTGACTCATGAACTGGACTTTTTTAATAATATTTAAAACAACAGCAATTCTGCTTGTGTCATATTGCTTAATTATCATGCTGGCACTCATGTTACAGCTCCTGCCCTCATGTCAGCAAATTCTTCAGCCCAGACTAACCACAGAACTCTGTTCTCAGATATTTAACACTGTAACCAACCACACTGCAAAATCAGTCCTTCACGTCCTTCAAGAGACACCCCCCACACCTCGATCTCATTTTACTAAAATGCTTCCAAGTCATACATTTTTTATTGAATCAACTAGGTAACATGATGAAGGTGGTAGCAAGCCTGAACAACTCTAAACAGTTGAATAATTCTTTAAAATAATTAGATCTAATACACCTGATAAGTAAGCAGGAAACCTCATATCAACACACATCAAGAATACAAGATTCCGAATAGTTTTAAAGCTCCAAAACTATAAGCTTCCACCTTCCCAAAAGCATGCATCAAGATACTTGGGAATATAAAATGTCAAATTAATCAATTCCATTATTTCCAACTGACCAGTTTGAATCCATTCTTGGCATACATGTTATTTTGGGTAAAGCTGGTTCCATACTTAACACGATTATCCATCAGCTGTACAAAGTATTAGAAGTTCAGAAGTATTAGACGCTCAAAATCCCTTATTTACACCTGTTCAATTGCTCGAGGAATTCAAATACAACTTGGCCATACGCCCTGCAAAGCTGTATTTCTACAGAACACATCCTATATATACACTGTCTATGCAATTATCGATTACTAAAGCTGACACGTATGATGATCGGTTTATGAGAAAGGTCAAAGTCTATGGAATTTGACATTACACATAAAGCGTGTTCGGCTAATATCTGAAAACATTGTATTACACATGTGTAACGGTGACAGCACAGTCTACATATCAGGTTACTAGGTAACGGTTTCAAAGCTGTATTGTATACTACTGAACATTTCACTAAATTTCCAATTAAAATAATATGAGCCAACAAATAACATAACGAACCCATTACATAACAGCGTAATGAAACCTCAAACAGTACAACGGGGGGAAATACACTTTGTATATTTTGTTGCCGCTTTCCATTTATAAATATATAAGAAAAGACGCGAGTAGGTTGTGTAGGCTCGCTAGTTAGCAACACGGCTATTCGTTAGCTCAACGTAAACAAGACACTTTCCTTCAGCTATTATGAAAATTAAATGACAGTGGAAGCTAATTATCGGCAATATTATAGCTCTTTAGTTTCATGCAATAATGCGGTCATAAACGGCATTTTCCAGTGATGACTTACTACGTGAAATGCGAGGCGGTGTTGATGGTTTCACAGCTGTCCTCGGATTTGACAGGTTGTAAATGAAACCGAACTTTACTTCGGACGCAAAAATAAACAAACGCTTCAGCCAATGAGAGAGCAGGATTTGCTGACAGACCTCCGTGCTTTACGTGTGAGGCGACACAAGGGCGGGACTTACGTGGCAGCAGCGGGACTGCGCCTCAAGTTTTGGAAAATGGAGAGTTCACCCAAAAATTAAAATTCTGTCATTTACTCACCGTCAAGTTGTTCCAAACCTGTATGAGTTTCTTTCTTCTGCTGAACACAAAAGAAGACATTTTGAAGAATGTCGGCAATCAGACAGTTGACTGTAGCCATTCACTTCTATAGTATTTTTTTTCCTACTATGGAAGTCAATAGCTACCGTCAACTGTGGTTCAAAAACAATCATATGAAATTCTTGTGTAGCTGGTCAGTGAATAGGAATCAAATAGAACAACCATTCAAATTAACATCTCAAAAATAATTTTATTGTAGGCTATTCACATTCGTTCACGGCATTGCTATACAAATGTGCAGACACCTGCAAACATGCAGCCCATTACTAAATACAACATTGCCTTAAAACAGACAAAATGTTTTCAATGACATTACAGCGTTGTTTATATGCGATTATTCATTTCGTGATTGCAATAAAGCCAAGCTTTAGAGTGAAGTGTTATTCTGCAGTAGCATATTACTGTCCTGTCCTCCTGGCAAATGAGTGTCTTTATAACTCTCGAACAGACAGGTGTTTGAGGAGGGAGATTTCTTCAGCACACTCTGATGTAGATATCCATTAAAGAAATCTGCTGCTGACAGCCTTTTCTTGAACTTCACAGCTTTGAATCCAACCCAGCCATCCTAAAAAATTATGTGTAGAAAAATACAGACAATATACACAGTGCTTTAATTGTTACATAATGTCAACCTTGCAGTAAATGTGGGAAAACATATGCCTGTTAGTTCTTCAGATATAAACATTGATAGTACAATTTAGAACTGAATATAATAGTAAAATACAGTGTTACATAAAAATATATCTGGTCAATTCAATGTTGTTATTGTTAACTAAAGCTAAAACCATTAAAAATCATTTTTGGTCATTGAAAATTTGGTCATAATAAAATATAAATATTACATGAAAAACTTAAAGTTAAAAAGCTTTGTCTTGGCCACTAACTAAATAAGTTTAAGTTGAATTACTAAAATTACTTAACTAAAAATTAACTAACATGACAAACATTTCTAAAACTTTAACTGAAAATATAAAAATAAAAGCGAATTAATTTATTAATAAATACTACACTCACCTAAAGGATTATTAGGAACACCTGTTCAATTTCTCATTAATGCAATTATCTAATCAACCAATCACATGGCAGTTGCTTCAATGCATTTAGGGGTGTGGTCCTGGTCAAGACAATCTCCTGAACTCCAAACTGAATGTCAGAATGGGAAAGAAAGGTGATTTAAGCAATTTTGAGCGTGGCATGGTTGTTGGTGCCAGACGGGCCGGTCTGAGTATTTCACAATCTGCTCAGTTACTGGGATTTTCACGCACAACCATTTCTAGAGTTTACAAAGAATGGTGTGAAAAGGGAAAAACATCCAGTATGCGGCAGTCCTGTGGGCGAAAATGCCTTGTTGATGCTAGAGGTCAGAGGAGAATGGGCCGACTGATTCAAGCTGATAGAAGAGCAACTTTGACTGAAATAACCACTCGTTACAACCGAGGTATGCAGCAAAGCATTTGTGAAGCCACAACACGCACAACCTTGAGGCGGATGGGCTACAACAGCAGAAGACCCCACCGGGTACCACTCATCTCCACTACAAATAGGAAAAAGAGGCTACAATTTGCACGAGCTCACCAAAATTGGACAGTTGAAGACTGGAAAAATGTTGCCTGGTCTGATGAGTCTCGATTTCTGTTGAGACATTCAGATGGTAGAGTCAGAATTTGGCGTAAACAGAATGAGAACATGGATCCATCATGCCTTGTTACCACTGTGCAGGCTGGTGGTGGTGGTGTAATGGTGTGGGGGATGTTTTCTTGGCATACTTTAGGCCCCTTAGTGCCAATTGGGCATCGTTTAAATGCCACGGCCTACCTGAGCATTGTTTCTGACCATGTACATCTCTTTATGACCACCATGTACCCATCCTCTGATGGCTACTTCCAGCAGGATAATGCACCATGTCACAAAGCTCGAATCATTTCAAATTGGTTTCTTGAACATGACAATGAGTTCACTGTACTAAAATGGCCCCCACAGTCACCAGATCTTAACCCAATAAAGCATCTTTGGGATGTGGTGGAACGGGAGCTTCGTGCCCTGGATGTGCATCCCACAAATCTCCATCAACTGCAAGATGCTATCCTATCAATATGGGCCAACACTTCTAAAGAATGCTTTCAGCACCTTGTTGAATCAATGCCACGTAGAATTAAGGCAGTTCTGAAGGCGAAAGGGGGTCAAACACAGTATTAGTATGGTGTTCCTAATAATCCTTTAGGTGAGTGTATAATAGTATATTACTATTATAGTGTTATACTATAATAACACTGGGTACATCCACTGTACTGTGTGCGCTCTCCCACCTATATACTCAGCAGTGTAAAGCTGTGTTTACTTGGCCTCCCTCATCACAAGGTCTGGTTGTTTCCCCAGAATCCCCAACCCAGCTGTCTCCCCTTGACAATAGCCCTGATTGTATACAGTTATATATCTGAATTTTAACTGTATGCGTCCACTGGAATCATGTGTGGTGCACTGCTTTCAAATTAATTTTCTATGGAACCAAAAGGGGACTGAGAGCTGAACAGTGCAATCTTCAAAAATAAAAAAACTCAATGTACAATCTATCCACATCACCAAAGTGGCAGGCCTCTGGTTGTTTGATTAGTATTGAGCATATTTCTTCTGTGCAAGTGAACGTGTGTGTGTGTGTGTGTGTGATAACATTTCCAAACTCCAAGTGCATACCTTGCAGCGAACGAGTAGGATATTGGATTCTTTCTGATAATGGAAAGACCCTGGTACTGCAGATAAATATGGAGCAGCTGCAAAGAAAGGTGAAAGAAATTGTGATCACTTATATTACTCTTTGTGTAGTTAGCGCGATTTTCAGACCTGTAGATTGCTTGCTTTGTTCCGAAACAAGGACTTAAGGGATAGTTCGCCCAAAAATGAAAATTACCCCATGATTTACTCACCCTCAAGCCATCCTAGGTGTATATGACTTTCTTCTTTCAGACGAATGTTAAATAATGTCCTGGCTCTTCCAAGCTTTATAATGGCAGTGAATAGAGGATGATATTTTGAAGCCCAAAAAAGTACATCCATCCATCATAACATGTTAACCACATGGCTCCAGGGGGTTAATAAAATCCTTCTGAATTGAAGCAATGCGTTTGTGTGTGTAAGAAAAATATTTAAACCTTTAAAAACTAAAATAACTAGCTTCCGGCAGATGGCCTATGCAAGTCGACTTATGCCAAAAGAGTAACCCCTGATACAATGTAGGACGCCTCTCGTGGTTCACACAAATAGGGCTGGGCAACTAACTCAAACTCCTTTTCTCTTATATCGAAATTAAAAATCCTCGTTTTAGACTTCTAATTAATGACCACCAAGATACACCAAACATCCACCAAGATACATATAAACTAAATTACAATTATTAACATTGCAGTACACCCGTTTTGGAGAAGAACAATGACATTTTAAGATGAAGAGGCGTTACAAAAAGTAATGTGCTCAACCACAGCATTAGTATACAGCTTGGTTTGTTGGCCTGTTGGGTCGGATTGCTTTCTCACCAAAAGAGAACCGCTTTAGAGTTTTCAATCTGGCCAAGACTAACTCATTCAGACGATCCTTGATAAATTATTTTGATGCGTATCTGAATGCAACTGTCGTGTTCATGTATACTTAATCATACCGCAATAAGGGAAAAAAACATGCCAAGTTTCCGAAAGAAAAGCTCCAAATGAGCCAGGTGTGAAAACGCCCATAGTCACAGCCAATCCACAAAATCACCAAATAAGTAACTCTGGTTACCTGTAAACAACATGTTGCATTTGCCAACAAAGTCCAGAAGTTTGATGGGATTGCCCATCCACATTGTTTTCAAAGAAATCTGATGAGGAAAAACAAACACTCTGTTCAACGTTTATTAAAGCAACTAATGTAAATGTACGTTTCTTAGGATCTGTTTAGTCCTACCCGAGATCCAATAGCTCGAAACAGCCGATCAATGTAGTCACAGCTGTGCTCTTCCCATATTATCCAGGCCATTCTGGAACTGATTTTGGGGGCTGAAGACAGTAATATAGATGGTTGTTTAATGTTTGTTTTAACATTGTTTTCACATGGTGATCTTAACTGCTTCAGAATTTGCTGACACTCTGTTTTGGTCATTACCTCATAAACACACTTACCAAACGACACCCCCTCCTTAGGTTGCTCCTTTCTGTTTGCTATCCTTTCTGGAAGATGTTTTAGAGTGTCCATCAACTGTTGATTTAAGCATGAGACAGGAATTTTAAAACAATTATGTGAATCCGTGCCAAACAGTGTTATTGTTGCAAAAGAAGAGCGCATAACCAAACCCCATGACATATTGTAAATAAGTTAATCATTCCTGCAGCTCAAACAGTAGAGCACAACGCCAGTAGAGTTGTTTCCAAGGAAATGCAAGAACTGAGAAGTGTATAAACGATATATGAATGCAATGTATACTACCGTTCATACATACCGTTTTTGTTTGTTTCTGAAATAATTATGCTCACCAAGGCTGCATTTAATTAATCATAAATACAGTAATCAACAGACAATATTGTGAAATATTATTACAATTTAAAAGATGTTTTTTATTTGAATGTGTTTTGTGATGGCAAAGCTACATTTTCTGCATCATTACACCAGTCATCAGTGTCACATGATCCTTCAGAAATCATTCTAACATGCTGATTTGGTGCGCCAAATACATTTTCTTATTATTAACAGTTGAAAGCAGTGCTGCTAAATATTTTTAGACAAGTTTTTTCAGGATTTTGTGATGAATAGAACATTCAAAAGAACAGCATTTTGTAGAAAGATTTTGTAGCATTATTATTGGTTGATTACCCCTTTTTAAAATAAGCCTCTGATGTCCCCAGAGTGTGTAGGTGAAGTTTTAGCTCAAAATACCCCACAGATCATTTTTATAGCATGTTAGCATGTTACGTGCCGTTTTTGCATGTCCCTTTAAATGCAAATGAGCTGCTTCTCATGGGGCGGAGCATCAAAAGCTTGTGTTAGCAGCAAGGACAATGATGGAGAGACTCAAGAAGAAGTGACAACATGTAGAATGCAACAAGATGTTCCTGAAGGGTTGATTAATTTATGTAGCTGAAGTGGAGTTAACTAGCTTCAAGTCATTGATTAGCATATTCTGTCATGATAATCTCACCCCCTTTCTTGCATGTTCTCAGGGGCGGGATTTATGTAAATTTCAGGATTAGTGATGTCACTAACCCGGGAGGAAGCTTGTGTAGTCCCTACCAGCCGTTTGTTGTATTTGAGTTTTTTACACTGTTAAAGACTTGGATTCCCGTGCTAAACATGGCCAAAGTTTAAAAAAATAAGTTGGATGTTTGATGGAGAAAGTTTTTTTCTAGTATGTGATGTCAACAAGGGTGGAATTGCCTTGTACGGACACTTCTCCCGGAAGGGCGCACACACACGTCGACCAGAGGAAGAGAGCAAAAGCAGCACGCCCATCAACGCGTTTTGCTCGGCTTTAGGAAAGTCGTCGGCTGTGCTGCACAGGTCACAGGACTTCATGAAATCAACAATGTCACCAAAGAAGTGTGTTTTTGGTTGTCAGGGCAAGACAACCCTGTTCAGCTTCCCAAAGAACCCATCGTTAAGGGGACAGTGGGTGAAGTTTGTTTTTCCGGAGCAGCAACGGAGTTGCGCAAGTGTTTTTGTTTGTTCCCTGCATTTCGGCGATGATTGTTTTGTTAACAAGGCCCAGTTCAACTCCGGATTTGCAGATCGTCTAATGCTGAAAGATGGAGTGGTCCCAACGATAAAGGTTCACGGTCATGCATTGGAACCGCAGGCAGTGAGTAAAACTGCTTCAAATGCTAAAAAATAAAAATATCTCCCTTTGCTTTGAACTTTGAGCGTTGTAACTTTGCAGATGTTGTTTATGCTCAAACAGCAACATTACACACTCACTAAAGTTTAAAAAGAATTCATAATCAACCACCCCTTTAAAGTCTTTACTGTCACTTTGATTAATTTGTTGTTTCTTTGCTGAATAAGTATTATTCAGTGTTAGCCATGTTAATTGTAAATATTTATACTATAAACACAACTACTCTATACTATAATTAATACTACAAACAGAATACATTTTTCATTACCATTCTGGAACCCACAACCGCCAAAGTAGCTCCAAGCTCATCTGCAGTGCAGTTCTTTGGAACCTCGTACAGCTCTTGCTGAAGAATGGGGCCCACATCAAATCTGATATAAAATAAGAGACTTGATACTTGGAAGAGAAATACACAGAAATATTTTGCATCTTATATGAAACTTTCTTATTGGTCCTGCCATGAACAATTACTGAACATGGCATTTACCTCTTAGGTCTTATTTGCATGATAGTCACTCCTGTGATGCTGTCACCATGTAAAATCGTATGAAAGACTGGAGCAGGTCCCCGCCAGCGTGGCAACAGACTAGGGTGCACATTCAGGATCCCGCTGAGGTAAAGAAAACAACAAACAAACACAAATTATGGTGTATTATGAGCTGAGATCATGCTGTTAAAACATTTAAAACAGCACACAATGACTACAGACAATCCAACTTTTCTATTTAGTCATGTTCTGTCCTTGAATCCTCATTACTTACTGTGGCATTTTGTTGATGATTTTCTCCTTGATTAAACAGCCAAATGACACCACCACACCAACATCAAACTGTGCACTGAAGTCCACATCTGGCCAATGGTGAAGTGGAAGTCTGTGCTGCTCTGCATACTTTCTGACTGGAGTATCTCTGGACAGCGTCACTACCTCAAGTGAATCTATGATTTCATCGGTTGTGTCATCTCTAAAAAATGAAAAGCAAATTAATAACATAAATAATGATTTTTTTTATAGCAAAAACAGTAATGCAATAAAAATTGGACATCATTACCGGGATACATGAAGCCGTTTCAATGATTCCAGTGCAAAATCATCACTTCCAAAAAACAGTACTCTCCAGGGTGGTTTTGAAGCTGATTGTATTTCAGTTACAAAAGATTTGTTTCCTCTTAACAGAAAGCCTCTCCTAAGACGTGTGATGCAGTTGCTACAAAGTCCTTGAGACAGCAAACGTCCACGATCTATGACTTTTAAATAGCTTAGGCTCCACATACTCTGATATAAGCTTTCATTAATGACAACAAATAGCTTTAACAGCTAGCAAAATACATAACCATCACTCCTCTATTAACGGATAAGGACGCAGTAGTCATAGGAGTCATTCTGACATTTAATGACAACTCCAGTCCAGATAGTCTTGACATTTCTCACAATAACGTGTCCTAATTATGTTCATTATTCAAATCTGCATTCTAATCCATTATTTGCAAAACAGTAGATGACAGTTACAAGGTTACTGTAAAGCGCTACATGTACAGACCAGCGCATGTGTGCGTCGCCATGTTGACGTTAACGTCATTTCCGCTAGTGTTCGTCTAAAAAAAAAAAAAAATATATATATATATATTGTGTGTGTTTTATTTTCAACATTTGCATAACTAACGATTTTTTGTACTTCAAAAGAAAATAAAAACACACAGTCTGTGTTTATAAAGTTGTTATTGTTCTTTCATGAATCGCGTTTTTTAATCGGTTCTTTTTGATGAATCGGTTCACAAAACCATTCTGAACGATAGAACTGAGTCGAACCGAACTCATAAAACCGCAGAGACGTCCAACCCGATCAGTGAGGAGAGCATCGAGTCCCATGAGCGGTGACATATTCGTATTCCTGATCGGGGGTGAGAGTGAGATCGTCAAAATTGTTTATCCTCGTATTGGTGGTAGAGAGAGACTGTAAATATTGAATGCATGTATTTTCTAATTTTGTTTTTTTGTTTTTCAATTTATTGTTTTGGACACTAACTGATAGAAAAGCTTAAGGATAACATAATAAAAGCTACAAAACTTTAATGGGGACTTAAATAATCTTTATAATATAAGTTTTGTACGTTTTTCTTTCTAGTAATTATTTTTTTAACCTAACTATAATTTGTAGTATTTTTTAAAAACTGCATTTGTAACTATTTTGTATCGTTTTTAAACAATACTGCAAATTATAGTTAGGTTTTAAAAAATGTGAGCTGCATCATGGAATACCAATAAACACTCTTATTACTACAACGTGTACCCTAGAAAGAAAAACGTAATGTACAGCACTGCGTGCCTACATGTGGTTAAGGGAATAGGGTTAGGGTCAAACCGTTTCTGGAGCCAGCAGCACTGCACATTTTTGTACGCTTCACTTATTGAACATCCACCTCAGGTACTCTACTCCTCAGCTGTTTTAAATGAGAGATATTCGAAAACGTGCAATAATAGCGAAGGTTTAAAAACCCCTGTAATATGCTTCGAAGAGAGCTCATGAAATAAAAGAATCACTAAATAAATTCCAACCGGTTCTTAGTTAAGAACTTCAAAAGAACCGATTCGCATAAATAAGTCGTCTCATCACTATTGTTTATTGAACTACACATCATGAATCCACAAGAGGGAGCTCTTCACCAAATCAAGCCCTTATGAGAAAACAAGGAAACTGTCTCCAGTAAAAAGGCTGCGATAATGCTGTGAATCACAGTCTCCATTTAATAGCAGACCCCTAGTGAATATGTAATAAAAGTTTAATACTGATTAAGACAAATGAATTTTTACAATGTTTTCAGTCTCAATCAATAGGAGAAATGATTCCCAATGCAGGGTCCTATCCAGATCAAGTACATATAACAATACATTAAACACAATCTAAAAAAAAATATCAGGACGTGTTTTATCATTCCTAAGTACAGTATACTGAGAAATTGCTGAATTGTTCTTTGTCCTATGAAAAGGCAGATGTGGAAATCAGCTCCAAGTTTGTTAGTCTTAGGTCTCAGTTTTGTGTGATCATCTGTAGAGTCCAAATGGACATCACAACTGTGGACACAAAGACTTGAACATAATCATATGTATAGAAGAACATTCACATTGCTGCCTTTACAACTCAATCTAGAGGGCGCTTCTTTACAAACCGTACGCAAGTACAGAAATAAAGTACTCATACAGTATAAGATTTTTAAGTCACGTTTTAGCACAGTATTGATTTCATCTCATTTTGGATCCAGGAAAAAAGTTCCTATTAAAGCATATTTTCATTTATATAAAAAAAGGGGGGGGGGGGGAGAGTGAGTCAGCGAGAAACTCTGCTGCTTAGAGTCTTGCGATGTTTCAAGGGATCCTCAGTCTTGTTTGAACTGGGTTGCAGTTAACCATCCATCTCCACTTGCGAGTTCTCAGTGGTGCCGTCCTCAAGGACCTTGGAAGGAGTGAGAGGTTCCAGTTGCGAGTCTGTGTTCACAGACTCTATTCCATCAGTTTTAAGAAGAAAATCTGAGGGAGTTATGCCACCTTCATCTGGGAGGACAGAAATGGGGCTGGCAGGAGCTTCAGAGGGTGAGTGAGGGGAAAGGCTCTTGGGTGATTCCTCCTCTGATATGTCGAGCGTGGCCCCTATTGTATCATCCTTCACCTCGTCTGGGTCACTTTTGTCAGCTCCACAAACCTCTGACCCATCCTCCGTTGCGTTGTCCTTGTTTGGTATAGCTTGTACATCACTGATCTCAATTGGTTCCGTTTCATCTCCAGCTTCAGTATCTGATTTAATGGGAAGGACTTGTTTGGAGTCATCGTGGGTTTCCAGTGACCTGAATTATGAAGTGCAAGAACAACAGAAAAGCAAAAGAACATGAACAGTGACACAATGCTCCATTAATAATAATAATTATGAGCTGTAATATTACCTGACTAATATACAATATTACTGTTTGTTTAATTACAATAAAGCGGGCCAAAAAAAGATCTTAATTCACCACAAAATTTTGATTTGTTTTTGTATAAATACAATAAAGAATGATTTAAGGATCATTTTTAAGATAGCTTTGTGATATTTTCATGACAGTTACCCCCTAAATTTGTATTACTGCAATCAATGCATATGTAGGTTTTATTTTTTAATAATGGTGATATGACTCAATGAAAAAAAACTTTAATACAATGATTTCAAGAAGCAGGCATTACAACACTAATATACTAGCATCCTAATATACATTTTTCTATTTTTTTCCTCTGCATTACAGTACTGAAAATTAGTTTTTTTTCGGGAGTAAAAATGTTAATGACAGAATTCATTAAATTAAGCCAAGCACTCAATTAACCGACATAAGTCATAGCAAACCACACGGGAAAAAATAAATAAGGTATGTATGCGAGCAAGTGATTGTTCTGTTTTGAAGTTGATTCTTTTCAATTAGAAAGAATCAGGGGAAAAATAAAATAGTAAATACAAATATTCTCCCACTTCCCTTTCACAGCCACTCAAAAGCATTTCTCTGTGGTCCACATTAATAAGACTGTGTTCTTCAGCTTTAATTAATGGCAAAACTCCTATTTTAATTTAAGCAAGGTCTCCAGAATACCACTTAATAGTCATCCCAATTACACTAATGAAAAAATGAGAGATCATTTTTTATAATAAATGATATTTCCTAACAATTCATAGGTCAGGGGGTCTGTATTCATACCCCTGTTTCATCAGAAAAGGTAATTTGTCTCAATCAGGTAGGCTACACTTCCCAGTCTATTTTTACTCGCCTATTTTCACAGCTCTAACCTCTACATTTAACAAAAATACAAATAAGCATATGGTGTCATTGTACACCAATACATCATGCGTTTAACAATTAGAGCATATCAGAACGTTGAGAATAACACCAACTTTTTAAAACAGACACAAGCTTTAAAAATAACTACAACCAACAAATAGCTGATAATACAAACAACTTTCTCACCTGCTTATTTTTGATCCTCCATTGGTAACTTTAAAGAAATGAAAATAGTATGCAAGTAAGACAATCTGACATCACAAAGAGAAAAACAATATTTCTGCAGTTAGTTGAGAATCGAGCATCATACCTGGCTCCATGATGACCTGACAGGAGTGGTTCGGCCTGCTGAGCAAATGTTCAGTCATCTGGTCAGCGCCAGATGCGTCTGCCAGAAAGTCACACTTGAGACACACCAGTGTTAGACTCCTTGAACAAAAGAAAAAAAACATTTCACATTCTGCAAGTTCACATACAGTAAACGGTGATATAATAGATCTAAACTTACCGCAACCCACGGGGAGTCTTCCTTGCTTTGCCAAAACGTACTTTTGAACTGCTGTGAAACCTGCAGATGAGAAGGTAAAGATTTGCTAAAGATCTGATCACATTCATTTGGAACTTTTCATGTATCCATGTTTTCCGCTTACCTGACCATATGCTGTCTGAAGGCCTTCTGGCAACTTGATCTAAACTTGCATATAGTGCACTTCAGCGATAAAGGATAGTGAGCGTAAGGGTCCATAACCTCAGTGAGACACTCAACACACTTATTTCCTCCACTTGGAAGTCTGTAAAGAATAAATACTCATTAACATACTTTTTAGCATATAGGCTGTGACTCTTAATTTTAGTATAACACACTTATTATACTTCGGTTGATACAAGTATGGTAGGTTATGTGTACATGCGTGTGCCGTAAATTTCATCATCAGCATAGTGTGCATGTACACACTTGTACGTACATAGTCAGATTTTTCTAATCACGCATTTTCTAATCTTTCACGTGCCTTAAATTTTTTTGCATTCATTAGTTGGACCATTGTTTCACAAGAAATGGAAGAGACTGTACATCGTTGTTGTTGCCTGCGTTGACGAGAGCTTGTGTGAAGGGGTTAAGAGATACCTGCAAAATGATACACAAAAGGCTGTGTGTTTGGCTGTACATCTGGGTAGCTTTGTAAAATACCACTTAAAAAAAAAAAAAAAAAAGCATATTTTTATGTCGTGTGAAGTCTGATGTTTGAGAAAATATAAGGGGTCACTAACTTTGTCCATTTCTTTCACTGTTTTTTGAACATTTTTACTGAAATGTGTCCTATGGTATGGCATGGAAAGCATTAAGAATATAGGGGTGTCGCACAAAAGGACAACAGAAATTAACACTTATACTGTGGTTCCAAAACATTTAAATATTTCAACAATTCTGAGACAAAATCTTACCATGTGCACATCATGGGCTTCACAGTAACATGACCTTGAATGGGGTCCTTCAACTAATTAAACTTGTCAGTGGAATTGCCCGATTTAAAATCAGGATATGGTGTCACCGGAGGACATGGTTTTCAGTGACAAACTGTATCATGTTTCTATGCTTTTAGAAATGTATGGATGAAAAAAAGATTGTCATTTACTAAAATAGACACTTTATAGAGGTATTTATTAACATTTGTATGCTTTTCTTTTTAATTTATAAAAGTTGTAATTTATTGAACCATAGGACAATTTTGAGATTTGGCTGTGATTGTAAATGTAATAAAAAATAAAAAAAATCCAAAGATAAAGCATTTTATATCAACAGGTCCATGAAACACAAAGAAATGTTTAACCATGTACTGCATTTTAAATGACAATACTAATTATATTCATTTTTATCTTGTGCGACAGTGAAAATGCCATGTTATGTCAACAACCCATATATGCTTAGCGTTTGTGTCAAAACTGAAGTACACTTTGGGCTTAAGTATCCTCACCTCAAACGTTTGAGCTCATTATTGTGGATGGTTCGGTTCAAGCTGAATTGGTTTGTGGTCTTTGCCCTTCCTCCATTTAAGTTTGGTTTGGATGTGTTTGCTGGTGTTCTGACAGGTTGTTTGGCCGTTTCAGGACTTGTGGGTATGATGTAGGATTTGCTTGAAGCATCAGAACACATTGGTGCACCAGAAACTGAGGCCCGAATTGTCACCTAAAAAGAAAATGAGAATGACTAATAAAAAGTATAATCCCTAATCATTTGATTATATTGTTTATATTATATAGTATAGAATATATAGTTATTCAACTTTCAATTTTAAAAGATTTGGTTTGAAGCAGACCTTGGTTCCTGGAGGCAATCCCTCAAGGTTTCTTGGCTTCCTATAGGTTCGATGGAAGTGTGTTTTGTGTTCCACTTTTTCCTTGTAGGTAAGGAAATTTAATCTGCACTTTCCACATCTTTGAATCCCCTTTTTCTAGAAAGAACACAGAATATATACAAAGTTAAGTGATAAGTTACATTCAACAATTAAATTGTCAATTTAAATTTTTATTGCAAAAAAATAAAATAAAACATTAAATAAATATCAGAATTTTCATTATATATTCAGGCCCTATTTTATACTAATATTTGTGGAAAATGCCATAAACTCAAGTTTAATTTAGCAGACACATCTCTAATCCGCATCACTCCACCACCACGTGCACTATTGTTTTGGTTACAAATCTTGCTCTTGGCCGATACAACTCTGGTTTGCTGTTGCGAGGAAAAACCCATAAAGAATTACCAGGGAAGGTGAATAGAGTAAGCCACCACTGTCAGCGTGTTATATATTGCACCAAGGTGTTCTGCAGACAACCAAATCAATCCAACCTTAGAGTGAGAGCCAATGGGGCAGCACACAAATGAGTTGCACATTGTGCTGACTTCAGATCAGTGAAGTCTTAAGCTCCAAATCCACAGACAAAGAGCCAAAGAGTCCAAGAGCATATCAAAAAGACTACTTTGTTTAAATCTTTGGTCTTTGGTTTAAATTAATAAACAGAGGCAGCAATAAATCCATTTCCATATCCATACAAAACGTAAATAGAAACACACAAGGTTATACACTTACTTGATGTCTCATGTAGTGTTGCATGTACATATGGCCACTGCGAAGGACTTTCAGGCAAAAGGGACAAAGCAGGTCTTTGGTGTTTTCATGAACTGTGCGGAAATGGTTATCCACATCAGAGAAGAAGGAGGACCTGTAGTTACAAACCTTCAAGAGAGCAAAAACAAAGTGAGAACCAAATATTCAAAATACAAATTACATAGAGCAATGATGAAGCTTTACCTGACAGGCATAGGGCATCTCTCCAGGTTTGTGATTGTCCCTCATGTGCTCTAGAAGCACTTGCTCCGTCTCGAAAGCCAATTCACATATTTTACAGTTAGCTGGGGAAAGAAAAGAAAACATTACACTTAATATATCAAAACAATCAACTTATTCCCCTCCGGTGAAACATTCTCACTACAATTACACCATCAATAACTATTTTAACATAACCTCAAGTCCTCCAGGAAAGGTCCTACTTAAATTTGAAAAATGTAATTTTGATGTGATGTGTGTTCAAGTGATTTGTCAGTAAAGTTGTCAGAATTTTTTTTTTTAGCTTTGTTAGTGCAACATAATACATTTGGTGTGAAATTGATGCTTTATGTATTTTATCATTCTTATTAAGCCACAGAGAATGATGGAGAAATATCATTGTGTAGCACAAAATTAATTGTGGATTAAGGCCTGTTCACACCAAGAATGATAACTATAAAGTTTCAATAATCATTTTATTTCTATGAGAACAGGGAAGTCCAACACCACAACTATAATAACAACACAGAGGAATGCTATCAAAAGACTTACTGTAAGTGCTGTGACTTACTGGTGGACTCAAAGGGACTGTGTGCGCTCTCTATGTGACACTGCAGTTGAAAGGGAGTTGAATACTGCCGGTAACAGTGCTGACATGTAGTGTGACTCTCCCAGCTCTCACTGTTCTGCTTCTCCAACTCCAGGTGATGTTTCATGTGGTTCATGAACCTGAGTGGGGGGGACAGATGATGAAGAGCAAAAGATGGCATTACAAAAAGAGAACAAGCGAAAATGAAGAGTGAAGAGGTCCATATAAAGGCCTTCATTTACACAGCCATTGAAGAATCAGAGGGCCACATCTCTCAGCGGGTGGGCGTTCACAGCCCCAGTGACCAAGTCCCTGCTAAATTATTGGCCCTGTTGACTGACAACTTCTGAGGGTCACTCACAGTGGCAATGACCCAGACATTTTGCTACTCAAACCTAAAGCCAAATACCACCAACGCTGGCGATTGTGTAATGTTTCTCTCATAAATGACTAATACAACAACTGAAGCTACAGCAAGACCCAAAAGGGAAAGATAATACAATCATGGAGTAAAGTCACACAATTAAATAAAACCCAATTCAGTCTATTACAAATGTTTGTTTGTGCAGCGGCCCAACACTGATTTTGGCAAGTTTCAATTAAGTCTGTCACCTCTCTTCCATTCTTATTCTCTTTCGAAAAAAACAAAACAAAAAAAGTAAGTAGGTGTGACACTCACAACCAAAATTGAGATGTTTCAAAACGGCTTGCAGGATGCCACTAGAGACAGGTACACCTGCAACCGGTGACATTAATGACACTCTTTAAGGTAAATGCCCTGCTCCACAATAAGCGGGACCGCCGTTGACAAAGGTGTGACAACTAAACAGGAAAGCCTTTGATGTGCAAGGAAGTGAATGTCAAACAGATGTGCAACATTCAAACAGGTAAACCACCACAAAGTGTCTGCTCTCTTATGAGTGGAGTTTCCTTTGCTTTTCAAAAAGCATCTAAAAATAGACCCATATCATTCTCCAAGAAGCATGCCATTTCAGATGTTGCAACTGAAGTTCTCCTCCTATTTTTTGAAACGGGTCATACTCCAGCTTTGTCTGCAGATTACACTGGATTTACATGATACAAATGAGCAGTACATGAACTATCCACTCATCATAAACCGTAATTCATCAAATACATCTGAAGGGAAGGGAAAATGCCAAATTTAAAGTTGCTAATGTTCAGCGTCTTTTGGGAATACAAAATAAAACTCATGCACAGTTAAATATAATTAGCCAAATTACAAACACACTATTAAAAGTCACCTTTGAACAGTGCGAGGCCTGTGCTCGTGTACTCAAGAAGCATTTGAGCTCCCAAGGGTTTTAGAGAGACAAATTAGCAAATATTCTACTTAAAGTTCACGTTCTAACTGTGCGTAATAGCCATTATAATACCAGCAATTATACTGCGCTGCTTCTTTGTTTAATGATGTGTTGTTCAGGCTGCCTCTATCCTCTCTGCCTCACCTACCATTGGCGCCCTGACGTTGAGTGGCCAATTTTTCAGTCAGAGCGTTCTGCAACCTCAGCTCCCCTAATAGGGATTTTTATGCGGCTGAACTGTGACCCCCGCTGCCAGAACTTGGGGTGTGCTGCAAACGCGCCTCCCCATTAAAAGGAGCTTACAGAGGCTTTTCTCACGCCGAGGCCGAGTAAAGTTATTTAATCACAAGAACAGTTCTTATAGCAGCCAAACTACCTTCCATTATTCATCTGGGGCCCCTAGAGGGAACGGGGGTCTGATAATGTCATCCATCTGAGTGGGAATCCAGTGATGGGGTCTGAGAATGGCTGATTCTCCCAGTCTCTCTCTCACTCTCTAACTATTGCTCTCTCCATCTCTGGGCTCCTGTAGCTAATGACTCTCATGAGCAATGTTCCCTCTAAGCCGTATGCGTCACGTTGCTTCCGCGCAGACGAAAACAATTATACAAAGAAATCAGATCAGTAGGATTTCTTGAAACGTTTTCATCTGTGATAAATGAAATATCATCTACCGGCACTAAGGTCTATAAAGGTTCAACTATCTCAGCACCAGACTTGGCCACTGACTGATTACAAATGGTACTTCAATAACATGTAATATTCAAACAAATACCTGATATTGTTCTTGAGCATTTTTAAACAGCTGTTGCACTTGAAGGTGGTGTTGGACTTAAACTTAGAAATCAGAGACGAATCCCCTTCACATTTCCCATAGTAGAAGTCTGAAACCAGCATGATCAGTTTGCCTTTTTCAGTCTCATTGACTTTCGGTGAGATGGCTTGTTTGTCAGGCTTCGATGTTGAGGGGAACACAGAATCCAACAATTCAGGGCAGCACATCTGAAGAAGAGGAGGGGAAGGAGATTGTCATAACATCTCGATACTGCATTCAGTGTTGGGTGTAATGCATTACTAAGCACTTTATTACTGTAATTTAATTACTTTTCCCTTAAAGTAATGTAAGGGATTACTTAATTTTTATGTAAATTAATTACAGTTACTTTTGATGTAATCGCAACAATACTGTATAGAAAATAGAGCAGTTATATATATAAAACAAGTGCATTTAACAAATTTTATGTCTTATGTTAAAATGTATGTTTTTAAAAGGTAACTTCCTTGAAATACTTTGAGTTCAATACTAATCTATGCAATTTTATATTATTTATTTGATAGAATTAAAAGAGCAGTTTCATGTCTATCCTTGTATTGTTCAACTGGTCAAGGTTGATATGGGATTTAGAAAGTAATTAATAAGTAAATCAAAACTTTTTAGAGAGAGTAATTAGTACATTAATATAATTACAACATCTAAGATGTAATTAGTAGCTAGTAATTAATTACTTTTTTAGAGTAAATTACCCAACACTGACTGCATTTCCTCTGAGGGATCAATAAAATATATCTGTCTTTAAATCAGGAGGTGGCAACCTTTTTGATATGGTGCCGTTTTTAATTTTTCTATGTAGGTTTTTGTGTGTCAAGCAACTACAGTTAAGCTTCGGTTTACCATATTTAATAAGCTATATAAAATTAAAACTCATTGATGACTCACTCATTATGAAAAGTTTGTCTCTTCAGAACACTTGGATTAAACTGCTTGATTCATATGGATTACTTTTACAAATGTCTTTATGAACGTTTTGAAGCTTGAAATTGATTAAATGGCCTTAGTTTTAATAGATGAAAATATTAAAAATATCTTCATTTGTGTTCCAAAGATAAATAAATGTCTTATGGGTTTGAAGACAATTTTTATTTTTGGGTGAACCATTTCATAATCAATGTCATAATTGGTTATGTTAATATGTAGCGCTGCCTGCTTTAACTCGATAAAGTTGTTGTTAATACAGGAAACAAAAGAAGATAGTAAACAAACCAACCTTCATATGACTTTTTAAAAACTGAAAGCCAAACACACTTTGACACCTGGGACATTTCTTTGTGAAGGAGAAATCATTTTCTCCAGCTGTCAAAGAAGGGAAAAAAAGATTAAAAGATGAACAGATTGTTGCTTCTGGAAACCCTGTAATACATAATGGGCAAAAACCTATCCACGTCAAGCTTACCTCCTTTGGACACACTGTTGTTTGTGTCGTTAATCATTGTGCCATTATCTGTGGGTCACAAAAAACAAATGTCTAATCAAGCCTCTATCCTCAAAATAAGTTAGGTCACACACAAGTACACAACCTTCCTCCTTAAAAAACCCCCCCCAAAAATGCCTCTGGATTTTCTAATTGTTTTTGGTGCATTTTTAATTGATTTTTTTTATTATTGAGTTATTGATTTATTGAATTGTAGCTAAGTGCATGGATAACAAATAAATCCCATTTTTTTGTTACATTTAATTGCAGTGGCTTAAACATTCAAAAATTATGGTTGGTGGATGGTAAAACCTTGGTTACAACCTTTCTCTTTGGTAAATAAAACACTTACCTAGAAAATAGGTTTAGTAATAAAGTAGTGAATACACCGATACAGCTAGGACATTAGACATACTTTTTACAGCTTTATACCAAACACACACACCAGCTTACCTCTGCTGTTCATAGGTTGCAGAGAAGAAGTTTTTTGTTTAACTAGTGTTGGGGTGATGCCTGGTGTGTTTTGAAAGACTGAAGTAGTGTGGGATTGAGAAGATTGGTTAGCCGGGGCTTGTACGTTGGACAAGGTCACCACATTGTCCTGGATGAGCTGCACTTGAGGCCTGTGAATGACCCCTGGCTTTGGTGCAGCAGTGACCTGTGGAACTATCTGTTGACCTGCTGCTTGGGAAACAAACACAAAATAAAGAATAATCACATACCAATTTACCTCATTAGCATTCATCAAAAAATCCTGAATGTACCACGGTTCCCACAAAAATATTAAGCAGCACAATATTCAACATTGATAAATGTTTCTTGAGCAGCAAATCAGCATATTAGAATGGTTTCTGAAGGATCATATGACACTGAAGACTGGAGTAATGATGCTGAAAATTCAGCTTTGCATCACGATTACATCCCAAAATATATTCAAATAAAAAAACAGATATTTTAAATTGTAATCATATTCACAATATTATTGTTTTTACTGTATATATATCTTGTAAGAATAAGGCTACGTTCACACAGCAAGCCTTAGTGCTCAATTCCGATTTAATGCTCAGATCTGATATCTTTGTGTTACTGTTCACATTATGTTTTTAAATGTGGCCAACATCACATTCAAGGTCAAGGTTTTCAAAAGCATTAAAGGATTAGCTCACCCAAAAATGAAAATTCTGTCATCATTTACCCATAAAGCATTCGTATAAATATCATTCATATAAACATTCATCAATGCACACATCAGTTATGGTAAACGGAAGCTTAAGCATGCTTCCATTAATTTTAAAATCAAATAATCTTTCATTGCTCTTGACTGAATCACTTTTGTAACTATAATAATAAAAAATGTAAATTTAAATTAAAGACTATGCAGTGTGTTTTTTGTACATTCAATTATTTTATACAATTCATAGTATTTATATAGGCCTATGTAGGGATTTAAATTCTGTCATTAATTACTCGCCCTCATGTTGTTCTAAACCCGTAAGACCTTCGTTCATCTTCGGAACACAAATGAAGATATTTTTGATCCTCTCTGATCCCTCCATAGACAGCAATTTAATCAACACTTTCAAGGCCCAGAAAGGTAGTAAAGAGATCGTTAAAATAGTCCATGTGACTACCATGTGACAATTTTATCTTTCTGGACCTTAAAAGAGTTAATTAAATTGCTGTCTATGGAGTGGTCAGAGAGCTCTCCGATTTCATCAAAAATATCTTCTTACGGGTCTTACGGGTTTGGAACATGAGGGTAATGAATGACAGAATTTTCATTTTGGGTGAACTAACCCTTTAAGTTTTTCAGGTAGGTCTATTTCATGCCTTAGTTCTAATGTAGTTTTTCATTTATAGTGCCTGAAAATTTTTAGGTAGGTCTATTTAAAGCTGCAGTCCGTAAGTTTTGGCTCGGTGTCGCCATCTCAGTTTGAAACCTGCAATTGCAGTTATTTGCCGAGTTATCATCTGTACGCGAGTTGTGCATCGGCACGGCTCCTCAGCACGGATGAATCTAATGTTTTGAGGAGTTTGTGTGGCATTCATTCACTGCACCGGTGTGGATACTGTACTTCAGAATCACAGATTCTACATCTTGGAGTATAACCTAAATAAGAATTTTCACTGGAAAATGTCATCTGAATAAGTAGGTCTGACACTTTTTGGAACAAAACATTACAATAAATTGCACGGCCAACAGTGATTAAATCTAACGATCGCTCGTCATCAAACCGTGCAAATTATTATTATTGTTATACTTTGTTCTCAAATTGTTCATGTTAACAGCATTAGCATTGTGTGACCACGTGTATTTGGTGTTTATTAGCGTTACCTGTAGATTTCAATTTCCGTACAGGCTATACTTTTGCTTTTGACTACAGGTGAATTTCCAGTCATCACTGATGATGTCATTTGGGCCTTTCTGGATTACAATCCGCCATCAAAATGATAAATTTAATTATTCCAGCTGCTGTGAGAAAAGGCTACAAATAATCCGCTGAAGAACAAGCAGCCCGCTCCTCACGTGCGTTACTACTACTAGCCGGACTCTTTCTTTATGTATACAGACGTGACGTAATGATGCAAAGATACGCTTGAATTTCCCACGGAAATCCACCATACCACTCTAATAATAACACATTATTACAAGCTTACCGTTGTGAATGGGGCTAAGGTAAGGAGATAGTTTTGAACACTGGCTTGTTGTGTACTTGCCCAAATTGATTTTTAGGATAATTTTAACCAAAAAAAGTTACGGACTGCAGCTTTAATGAGTCCTATTACTTGTAATTAGTTTCTTTGTTCTTATTTAATGTTAGTTAGGCTAGGATTTGTTTTTGTTTTTTGTTAAATTGAAATTGTCAATAAGATTGATAGAAATTTGATAAGCAATTTCGAATGGTATCAAATGAGTTCCTGTCACCACACTTAGTAGTGTGGAAGAAACAACTACAAAGACACATTTATACCTGGCACAACAGTGATAGTGGTTCCTGGTGGATACTGTGACCCCAAAGAGCTGATGAACGAGGTGTTGCTGTTGAGATTCTGTGGTGACGCCACAATGTAGCCCTGGTGAAGTGATAATGATTATACGATAATGAAGTGATTTAAATTAATAAAGAAAGATTAAGTAGCCTGATCAAACAGCCCAACCTATGAAAACACATCAACAAATTCAAATTCATGAATGATTATTAATAGTTGGCAAGTATTTTACTTCAGTAGGTGGAAGCAACTCTATAGCTGTGCTTAGCATTAGTTCAGCACAAATCACAGATTTACATTACAGATTTTACCTGGGAAAGTTGAAAAAGCAGCAAAGAGTTACCTGATTGTTAATGATGATGGGTTGAGGGGCTGCTGGAGGTCCTAGAGTTGCGTTGATAGGGATGAGGATGGGGTTGCCTCCAGATGGGGCTGAACCTCTGACCATGAGTGTAGGACCTGTAGCCACCCGAGCAGGGTTCGGCAGGGCCTGGGGAATCTTTTGTGATGATGCCAACATTGAGGGTTTTTGAACCGGGACATTCCGCTGGTTCTGTAGGTTAACGGCACCTGAAGATCATAAGAAACACAATGATCAACATCTCAAGGACAAGACCAGAACATAGGTGCCAGTATGCCAAAAACTGAGCTTTACCTGGTCTTGTATTGGCCGCAGGCTTGGAGCTACAGATTTCACCGACAAATATCGGTTCATCATCATCGTCATCATCAAGATCTATTAGATTGATTTCGGGTATTGCCTTCTGCCACGGCTCCAACTCCTCCTCTTCACATTCCATAAACAGCTCAGACATCTGAGAAGAAACAAAATATATCAGGGCAATGTTATGTGGTTAACGCAATCACATCAACTACCGACAAATTGCATCCCAACAATTACACCTCAACAAAAGACTACAGAATTAGTAATAATAAGATGCTATAAGGACACTGAAATGAGTTGAAACCAATTTATCTTTGCTGCACACAGAACATAGACTATAGTTATCTCAACTTAATTAATGTGAAGTTTAGAAGCCTAACTATAGTGGTGCAGGCACGAGACTATAATCGACTGTTACTGCGGACACAGACCGGCTAAAATGCTAATTCAGATTACAAACATTTTACTCAATTATATTACTTGTAATCAAAATTCAGTCAAGAAAGAAGTGCACAAATGCTAAGAAATCAAAGACGTTCACAAATAGACTTTCTATTTAGCAAATTATTTAGAAATCTATTAGCAAGCAGGTCGGCTGTCTGGATGCTAACATGCTAAAAGCAAGAAAAATAGCAAGCGGCTGCAAAGAGAAACGGCAAAGCACGCAGGGAATTTTCACTGGCTTTATTAGGATAACACATATGCAAATATTGCAGATTAAAAAACGAAACTCAGCCTTACCTTTTAAAATCTCGAAATATTTACAAACAACATCAGTGTTGATTCAGACAGACACGCTCAGCCTCACAGCGGCATGACGCGCGGAGGCTCATGGGAAATCAGAGGGGCTATTGTTGAGAAACCCAGAGCGTGTTCACGTCTCCCAAAGAACCAAGAACCTTTTCACCTCTTCGAAATGTCTCAGTTTAAGAAAACATACAGAACATGAAGTAAGAGAAGGAAAGAAACGAATTAACTAATGCATGAATGAGTCAGACGACGAAAACTAGGCCAAAACAAAGACAAACGCCGTATAGGCTACTTTGCAGAACATGATAGATTTCAAGACTTACATGATACGTTATACTAAAAATACATAAAATTTCGAAATATTCCAAGGAAACTAATGGATGTTACCTTAGCGAAGTTTCGTGGACTAACGTTACCCAGTCTAAAGAAATGTAATTGTGATTAAACAGAATCATAATATAATAATTAACTTATGTAAGAGTTCAATTTGACAGGTAGCAACTTTAACGGTATTGTCTCGCTTCTGTTTATTTTGACCAACAGGTGGCACTATGAGAATTGTGATGGGTTGGGATCCATGCCCTTTATAAATAATGAACGTCATCATCACCAACAGATGATAGGCTACATCTCGTTCTTTCATTCAGAAAGTTAAGAAGAGAAGGAGTTTTAGGAGTAAATAATGATGGTGTACATGATGTAACCCCACCCCACCCCATGTTCTTTTTTGAAGTAGCCTTCTTTATAGTTTTACTCAATATCACTATTTTGGTTTTTTCAATTTTTCAATTGCACTCCTCTGCAGGTTTCATTTACAACCCAAGTTATAGGAAGAAACAGGTCTCCTGCATTGTTGTAAGGGATTGGTAGAGCCCACTCAATCACACCGCCAAAGTTTTGACATAGACATAGTAAAAATAATAAAATTATGTTTTAATACCCTTAGGATTCAAGAGTTGATTAATTATAGTTGTAAAAAACATGTTTGCAGATTAATTCGTCTTTATATAAAAATTAGAATATTAAAGTTATTTAGAATCTACTTTTAGAGAACACAAACATTAATAATAACAACAGAAGCAGCAATAATATTATTACAAACCATCACACTTACTATGTTTCATATATTTTTTTTCATAACTTATCACAAATAAACCTATACATATACTATGTTTTGCACTTTTATATATAAGTTCTTCATGTTGTTGTTGCATAGCCTATTCTTGATGTTCATTTGGTTGTACTGTATTGTGGCTGACTGTTGTTCTTGTGCATGCAGTGGCACAGAGAATTACAATTCAGATGATGATGAAGAAAGAAAAAAAATGTGTGGTGATGAAAGTTAGGTCTAGTTATATAAGGTTTGAAGGGAGGAATTGCAATGTCCAGGAATAGGAATAGCAATGTCCATATGTCGACATAGATAGTTTTGGGAGCGTGAGCACTAGTTCAAACGCTCTCCTCTGCATATGCTTTTGTACTTGTTCCAACAGGACACTTAATGCAGCTGAAATTATGTATTTCATGCTGCAGATATGCTCAATTTCTCCTGATACTAATAATACACATACCAAACGAAGCCAGATTTGTGAGGAGGGAGTTGGGTGGTAAACCAAACTGATTTTAGGAGGCGCTCCAGTGGTCCTTTACTCCCCTAGCAAGGTTGTATGATTCGCCACACATGATATTCATCCGCACCGTTGAAGAACGCGCAAGTCTACGGCACTGGCGGAAGGACACCATTTCTAACGTCATCGTTGTGCTTCGGTTATCGCCAAGCAAAAATGTCTGCCTAAGGGAAACTCGCAAGTTACATAGTGGATATTTGCAAAAATTCAATCGCAAAAGATACAGATTTCATTATCTTTCCGACTCGAGACAAGGAAACCCACGCCGTCATCGGCACACCCGATCGCCCTAGTTGGATTTTTGACAGCAGAAAAGGTAAAATATTGCACCGACTTTCTGAGAGGTTTCGGACTGGGTGAAAGAAGTTGGGATAGAAGAAAAGACGGGAGCCGATATGAAGCGAAAGGGGTCGACATTGGCTTAAACACTTCAGCTTGTCATCGCACTGTCTCATTGTCCGTGTTAAAATGTATGTTATGTCAGTGCATATGGTTTTCGCTTAAGCGTTTCATGGTCGCACTATTATCATGAATAGGTAACTGGTAATTTGCGAACAACAACAGCAGCAGCAGCGTTGTTTGTAAAGTAACCATTCTCATTTAATGCAACAACAACAAAAGTGTGCAGCGGCAGATGCGTGTGCGTTCATTGTGAGCTCGTGACTTTTGAAACATTGAGGAATCAAACGCATGCAGTTGAAAAATGATGCTGCGGGGTCCATGTGAGACACCATCGAGCACAGCGTCTTCCTCAGCATGTCCACGTTTGGTCATCCCAAAAACCTCATTAGGCCTGCTCTCTTACTTTAAAATAAAACCTCTTTCCACCGTGTCATTGCTATTATTAACAGAAAGGCAACTTCACCTGAAGCTGTCAATATCACGACGCTGGGGAAAGGAGGTCTTGGGTCTGTCTTTCAGGAGCTTTTTATAACTATTTAAAAGATAACACATAGGTTCTGATCAACAAGGATTCAAGGTCCTTCGATTGCCCTGGTTTTGTACAAAGGTTTTGGATCAGCGCAAAGTTATGCTAAAGACTGGAGATGGGGATGTCTAGCAAATGTCAAACTGCGGATGTTCACCGATGTCATTTGCATAAGCCGTGCTGGCTAGCATGACGCTTCAGCACACATCAGGTTCTCAGATTGAGGGGAATGATGTTTGTGTTTTGTAGATTTAGTAAAGGATCGTAAGGATGAACCCTCAGCAGCGGATTGCCGCTATCGGGACGGATAAGGAGCTGAGTGATCTGCTGGATTTTAGCGCGGTAAGACACTCATCAATTATTACTTCATCTAACTTTTGTCATTCGTTCAGTCACTCACTTCTAATATATGCATGATTAGATATGAAGTATTACTATATATAGACCAGAATTTCTGCAACATTCTGCTGGTTATTTGCACATGAATTACATTGCTACTTTAGGATCAATAAAATATTCATATTTAATGTTCAATAAAATGGAAATGTCCTTGCTTTTAAAATACTTTTGTATTCATTAAACACGAAACACTGTCTGTACAGTTACACACCACACCATTTTTGTGTGTCTTCCCATAGATGTTTTCTCCACCTGTAAACAGTGGGAAAAATAGGCCGACCACTCTTGGAAGCAGCCAGTTCAGCGCACCAGGTAGGACTTCCTGTGGAAATCCTTTAATGAAAGACTGTCTTCTTCTCACACTGTCCAATCACCTCCTCTTAATTCTCAGTGAAGTCTGTTGATTATCGCAATGAATTTCATCCCAAGGAGTTATTGATTTTGATTTGTCTTGATTAATATGAAACAGGTAGAGAATGGTTCAGTAATGCAAGTAATGGTTTTTGAAATCAGATACATCCACTGTTCTAATTACACTGAAATGAAAGGCACCACTGTTGTTAACTTGTCATGGCTGGTAAATATATATTTATATATGTCTCCTTGGACTCCACATTAAATTTACTGTCCTGTGAATGACGTGTTTTTGTTAATCTTTTTTTTTCTAAGACATGCCCTCCCTCGCTGATTCATCATGTGTTTCCTATGAGAGTGTACTATCCTCTTCAGCCTCCTAAACTCCTAATGCCGAGTTCAGACTGCACGATTTTAATCAGATCACTGTTCTTTTCACACTGCATGACTATCTGGGGTAGCATTCAGTTGCTGCTGTGCTGTCACACTGCACGATGGTCGCCGACAGGGGGTTTCACATTGCATGACTTTACAATAGGAAGAATCACTGACAACTCTGTCTCGTCCGCAAACTATGTTTCACAACCAAACACACGTGAGATGTGACAAGGAAACAACGCGAGATCACGTGTCCGTCAAACCAGAGTTCTCGTGCGGGACTAGAATTGTTATTAAAAATAATCCAAATTGTCTGTGCGCTGATTTGTAGTGAAAAGGAGAAAAAAAATAAATAAATAAAAGATTATAGAGGAGGAAATGACTGGGGAGACGTGGGGACCAAAATGATTGTGTTCTGCAAAGAGAGTTGGAGGTAAATAAATAATTTTGCAATGTGCTGCTGTTGCGGCTGGTCATGCAAATGTTTGTGCTTTGTTTCTGTTTTATGAAATTGTACATATATCTTTTAAAAAACTGATATTCTGGTCCATAACTCCTCCCCAAACTTCCCGCTGCCTTGTATCTTGCTCTCTCATTGGCTGTAGGTAGTTTCCGATGTTATTTTCCGTCAGAATACATTTCACACAGCAGGATTTTGAATCGCAGATATTTAGCATTTAGCCAAATATCTCATGGGCGTCGGCGACTGCAATTCTCTCAGGTCGGTCTTTGATAATTCACACTGCGTGATTGTCACTCGCGCAAACGAGCACCGATTTGCATATGATTTTGGGCATTTGTCTGCGATTTCGCAAAACCTGTCGGCGAGTCAAAATCGGGGCTAAAATCGTGCAGTGTGAACTCGGCATAAGTGCTCAGATGTTTTAAGCGTTCTTAGAGCAACTAATATATATGTGTATGTGAGTGTGTGTGTGTGTGTGTGTGTATGTATATTTACTATCTATCTATAAGCAGACACTAGCTTTTCATTCTGTAGGTTCAGATGCATGTATGTGATAGTCTGTTTATATATGAATCCTGTCATAGGTGACTACACGTTGCTGTAAAGATCATCTATTGTCTAATGTGCCGTAGAAGGAGGAAACAATCAAGCATTATTCCATCTCAATGCTTGTTTTATGTAAAGCAACAAAGCAGAGCCCTTGTTACACTCATCTGCTATCTAGGGGACACACTTTTAGTGGATTACTGAATAGCAGCACAGCCGAGACGCTTTGCAAGACACTTTTGTAAACCCTTTCAGAATGTGTTGTAAAATAAACTGATCTTGTTGGCTCACATCAGCCAGAATCAAACAATAGTAAATGAAGAGTTTACGCACATGTGATCTTGTAATCAGTCTTTGGCTTTGATGTGCTGTGATGTTTTTAAGCGATAAAAACATCTGTTTGTTTGTTGCTCCTGACACAACTTACTCAAAACAGCAGTGTTTCAGAGACGGTTTGGAAACGCTGTGGGGCGTTATTTCAAGCACTGTCAGAGATTTGTGTGTGTGGAGCATCAAGATAGTAGAGAGAAGCCATTTTGCTGTATCCATCTATGCTAGATAATTTAATATAGCTTGGCATTCCTGATTATCAGGTGAACTATACACCTTATTTTTCACGTAAGAGCAGGCATGGTTTTTCGTAAATTGAATGTGTCTGGCTTCTGCTGTCATCCGTTTCCAGTTATTTTTAGCTGTACAAAACAGATTCTTATGCTGCTTGATATTGCAAACTGGTATTTCTTAACATATTTTTTTTAATGTATTGGCTTAAAGGCACAATATGTAAGATTTTTGGATTAAAATATCCAAAAACCACTAGAACAATGTTAAATATTTTGGAAATGTCCTTGCTTTTAAAATACTTTTGTATTCATTAAACACGAAACACTGTCTGTACAGTTACACACCACACCATTTTTGTGTGTCTTCCCATTGATGGGGGAAAAATAGGCCGACCACTCTTGGATTAAAATTTTCGAAAACCACTAGAACAATGTTAAATATTTGTTGACTTGTGTACTTGCACCTATCACCTAGCACCTTGTGTACAATCGCCTATCAATGACATCACACCCGCCTTTTTCCGATTTTATTTTGTAGAAACCGTGGAAACACCAAAGCCGCTTTAATATTTTGTGTTTTATTAGACAGCTGAGCAACTGTTTGGATACATTCATCAACAGAACACTAATCATTGTTATATAGCTCAACATAGTTAGTCTATTGTTTAAATCTTGTTTTCTTGATTTACCGCGAGTACCGCAAGTTTTACCATGCCTAATATCGATCTAGCTTACTGTGTGCAACAAGTGTCTCATAGTAGCTGCCGAGTGAACGCATAGAGAAGCATTATAACATAACTTTCAACACACTCAAATAATGTATCTAATATGATAAAACAGAGCTGCGTTACCACACATACGCATGACCAGAAGAAGCGGAAGCGCTCGTCTGCGGCATTATAAAAGCTCCACAAAATCCAGGCGTCATCAAACTACGCCTTTGTTTTGAATAAGCGACCTCTAGTGGCGAAAAAACAAACATATTGTGGCTTTAATTATAAATGCACTGGTTTGTAGTGAAAATAGTTTTACTGTTTACTGCACTTTGTTACTTTTCTTGCTATTTCCCTATAGCGGCTAATGAATCAGAAGTCACGCACATTCACAGAAAACAGCTTACTTCTGCGTTGAAAAATAAAGTGGTTAAGTAGGCCAGTGAGAGTAGAGTTCATTAGAATAAAGAATTTAAAGGAATATCCCCAGTTCTGAACAGCATTTGTGGCATAATGTTGATTAAAACACTTTTTTTGGGTTACAGGAAGGCACTTACAATAAAAGTAATTTGGGTAGTTTGCAAGCATAAAAATACTCACTGTTTTTAATAGTTTAATAGCCACAAAACATGAACACTATAATTTATTAGTGTGTAAAAAAAATCACTCATTAAAGGTGCAGTGTGTATAAAGACTTTACATAATGAACCGTTATGTTTTTATTACCTTAGAATGAGCCGTTTCTGTCTACATACACCACGGGTCCCCTTACAGTGAAGTCACCATTTTGCACTGCCATGTTTCTACAGTAGCCCTAAAAGGACAAACTGCTCTACAGAACACTAGCTACTCTATGCTGTCTCAGACGGCGACATATTTGTCCTGTGTCGGCCACCGTAGCGTCTCTATGTGCTTCGAAAGGGAAGGGTGAGCGGTGGGGGGTTGCAACCTCACAGCTAGATGCCGCTAAAATGTACACAGTGCACCTTTAACTCTTTCGATATAAAGTTATATCCAGTTTTACAACTTTGTTATTATTACATCTCAAATAATAGTTTTAACAGAAGAATAAACAGCCCCCCAAAAAAACCCTTCCAGTGTAACTGCCTCGCTGTAACCTTGATTTTTGCTCTTAAAAAAACAAAACAAAACTTGAAATAATGTTTTATGGAAATCAGCAATATACCACAAATGATGTCAATTAAACTCAACTCGTATTGAACCCGTATTGACTATTCCTTTAAAATGTCCATATCAGTAATTGGCATGTGTAGTAAGAGGATTTGATAGTGGAAATGTGCAGTAAGGGTTCGGTCATGTTTCTCGCTGATCTGTCAGACCTTTGTAAAGAGCAGTCCTTGTGTAGGAATGCTGTGATATACCCTCTGTTTCATCCACAGCTCGGCGAGGCATGTATCACCTGTCTGATAACAAAATTCTCTTTTGTTGTCTCCAACACTGTTATTTCTCATGTCGTAGCCACTGTGTTATACAGGCATGCTGTATTGTGCAAAGATAAATGTCCTTTGCTTTTTCCAGAAAAAGCTGTTGAAACAGACCCACCAAGAAGCATTTAAAACAATAGTGGAATAGTGCCATCAGAGGATATTTCTGCAAACACAACTCTTCCTCTGTTAGACCCCACCCAGCGCCTCTTCATGTGGGAGGCAACAGTTCAACTAATTGCAGGTCAAATCAGTTCATAAATTGTATTAAATTGTTGCAAATATATATACTATCATTCAAAAGTTTGGGGTCAGTATGTTTTTTTTGTGTTTTTTTTAAAATAATTTTTAATTTTGTTATCCGTGAGGGCACATTAAATTGATTAAAAGTGACCGTAAAAACATTTATAATGTTACAAAAGATTTTCACTTCAAATAAATGCTGTTTTTTTTAACTTTCTGTAAATCAAAGAAACCTTAAAAAGCTATTATAGTTTACAAAAAAAGATAAACAACTGCACATTTGTTTTCAACATTGATAATTGTAAGAAATGTTTCTTGAGCAGCAAATCATCATATTAGAATGATTTACTGAAGGATCATATGACACTGAAGACTGAAGTAATGACGCTGAAAATTCAGTTTTGCCATCACAGGAATAAATTACATTTTAACATATATTAAAACAAAAAATAGTTATTTTAAATTGTAATAATATTTCACATTATTACTGTTTTTATTGTATTTTTGATCAAATAAATGCAGCCCTGGTGAGCAGCAATAACAGACTTCTTTCAAAAACATTTCAAAAATTGTACAGACCGCAAACTTTTGTATGTATTATCCGTCACATATTTAAAATGTAATTCCTTTGTATAATCTGAATTCACTACTTCTTTAAAATAAGTTGTTGATTAAAAACTAGAGAAAAATTCTGGATACATTTATTTGTTTATTTATATTTTAGATTTCCAGATTGTTTTGTTCCCCTGCCGTCTGCAGTTTGGCTTCGCTTTGAGCTTTTGAACTTGTACCTGAAGTCCTCCTCAGAGAGCGAGCTGAGAGTAGACCTCAGACACCACTCTCCTTATTGTCTGTGGATTAGTAAAAGGCTTTATCTGCTGATTAATAATTAATGAGAGGGGAAGAATCTGTACGATTAGTATTCAGTTTTATATCCTCTCTGTAAAAAGTCTCTGAACTCCAAAAGAGCCTCAAATATTAAGATAATTTCAGGCAAGAAAAATAAAACTGCCCTGCTGTATAATGAAGATATTAAAGTTGACAAAACCTCACTTGAGCACAGCTTATCATCAAAGGCTTCTCAGCGGATTTGTGAGTTTTGTTAAAAACAATGACGGGAGTCTCTCCCATTTAAGCATACGTTTGTTTCAGAATGGATTATTATTACAAATACGCTTCACATCTATAACCACCAAACTAGCTTTCAGTAGTTTCTGGTAAAGAAACAAACCTGTTATGTTTCTGAACTCCGGAAGGCATTGTCTCCTGAGACTCCCTCAGCCAGCTTCTGTTTCTGATGTTTCTATATTCATATCTCTTTTTTATTATTCATTTTAATCCACCCTTGCACTTTCAGAAACATTTAGTCTTAACACCAAGCTTGCTGGATTTAACGGAAACCGTTTCGTCATTTTTCTGTAAAAAAGTAAAAACAATTATATTAAATGTCGGAAAATATATTATTATTATTATGCAAATATACCTTATTTTTGTGTTTGTCAAAAAGTCTTTAAAAACCCTTACTGTGTTTTAGTAAAGGACCCCTTCTCTCTGGCAGGAGGCTGTTTATTTTTAGCTAACCTGCTGCTTGCTCTGTGAACCATTGGGCCACGTTGCGCATGTGATGCCGTCAGAGCAGCGGCTTCCTCTGCCAGGCTGGTCCTGCCACGGCAGGGGGAATTCTGGGAGGCTTTTTGGACATCTCTTGTATGTACCTCAGGTCACCTCATGGCTTGGTTATGGAAGATCATGCTGTTGCCATAGCGATCAAGGCCCTTTGAAGACAGGTTACTTGGCACAGCATGTGCATCTTTTCCAACGTTTCAGCAAATCTCCCCCGAACAGCGGATTTGTTGGCATTTTTGTGATTGATTTGGATTTTAGAGTGGAAAAAAACAACAACTTTGATGTGAGTTCAAAGAATGGAAATTAAACCTGGGCATATTTAGATTATGGTTATTCTTTCAATATATTTGAGAAAGCTGAGTTTATTCTGGCTGTGATGAATAAATACGTGTCTTGTGGAAGACAGCTGTGTTTGAAACAAAGAAGAGATGTTGTAAACTTTCACATCTGTTCTGGAGCAGTTTGCTGGATGTCTCAGGTGTGTCATTGGAAGTTACAACAAAATAATGACAACAGGAAAACAATACAGAGGATTGGGTTTCTTTTGTGCTTTGTGACAAGTAAAAAAATATTTTTGTAAGTGCTCACAAGCTTTCCTGTTTATTCAGAAGCAATAGTAAGTTCTGTTAAAGATCCTCTGTGGTTTTCGACTAACCTTAATAGATGCCTGTTAAACCAGCTCTAAGTCATTTAGGCCATTTGATTCGCCAAGACTGTTTGCATATTTTTGCAGTTTTGTCTTTTATTTTTGATTGAAATACTTTGTTGTGGGTGCAGTGGAAGCCAGCGGCCTGCAGTTCTCTTTTAAAATTAGACCTTAAACTGAAGCATTGGCAGAATATCATTCTTAATAACACAGTATACTTCACCCTCAGGTTTAAATCTTTCTATAATGGACACACGTCTTTAATCCGTTTTTTTTCTTTTTGAATAATTCTTACATCTTTTGATATTTTTTCAAAAGTTTTATCTGACAAGACAAGAAAGAGAAGGGAATGGGATTGGGAGCCAGCTGCACATATGCATCATGAGCCTATCCATTTTTACCTAAATTTGTTATTAAAACATTATAGTGCATAGTGTTGTCACGATACCAAAAGTTCAGTAGTCAATACCAATACCAGTAAAGTTTCATGGTTCTTTGTACCAATTTTGGTACTGTAGAAAAAAAATCAGAACTATTTAACTACTTGAAAAGGTAAAAAAATTATTAATTTGATGAAATTATACATTAAAACAGCATGTAGCCTTCAACATTTTTTAATAGTCAATATTGCTTTAAAAAGGTCAAATGAAAAATTATTAATAAAATTAAGAACAAAGAACAAGTAGTCTGCATTTACATGCTCAGATCAATTTTGATATATTCTATATATCCCCCCCCCCCCAATCTTGATTTTAAATACTGTTGTTACTCCCGAAAATTTGTAGTGTGTAACTTAACAGCATTAAGAATAAAAGTTTTATTCAATTTGTGAATGAGTTCCATACTCAAAACTCAATAGCTTAATAACTGGAGCTGTAAATCACCTCTGTTCAGCGTGAGCTCAATAATTGAGTTCAGCACTCTTGTGAATACTCCAGTTAAAATCAATGAATCTTTCTACATTGCACATTCAATCTTTTATTTACATTGTTTATACTTTGTTGATGGTTATAATGAAAAGATTCACAAGCACTCAGTAAATGAACTCACGCTGAACAAAAACTCTGCCAAGTCTGAATAATTTCAACACTTTGATTGGTCATTGCATTCATCTGCTCAACAAAATAAATAAAAAAACGTTAATGGGCATGTTTTTTAGCAGTGTGTACTGGATTCATTCTATATACCGGTACCGATAAAAGGCTAGTATAGTTATTTGTAAAATTTCAGTACAGACTTGGTGAAGTGTCGGTATGTTTGACAACACTAGTTGTACATGAAATATTTGAGCAAAGCTTGTTTCTTGTTGCCTTAATTTTTTTGGGAATAATTCAGGCCTTATGAAGATGTAGCCTCACTGAGGTTCCTCCTTTGAAGTGTAAAAATTCAAGCTAGCAGGGTCAGCTTAGTTTAGCGGTGGGGAACATGGTTTTGGGGGAAAAAAACGCACCTCCTTGCCATCTATGTGTGTTCTATGTTTTGGTTATCACAGCTAGCAGCAGACAGGTGGTTGGAGGGGAGTGGTTGAAACACGTTTGGCTATTGTTCTTAAAGTGGAAAAGGAAAGTCATTTCAGATGAAGTGCAAGTTATTGCATTTTTAATTACGATTATGTAGACAAACATTTTTTGTTATTTGTGTTTTTCCTTTTTGTGTGTTAGTTGAAAATGCATGTTGACAGTCGTGGCTGTATCCACCAGTGATTTAGCCTCAGGCCGAACTCGCACTAATGTCAGTGTTCTAGCAGCAGTCGAACTGATGGTGAGAGTCTTAACGGAAGACATCTTTAGCCATACCCTTCCCGTCGTCTTTCATCATCTTCGACAGATGCGGCAAACTCGTAATCGCATATTTATGGCAATAGCAAATTAAAAGGCTTGCACTTCAACAACTGTTATAGTCAGCAAGTGAAATTCTGAACCGCTGTTTTATTTGGGCAGAGATGAGTAACTGTGAAAGGGGGTTTTGATATTGAGAGTTGGAGGGGGAAATCCCTGGAGTTATTAATCCCCGTCGGAGCTGAAGGGCTGTGGGCGGAGCCACATCATCCTTTCTTTATGAGAGATCAACTTTCCATCACATTCCAATTTCATTACATATCTGACCCAAGTCCTACTGTATGTGGAAACAAGATTAGGGAGCTGCGAGCTTAAACCGTACCTCAGAATTCAATTTTAAAGTATTCGCCCAGGACTCACGGAGGCGCCAGAAATATTTTGCAGGTGCATCCATAATGTCTCCCAACATGCCCATCAGTACTAATCAAAACAGCAGTTATTTCAGAATCATGATGCTTGTCCATTATATGAATCGTTGTTACTCTCATAATCTCTTTCTTCTTTTCATTGTTTTTCACACTTTCAATTATATACGTCTAAGAACATAAATTATGTGCTCAATTTTTTTACTTTAAAACATTTAAATTGATCTGAATAACTACATTTAGTATCATGACAAATACCCAACAAAGAAGTTAAGGTAATTCAAATCACAATTCAAATTCATTCAAATGTAAAAAATATTAGATACATTTTTTGGCATTTATTTTGCTATGTCCAATTCAAACATATTCATTCCAAGTCATATTCAGAGATTTTAAGGTAGTATAGTTTTTATTATTTTAGTATTTAAAAAGCCACTGAATTACTTTTTAGAGTGTATGCTCTAAATTGCCAAATTTTTGTTCTTTTAACCCTACAAACCTGTTCTGAGGGTCATGTTGGTCTGATGCCCCAACAGCCTGCAGCCGTTCACACTCCGCCTGGCCCGGTGCGCACCAGCAGGACTGTTTCTGAGAGTGAGCAGACTTCGACTGGGAATAAGAGAGCAGATATTTGGCATGAGTGGGTGCATAATGACCTTTTTGATCTCTCAGTGTCCCTGTGGTTTTCTGAGCTCTCTGAGGAGATGGCACAGCACGGACCATAAGAACTGGCCCATTTGGTCCACTCGGCGTGATCCACAGGGATTGAAGTTATGTGTCCTCTCTGAATTAAAAAAAAAAATCCTTATTAAAATTAAGAGAGTATCATATCTTTTTTGTCCATTTAATTTCAGACCAATGGCACAGCAGTTAGATGTTGAGCTGTGATGCTCATGCAGTTATACTTTCTAGCAAATTACTTTACATTCCCCTCTCTCCACAATAATTTCTTGTCCTGTTTACATCTATTCTATTATTATTATTAAAAATTGTATATTTTTATTTATTTTATAAATAGTCCTTATAAATAGAAATGTCCTTCCAAACCTGTATGAGCATAAAAATATTTTGGGAATATTTTTTGCATACAAATAGATGGTCACCTAAACTGTTTAGTTACCAACATTCTTCAAAGTATCTTTTCTGTTCTGCAGAAGAAAGACAGTCATACAGGTTTGCAACGGCATAAGGGTGAGTAAATAATTTTTGTTTTTGTGTGAACTATCCCTTTAAAACATGCATCATTGCATATATTTATTATGACTGTCTGCACCATTACTCAGAAACTCTCAAACATGTCAGAAATGCCTTCTGTATCCCTGTCGTTCAGAGTGCAAAAGGCGTCTGTTGTGTTCAAGGCTACTATCTATCTCCTCTGTTCATTAAACATCACTTCTCCACCCCTCGTATGTTCACTGAAAAACTTTCACCACTTTGAGCGATACGAGTCAGGTTCGAGTGGTTCGGCCAGGTCTAGCTCTGCTGTGCAGGTGGTGAAGTGGACCAAAATAAGATGCTCCTTCACGCTGACTCGCACTCGGCCAATAAACAACTAGTTCGTCATGTACAGAACATAGCGCTGTTGATGGGGTCACCAATATACACTCCAAACTCGCTGCTTGTGATGGGCAGAGTCAGCGAACGAGTACTGGGCTGTACGTGACCCGTGCCCTGATACTTCTATCAGGATTTCCATTTTAGATACACAAAACGCTGATGGCAAGAACATTGTAGTGTGGGTCCTAATCCTCTGTAGTAGCAAGCTCAGCCTCCCTCTATGTATAGATTTAGTCGCGAGCACATTTGCACTTAATGTGGCCTGGTATTTTTAGGACTGGAGTCTGAAATTATTTTTTCCCCTTCTCTATCCTACTGTGCAAAATAACAATCAAATTGAAGTTCAATCTCTTCTCTTGAAAAAGACTTGAGGATTAGTGTGTACCACTGATTTGTTCCTCGTTTTTAATTTGTCTTTTGAAGGATTTGGAGTAATAAATTAAAGATGATGTACTCCGGCTAAAGCTTCTGCAAAGCTCTCCGATTTGCATTGTGGAGCCTTGTGCTTGTTTGTTACCATGGTAATTACTGTGATGACATTGTTTTCCTTTAATGTATGAAAATTGTCACATTTACAAGTCCTAGTGTCAAATCGAATGAACTATAATAATGTTATTCTGTTTGTGGATTTCTGCTTTAGCCTTATTTCGTGCAGTACTTCGAAACCGACACTTGATTTTGGCTTTAAGAGCCACGGCTTCCAGTCATAATGATGATAAATGCTCCATGTGTTCGTGGTTGTCGGGGAAAGATTGTGATAGTGGGCCGAAGCACTCTTGGCAGTGTTGAGACACTTCTCTTTACCTTGCGATTAAGTGTCAGTGTGTTTTCCCCCGCTCAGGGCCAGAGAGAGTTAATCGATAGAAAGCTAGCATGTGTTATGTAGCCCGTGTCATTTTGGCTCGGTTCTCCCAGTGACAGATGGGATCTCTGAGGGCAGCGGTCATAAGCTCCTATTGGCTATCAATCAGTTTATTACATCATTAATATCGCACTGTCGTTTCCTTTTACTCCTCTTCATAGGAGGATAAGTGTTTTTCTTTATGTTGGAGTACCCTTGACTCTGTCCTGACATGAAGAAGGATGACCAGGGATGGTGGTTTTCTTGTGGAAGACAGAAGAGGTATGAGGCCGTGCTTGTGGTTTGGCAGTGCTGTCTGTCAGGCTTGGCTGCTGTGAGCTCCCCTGCTCTGCCAGCCCTAGCAGAACCCTGCACTCCTCCAGTGGACCCCAGGGCAGAATGACGTCTGAGTGCCCTTCTGCGACGGCTTATCCTGATCCATTGTGCGAGAATAAGGATTTTACTTATTCGCTTTAATTATTGCCATTACGAAGCATATTCCCCAACTCCAAGGAAATTTGTCAATGTGCCTGGGCTGAAATTTTGCAAAATGATATTACGTTGCTTCTTGCACGTTTCGTGACACTTTTATCTGAAACAGATGAATGTGAATTTGTCAACGTTTTATTGTGTTGATTGTCATATGTATAGCAGCACTTCGGAAATGAAATGCGATATTGGAATATTGCATGTGAAAATAATGTAGCACCTACACTAAACCCTACCCTAAACCTAACCAATAGTGTTAAAGAGGTCATGAACTGAGAAATCAAATTTTCCTTGAACTTTTGACATATAAGAGGTCATCATACTATAAGAATATTCTATACGTTTCAGAGCTGAACGGAACTTCCTTGTGAGTCCAAAAACAGCTTTTATTGTTACCAAGCCCAGTGAACGACTCGTTGTAGAATGTGCCTATAAATACCGCATCTGGAGAAGAAAATCAACACCTACTTCATCGTTGCAACTTTGGCCCTGCCCACTGGTGCGTTGATAAGATGACGAGGAGAGAAGAGCAATCAGTGGATCACTGGACTATATAACATTACCTTCCAAAGGATCCTAATGCTAGGAATGTGGTTATTTATTTTAAGCAATGTGAATGTCTCAACTGAGATTATTTATTTGTATTTGGTACGTTTCACTGTGGTTTATTTGGTAAATCAGTTGCAATTTCAGCGGCGGTTCAACTCCTCCCCTAAAAACTTGCTTATCTCGAACGGAGCCGGGAAGCAAGGGGTGGAGAAATGTGTTGCTGTCAATGGCTGTCTTGTTGAGCAATGTAATAACTTTGCACTACATTGCTCTTTATATCTAAAAATATAAAACTGTGGGTGCGAGAGAGATCCAGCGTGCGATAGAGTGAGTGAATCAACAGTGACTCAAAATCTTTATTAATTGATAATCTGGCCAGGTAATCATCATACACATTTTTTGTGTAAAAAGGAATAAACATTTTTGCTGTTTTACTGCCACTAACGGTCATTTCAGTTGGCAACTGCAGTGAATTTTATGTATACGTTTTTTGAGTTTTGCAAAAATGTAGGTAGAGGCACGTTTTTTAAATTAGCCCATTTTTATATTACCTCAGTAATGGCCTTCTTTTGGCATCGGAGCACATGCCCGCATCTGCTGCATTTGTGGAGTATGTTTGCCGGCAATATTCACATGCCGCTGCATATCTCTACGTGATTTATTCATATTCATCATGGTGTCGTCCTTGTATGTGATGGAGAAGAGGCTGAAAGTTGCAGAGCGGAAAGGATCGAGTTTGTTTGCTTTTTCTCGGGCCCGACTGATGAGCGATGCGATATCAGTGTTGGAACAGTCATAAGATAGGGCTCTGATTAAACCCTGCTAATGAGCAGCTCAATAAAAATAAATCTTCCTGATGCAATAAACACCGCCTTGATTGCAAGCACCCGGGGGTGTGACAGCGTAATCCTTTTGTGCACAGCGTGTTAGACGCATCCAGCGCATGCTTGAGAATCAGCAGTAATCATAGGCACATCTTGTCTGATAAAATAGCGCTTTACATACAGCCCTCTGTCTTTCTCACTCTCTCATTCTCTTTTTAAGTGCTTGGGGTAGGTATAGCATGGTATGAGCAATTTTTTATAAATCATTGAAAAGTTTGAGATCAGTAAGATTGTTACAAAAATATCAATATTTCAAATAAATATTGTTATTTTAAACTTTCTGTTCATCCTGAAAAAAATTTTTTATCATGTTTTTTAGAAAAATATTAATCAACACAACTGTTTTCAACACAGATGATAGTATAACGTTTCTTGAGCAGCAAATCATCATATTAGAAGGATTTCTGAAGAATCATGTGACACTGAAGATGAAAATTCAGCTTTGCCATCACAGGAGTAAATTACTCTTTAAAATGTATTACAAAAGAAAACGGTTATTTTAAATTGTAATAATGTTTCACAATGTGACTGTTTTTAGTTTATTCTTAATCAAATAAATATAGCCTTTGTGAGCATAAAACATCTTTTAAAAATATTAATAATGTTGCCGACCCCCGTCTTTTGAACGGTAGTGTAGTTGTTTTGACTTTTCATTTAAAAAATGTTTTGTATGTTACACAACCGGAATACAAATAACACTTGATCATTTGAAACAAAAAGAAAACCATGTAAAATAGCTGAGACACATACATTTCAGTTATATTGGGTTTCAATTAGGGTTCTGTTGTCAAATATTCTAGTAGAATGTGTTTCAAAAAAAAGTTTACTTAGTTTAAGAAATGATTTGCAAACATTAAATCTTATTATTATATGCATAGGCCATTGGCAAGTTCTCTAGTCATTGGAATCGGCATTGGCCATTAAATTAAAACATATCAGTCGACCACAAATGCAAAAACCTCAACTGATCGACAGATTTCTATAACGTCATACCGCCCAGCCCTGGGCTGAAGCATCGTGGTTTTGATTTGTTATCAGGTTCCTTTGAGAAGACAGTTCAGTTCAGTTAACGCCACACATTGTCCTATGAAACGCAAGGAGGGGAAGTGGGAGAGATATGCCGTTTAATGTGTGCTCTAACACAACTCAATTTAATTATGTGTTAGAGGAAGGGAAATCTCTTGGATTTACTCAGCAAGCCCCACAGCAGTCTGGCCCTTTTTTATGAGGAAGATAAATTTCTCATCTATTTGGCTTGTGTGCCTTAGTTCCTCGGAGGAGGCTCAAGGTTGGAGGAAGAAGCACCTTTCCTCCGTTTGCGATTGGGAACATATGGTGCGGGGCGCAGCACAGGAAGGAAGTGTGGAAATTGCAGAGAATGAGAGTTTGGATTAATGCATCTGAACTGGGCATGGCCAGACAAATCCAGCACACGGTGCTGCCCGGACCCCTTAACGGCCCCTCTGCTGGATGGAACCGAGGGGGAAGGGAGAGATAGGTAAAGGAACATTTAAACCCCTGCCTTTTTTCAAAGGCACTGCATTATGAGCTGTAGCACTCTTTATTGATAGGAATTTGAAGTGTGCTCAGCGGGCATGCTGGGTAAATGAGGTAGCCAAGCAGAGATAGATAGAGTGGCTAACACAGTAGGAGTATATACTGTATATATTCTTTCACTCACACCTATAGGAGTGCTCACAGGCTCTTTTAATATCTGGGATTCTTTAGACAAAAAAGGGATCAAGTGCTCCTTTAAATATCTGTCTGGTGATCATTTTCCGTAGCCTTTCTCTGTTCGGCTAGATCTCAGATAACGTGTGCTATCTGAGCTGAAGGCCATGCCAGAATAAGTGCTGGTTGTCGGCACTCAGTGTATGTGACTGGGAATATGCAAACTAATGTAGGCCACAAATGTGTCAGTCCAAATCGGTAATTGGCATTTTGGAGCAAATGAGTAACTGGGGTGTAATTTGCTACATACGAGTCCCCTTGCTACTTTCATCCAGCCTAGATTTTAAAGTGTATTAGTGTTTAAAGGACTGTAAGTGTTTAAAATGTAAGACATCAGGTTTAGTCTTTTACTAAAGAGATAGTTCACCCCAAAATTCTGTCATGATTAAGGCTACTCACCCTCGTGTTGTGATAATCTTGTTTGGCTTTCTAGCTTCTGCAGAACACTGAATATCTCTGCTGAGTGACTGATGGCGTAATTTTCATTTTTGAGTGAGCTGTTTGTTTAAGGGTGATACCATTGTGTTAAACCAGTGTTTTCTGCAGAAATCCTATTTTGCTTGAATAAACGCACATTTGCAGTCTGAATGGCATGTGATGGAAAAAACTGACTACTGTAATAATAGCAAGAAAATATATCATTCTATAGGGTTGTCCTAACGAACTGCATTCAAAAAGCAACAGAACTGACTAGCAAAGAAAACAACAAATATATATTCAGTGTGACCAGCATGGTCTGATTCACGAACAAATGACTCTTATGAGCTGGTTATTTTTAAGTTATTTTTATTTTTAAGGTTATTTTATTTCTAGTTACTTTTTTGAGTAATAACTGGGTAATAACTAAGTAGTAACCCTGAACCTACCCCTAACCTATACCAATACTTTTACAGTTATTGTAATAACTATAATAAGTACATAATATTTACATGGGGAACAGGACTGTAAAATAAATTGCTAATTGGATATATTTTAAAATAATGTAATTATATATTTTTTAGGATCCTTATGAATATAAAATTCAAAAGAACAGCATTTATTGTAGAATTATTTGTAACAATGTAAAAGTCTTTACTGTCATGCTTGATCTATTTAATGTTTATAATGTGTAATCTGAATAAAAGTATTCATTTCTTTTGGAAAAATATTACTGACCCCAAACTTTTGAACATTAGTGTAATAAGTTCTATTTTAATCATAATAATAATAATTATAATTATAAAACATTAAAACACGCATACATTATCATACTTTACTCCTGTGTTAAAATTAGCCCTATTCTAATGTGGACATATTATATGAGATGTAGATAATATATAGGCAGGGCATCTACCTCTAATCAGGGGTGGGGCTATTTTGAGAGTCAAATAGTTTCTCCTTGATGCACATGACCAGATTGTTGAAAATCTCAAAACAGCTCCTTGTTTGCATGTAGGAAAACGAGCCCTGGCACTTTACAGCCCTCCTCCCGCTTTCACAATGTTTTAAATTTTAATTTCAAGCTGCCGTGACCCATTCTCATGTTGATCTCTCTATCTCCTCCCAATCATTTAATCTCTATGCCATGAATGTGTCAGAAGTGTGTGTGTGTGTGTGATTTAGTGACACGTTGTTGTGTACAGAGAGGCTGTTGTGTTGGTGTGATTCTTCAGTGTCCTCCATGTGTGACAGACAGCGTGATATGACTCGCTGCAGTTGGAAGCGAGTAGACCGGTCTAATGAAGACGCTTTTCCAGCCATGACAAACTCCCTTGTCACTACCATTGTGCTTCATACTGCCTCTACGCAAACAGCATTTCTCTTATGTTGTCAAACTGCAGTATATCCCCAAGTGCAACCGTGTAGCTTTGGTTTTAACACTGGTGGGGATATTTCAAAATGATACAGACGCACATGTGAATAGACTAGGGCTGCCTACTGCCTAGTTGACTGTAAGCCATTAGTCGAAAATCGGGGGAGAAATACTAAACCATAATAATGAGCATTTAAAATATAAATTAAGCACTCCAGCGCACACATAAAGCTTGCCGCAGCGACACCGATGAGATCTTTTCTGAGATCAGACAACCCGATCTCCTGGCACTGTGTATCTATTTGGCGTGCTCTTTATACATAGAAGTCATCTTTTACATGCATCTAGCACACAAAATGTACCCGTTGAATTTAATTGGTTGTCTAGCTACAGCATTCCGTCAGGTCTTTTGGTTGTTTAAAATTAAAAGTAAAATATGTTAAAGTTAGGTTTAATAAGTTATGGAATGGTTTAAGGAATGGTTTTGGGGTTAGGTTTAGGAAAATAATTAGTATCAAGTATGTGTTTTAAATGGTATAGGTATATTTATTTTCCTAAATCTAACCCCAAACCTTTCCCTAAACCTACCCATTTAAGTTAAGCGTACAAAATTAAACTTCAGAAATCACAGTAGCATTTGTGAAGCTTGATTTTTGAAAATGACTTTGTAAAAAGCAATACCAATGAATAGCTCTATATGGGTGTTTTTCTCACCTTACAGACTGCTCTTCCCATAAAACCTGTATGAATGGGAAACCTTGGCTGTAAATGTCCAAATCATTTACATTATACATTATTAAGCTTTTAACTTCAAGCCTACCGAGAGCTTTTTTGGTTTTTCACGATGGAAGAACGAACATCAAGCACAGTAGTGGATGAAGAAGAAACTGTACAAACTTCATTGGTTCTGCGTGCATGTAAAAAAACAGTTTGCAAACTTCATTGGTTCTGCGAGTATAAACATCCACGGCTGCAGATTTGAATGTCTACTACTGTATACACCAGTATGCTTCGGTCCGATACAAAGCTCAAATCCGATACAAAGCTGCTTGGATCACTATTCATTTACAGCGAGACTGGCAAAGGGGAACAGAAACCAGGTAAATATTTCCTGACTTCCACTAGAGAAATAAAATAAAATAAAGTTTTCAGGACACAATTAAGGTTGTGTGTACAATTATTAAATAGACAATTGTAAAATTTAGTGTAAATTATTTTTTTTTCTTAAACTTAAAAAGTTTTGCAAGCAAAATCATAATATTAATAATAATTCCTCTTTCTGTATTGATTTAAAAAAACATTTTTTAATTTAACTGGATATTAAGCATCAGATGCAGGTGATTTCTTTGTATAAAGAGTACGCCAAATGAAAGCATGAACTCATGCTATAGATACGCAGTGCCAGGAGATTGGGTTGGATCAGAACGAATACAAAAAAAATATCCTATAATACAAATACCAGCCTTATCTTGCAACACAGCTCCTCAGTGCAGATTAATCTTATGTTTTGAGTATGTGTGGATACTGTACTTCTTGGAAGTCTTGGGAAGTATGACTAAAATAAGAATTTTCACTGGAAAATGTCATCTGAACAAGCAAGTAACATGTCTGGCACTTTTGTTCTGACCAACTGAGGGGAAAAAAGCATCACAATAAATCGCGCTTACCAATGGTGATTAGATTTAAGATTGCTTAGCTCATATCACATCAAACTGTGCAAATTATTATTATTGTTATACTTTGTTCTTAAATTGCTAATGTTAACATGTTAACATCAGCATTGCGCGACTATGTGTATTTAGAGTGTATTAGCGTTACCTGCAGATTTCAATTTCTGTACAGTCTAATCTTTAATTGTCATATAAAGAAATTGTTCTTTTAACCCAAAAATGCTAATTAATGTTCCTGGTTCTCTTTGAAATACAAATCTTTTTGAACACGTGCAGCAGACACAGGAGGAAAAATAAAGGGAGTGTGCCGAATTTATGTATTCTAAATGTATTAATGTCTTTAAGCCATGCAATGGATAAAGTACATGGAATAAACAAGTAATAAAATCCTGGTTGATGATTGATGATCTTCCAGCACTGTTGTCAATCTAAGCGATCAAACCATTCCACGCGTGCTCCAGCTGTAAAACAGTGTCTGATTGGTCTTTACACGTCGTCTCTACCCACTATACCAACCCACCACACTTGAGGTCCAGTTTCCATTGGTTGAATGTCAAACACATGGGCCTGTGGGTGCAAAACGGTGGGATGATTTGAGGAAAATTTAATTAATTGCCAAGTTAAATTAAGGATATTTTTTTTATTATAGAATTATTTATTATATATTCATAATATTCTACTGTAGAAAGTAAACAAGTAAACACTTCACATGCTATCAGGAACTGGAATTATTATTATTATTATTATTTTTCAAAATACAGCTATCCTGTTAGCTTTTTTGTATATCTGGAAATGTTTGTTTAAAGTGTACAGGGGAGTGCTAGGGCTCTGTGGATAAATGTATAGAAAAATAGTGTAAAAAAAATAATAAAGAAAGAAAAGAAAATGGATTTAAATGCACAAAAAATGTATTAAAGTCAATCAATCAATAAATCGGTTATATATATATATATATATATACAAAAATATGAAGATATGGGGGGGGGGGGGTCCTTTGTACATGTGGCAAATGTGGCTCTATTAGACAATTCTATTATCATCAGTTGGCTAGCTAAATTCTCTCTTATAAATCTGTCCCGCAGAAACCCAGGTAATTTTCCAAAGTTTGTGTGGGTTTCTCAGCAGTAATCACATCATAGACATGTTAATAAATTACAGTTAATTTATTAAACATGCTAAAATATTACAGTTAATTAATTTCTCATTTGTTCCAAGTCTCCTCTCTTTATTAGATACAGTATAATAGTGTGGTTATAGTTTGACTAGCTATATTCCCTGTTCTTCCTTTTGTTTTACTCCCAAATGTTTACATTTAAAGCTGCATAAAGTTGTTTCTGCACTGTATTCGTTTCTCAAGAGACCCCTGGTGTAACCAGATCTCTGATCCAATTGTTATCTAGCTGAATTTCCACAATACAAATCAGTCGGTGGATATATATATATATACCTTCCGTTCATAGCCAAATCTACACCCATGTCATTTTGCATATCAAGGTTTTGGAGATTTACCAAGCTTTGAGGTTTTATAATTGTTTTCTTTTCTAGCCACCTCCTATAGTTGTGGCACCCGTTGGTTGGTCTTATCTTATTTCAGATGAGTGGGTTCCAGACTAACTTTTTGCCTTGGTTGCACTGGTGCATCTAACTTTTTTATTTAGGTGCACCAGCACAAAATTTAGGCGCACCCAAATTTTCCCCCGGCTTGCGCCACCTTTAATGCCACAATTTCAAGGTCACCTTTTTATCACGCTCCATATACATTCATATATATTATGTAAATGACAACATAATATATGCATTTACACAGGGATTAAAATCACGGAAAACAATGCTTTGAACATTTATTTAAAAAAATTTTTTAATAATAAACAATGAAATATAACTCATAATAAATAAAAATACAGAATTTTTAATTTCCTCTACCTGCTATATATAACGTTATATCACGCTTTGATGATTGTCATAATTATGTGGTAACGTTACTGATAGGCTATTGTAGGCTACGGTGGCCTATAGTTGTTTATATTTCTTAATAAAATTGTGCCAGCTGGGAAAAAAAATATAATGTAATTAAGAATTATTACGGGTAGATCACAGCAGGATTAAAAGTGGTCGAAAGTTTTTTTCAAAGAGCCAGAAGACACTTTGCAGCAGGCGCAACAAATTAACAATGATACTGATGTTAGCGTTTCAGGTAGGTCAGCAGATTTGCCTTATGGGTCTATTTATTTTCAATGTTCGCCTTCTGTTTTCTTGCGTTTATTTTGCTGATGCTGATTGCCGTAACTGATTCTCTGGTGCTCAGGTTGCAATTTCAGTCACACACAGCACAGAGCGGTGTAGGCCTACAGGAATATCTGGACCACAGCCATTCAAAGGCAAAGACCCGCCCCATCTCTGTCTCTGATTGGTTTAGACAACAATATGATCCAACCGTGAGTGTGAATTCCGTCAAAGGAGAACAAACGCTTCGTTCGTGGAGAGGCAGCGGATGCGAGCACCTTAGGTGCACTGGTGCGACCTAGGAAAAATTTTAGTCACACACTTACAAATTTTGGCCGCATGTACTCTAGAGCCCTGAAGTGTCATTATGTTGTATGGTAGGTATCTTTTTCTCCAGAGCATGACTCAGTCATCATTTATCCGCTCTGCGCTTCCTCCCTACAATTGCAGCTTCGTCGCTGAACCCCGATGCAGCGGCCGTCTGGCCTGTGAGGGGAATGTTTGGTTTCCGTGGCAATTTGGCATAAAGCAAATTCCACCGAACGACTCAGACCAATTCACAAGATTAACTGAATGCATAGCTGATATAAAAAATTGGATGACTAGTAATTTCCTGCAACTTAATTCAGAAAAAACTGAATTTGTAAAACTGAAAAAACTCCACATGTAGTAACCTAGAATTCTGTCTAACACTTGATGGCTGCTTTGTCAAGTCCTCGTCGTCAGTTAGGAACCTGGGTGTGCTCTTTGATACCAATCTTTCATTTGAAAGCCACGTTTCTAGCATCTGTAAAACTGCATTCTACCTTAAAAATATATCTAAATTATGGCACATGCTTTCAATGCAAAATGCTGAACAGTTAGTTCATGCGTTCATGACCTCAAGGCTAGATTATTGTAATGCTCTACTGGGTGGTTGCCCTGCTCGCTTAATAAATAAACTGCAGCTGGTCCAAAACGCAGCAGCTCGAGTTCTTACTAGAACCAGGAAGTATGACCATATTAGCCCGGTTCTGTCAACACTGCACTGGCTCCCTATTAAACATCGCATACATTTTAAAATCTTGCTAATTACTTACAAAGCACTAAATGGTTTAGCTCCCCAGTACTTGAGAGAGCTCTTAACGCATTATACTCCATCACGTCTATTGCGGTCTCAAAACTCTGGCCAGTTGATAATCAACCGCAGGCGGTCTGTCCTTTTCCTATTGAGCACCTAAACTCTGGAACAGCCTTCCTAGCATTGTTTGGGAAGCAGACACACTCTGTCAGTTTAAATCTAGACTAAAAACGCATCTCTTTACTATGGCATACACATAAAACATTTTTAATTTATATTTCATTCAAATTGTTAGGCTGCATTAACTAGGTCAGCCGGAACCGGGAACACTTCCCATAACACCTGATGTACTCATTACATCATAAGAAGAATGGCATCTACGCTAATGTTAGTCTCTCTGTTCATCCCGAGGTTTACTGCAGTCAGCCGGATCCGGGCCGTATCCAGATCAGATGGTGGACCAGTGCCCAGACATTACCAACGCATCCCTGAAGTGTCTGCAGAGACCGTGTCAATTAGTCTACCCTCTGAAATTGCTCATCGACATGGCATCCTCAATGGATCCATCTCCGGCGTGATGACTCCGATATTTTGAATATTCCTATTTAATAATTGTTTAATCGACACGCCATCCTCAATAAACCCGTCTGCGGCGTGATGCCTCCGATCTTTCGAATAATCCGATCTAATATTACTTCTGACCTATAAGGCTGCCAAAATAATAATCATTCACTGTTTGTTAATTGGCCAGAGGAGAACTGGCACCCCGACTGAGCCTGGTTTCTCCCAAGGTTTATTTTTCTCCATTAGGACACCTGATGGAGTTTTGGTTCCTTGCCACTGTCGGCTCTGGCTTGCTCAGTTGGGGACACTAAATTTTCAAATAAATATCCAAATAAATGTAATTACTAAACTAAATTAACTATATCAACTACATATATATGATAATTGAAATGAGCTAGATGACATCACCGTTTTCTCCAGAGCGGCTGTACAGCCGAATCAAATTCTGTCGCATTATTTTCCTGTTTAACACTGTGAAGCTGCTTTGAAACAATCTGCATTGTAAAAAGCGCTATATAAATAAAGTTGATTTGACTTGACTTGACCTAGGGTTTTGTGATGTCACGTCTGGGGCGCTTGTTTCCACAGCAGTGGCAGGCAATGGTCAATTGAAGTAATGAATGTTTGTTTTTTTTCCTGGCAACCTCTTTGCCAGAGCACATAAGTGAGCCACTTGCTTCTGGAACAATTGGTACATTGCCCTTGTTTCTACCCCCCTCATTGTGCGTCTGTTGTGGAGGGGTGTGGACACCTCTTTAACAATTAAAATCCAGAAGAGAGACAGACTGTGCCAGAGAAATATTTGCCTCTTAGTGAAGGTTGCGTTCATATGTTCTGCATTTGATGTGATGGGCAATCAGATCGTTTCGCCTTGTTAAGCACACTTCATGCAGATACTTTTGATATGAAGGACATCTTAACATAGGAGTATAACTGAGCACAAATAATTATGCACATGTGGGTTAATGTGGGTTTAAACCACTTAATTGCCTTATTGACATTAAAAAATAAAAATAAATAATGAACACGCTTTTTTTGTATTGACCCATGATATGTATAGGATGCATAGTTATGCATTCTCTTATGCATGTCTCTTCATGCTTGTTGCACATGCTTAAGATTATAATGCAAAACTTCTCAAATATTTTGGGCGTTTAGCCTCCGATGGGTTTTAAATCCCTGCATCTGTATAACTTTAGCCTACTGTAAATACCAGCACTCCCTTCCCAACTGTATAGACACTATGCCTTTTCGCCCAATGCAAAACTGCTCACTCGACTAGTCTTTTTGTTATTCACACCGCTTTGCATTACTGACAAATGTTTTTTTCCTCATTAAAGCTGACATGCAGGACAAAGACACTCTTAAAATCCCCAGTAATTCCATGAAAGCAAATTAGAGAAAAAGTCTTGATTAGTCTGGAAATGCAGAAGTAAAACAATGTTAAAGAAGAATCTCTCACAGTTGCCAGATGCTAAAGCAGGAAAGACAAAGATTTGCTCACATGGCAGAGCCTGTGCCAAGTTAAATCCATATTTAACTCCTTCTCTGGACGGGAGCTGCATGTAAATGAATGCTCTTTGGCATCGTGCTCGAGCGCAGAATCCACAGCAGTTAGGTCGGGATGCCTATGCGTGCATAATTTGCATTTATTTTGGAGCTAATTTTTATAATTAAGCAAAAAGAAATAATTATAAAGATGAGCTATATGATGCATGTATAGCTGGCAATGCTGGGGAGAAGCGAGATGAGAGTCTGTCAGAGGCCTTGATTTTAGAGCTCCAGCATACTTGGGTTTGATTATACTTGTGCAATTAGTGCATACCCTGCGGAAGACTCCAGATGAAGCAGGATCTGATGGTAGCTTCTAGCAGATTCTGTACTCAAAAAAGTAGTTTGTTCAATTAACTTAATTAGGAAAACTTTCCACGCAATTAGATTAGATCTGTACAGCAAGACTAAAACAAGTTCATTTCAACAAATAATGTTTTGTTGAACCAACTTAATAGATTTAAGTTCCTATGTTAGATAATAACTAGAAACAACATGTTTGTGCAAAACAGTTGCATGCATTATTATTACATGTAACGTATGGAAGGAACAAATTAGAAGAGACTGTCTCAGTATTTCTCATTGAATGAAGCAAAACACATCATAGTTGTCATGTACTTTTTTTTTCCTCATTCAAGAAGCCATTTCACTCATATACATACATCACAATAGGGAAGAAAAGAAAATCAGAACTTCCGTTTCATGACTATAAATAGGTATAACTTATTTTTCTGCATCAGGGGTTCTGCATCAGCTAAAAAGGGTAAAAGCCAATTTGACTAGGTATTTTACAATCAATAATGTCATGTTCACTAGACAGCAAACACAACACACTTTGTTCAAAGGCCTATCTGAATATTTGGCCCTCTGGAAATCATTCAAAGGAAATCGTACTGTATGTTCAGCTGAGGACTGGGGATTGTGAATAAATGAGCGTATTGGTTGTGTGAGCTACTGTTGGCCGCCAGCACTGCAGCAGTAATGTTTCACACTCGGTGACTGGGAAGAGTGTACGTTTTATAAACCTCTTACACATTGATTGTAGGGCAGACTACTGGTATAAAAAAGTGATGAATGGCCGTTAAGAAAAGCTATAGAGCCAGGGGAAGCTCTGCACTGCTAGACTGGCTCAAGTAAAAAGAGCAGTTGTAAATTAGCCGTTCGGGAAATGACAAGTTTTTTCAATCACTGACCTTGACGTAGAACATCTCATGACATCGGTCCTCAGTGATTTGGCAGATGGTTAAATTGAGCAGCTGACTCATAACACACTAAACCACAGAAAGGAGGAGGCTGTTTCTCTCTCTTTCTCACACACGCACACACACTTTCTGTTTCTCTGTATGAAACCTGTCATAGTTAGTTTGTTATACCCAGCACTTCTCATATGAGCAACATTTTTTGTTTGTTTAAGATTTATATTAGACATGCTGATTTGAAATTTTTTTGCAGGAATAAAACTGATGGATAATTGTAAATAGGCTATATATACGAAATTCCTCAATGGTCCTCAGAGAGGAACTTCCCTATGAGGTAATTTCCTCTGTTGCAAATACTAAACACATGTCTCCCCTTTTACACATTCCATCTCCGACACTGAATGAATTATACCTCCCTGCCTCATATCTGCCTCATAATCTAATGTTTGCTCTTGTTTCCCATTTATTTATTCTTTTTTTTCTTGTGGTCTGAGTATAAGTTTTAACATGTGCACTAAAATAGGACTCTGTTTACCTAATATTGTGTCAGTAATATTTTCCTTTATATTACCAAACATTATCCAGAAACATGCTATTTTATTGAAGTACAGTCCTATTTTTATGGGTTATGTTAAAGGAGAGAAAAGCCCCTGTCTGAGTTTAAAAGGCCCCTGTGGTGACTGACCTGCTCTGCTACACACACCGCTCTGGTCTGTACACAGTCTCTGGCATTAGATCAGACCACACACACACACACACTGATTATGTGTTTAGACCTTGTGTTAGGGAAAAAGAGGAACTCTCTCTCTCTCCTTTTTTTAACTTGAAGCTATTTATGCGCCTGTTTTAATCATGTGAGGGCAGAAATTGTGTATAAGATATATTGGATGGATACATTGATAGAAAGAGAAAGAAAGAAGGACAGATAGAAAGATAGATGATGGAAAAAGGATTGGAAGAAAGGGAAAGAAAAAGAAGAAAAGGATGATATAAAGAGAAAGATGGAATAAGGAAGAATATGTAGAATTAAAAGAGGTGAATGGATAGAAAATAATAAATGGTGGATATTAAAAAAGATGGGTGGATGGATGGATGGAGGGATTGAAGGAAATGGAAAGATAGAAGGATTGATGAGTGGAAAGAAAGAAGAAAGGATAGATGGATGGTGGAATGGTATGGACGGATTAATAGAAAAAAAATATGTTGGATGCATTCACAGAGAAATGAAAAGAGAGAAGGAATGAAAGAAAGAAAGAAAGAAAGATGATAGTTAGGAACAAAAAAGATTAATGGATGATAGAAATAAGGAAGGATGGATATAAAAAAGAAAGATGAGTGGATAAATTAAAAGAAAGGGAGAGAAAGAAAGAAGGAAAATGCAGGAAGGATGCATGAATGGATGGATGTAAGGAAAGAGATAAAAGATGGATGGATGGACAAAAGGATGGCTATAGTAAGAAGGAAGGATAGATGGATGGATTGATGATGGAAAAAGAAGGATGTGATTAAATGATAGATGGAAGGAAAGATGAATTATGGATGGATGGAAAATGAAAAATGGATGGATGAAAAATGGGATGAATGGATAAGAAAGAAAAGGAAATATGCATGTATGGATGTATAAATAGATTAGTAAACAGCAATCAAACTTTCTCTCTCTGAGTAAATAGTTTGTTCACCGTATGCAAATGTTCAGCTGATAGTGAGTTTAGTGTATATCATGCTCAGCCATGCAGTACAAGGATCACTTATAGTTTTGCATATGGTCAGCATTATTTTGATATGCTTTTTTTAACCCTCTGCTCAGCGCTAGTGTTTAAGACCTCCATAATTCCCCCCCGATTGTTTACTCGCATTTGATCCATGTTGCATGTTATAATGGGGCTGGAATCAGATAAAAAAGAATTGTTGAAATGACAAACATGGATTATCAATAGTGTGGAGAGATATTGATGTTTTCTTCCTCTGCAATTTTGAGGCTCATACATGAGACTGAAGAGCGGAATGTTGTTACCTGCACAACAATATTGGCTCAAACAGCCTGAAGAAGCCAGCAATCATATATCTTTACCCAGCAGCCTCAGCGAAATGTAATTTTCAAAGCCAGATATTGTTTTTGTTCATCACGTACCAGATGTTGAATCAAGTCAATTGCGTCAACTTTACGTTTTTATTTATTTATTTGTTTCTGTGTTTTCTGTCACTGTCTTTTGGAACGTGAGGCATTGTAAAATATGAGGTTTATCAAACTTTCAGCGCTCAGCTATTTTGATGAGCTTCGGCAATACATCACTGACAACTCAGAGCGGCCCGGCTGCACCGGCACAGGCTCGTCAGCACGGGAAAGGGAGCCATGCGTTTTTGAAAGTGATTTATGCGAAGCAAAATAAATGACGCGCCATGGCCGGCTTGTAAAGTGCAGTGTTTGAATGGAAGTGTAGCGGATTAACTTAAATTCATAAATTCTTTAGTCCTGCCAAGAGAGCCGTGCTGGACACAACCACTCGCCATGAGCTCAACATTTCCATTCTTCACGTGTACTGTAGTGTCAACCATTGGCCCTGGAAAGCGTTTTTCATAAGTCCAGCAGAGAATGATGACAGGAAATACTGACCCCTCCCCCATTTCAATTTTAGAAAATACATGCAATTTAATTGTCAGTCAGTGAATGCATTAGTAAATAATGTGTTTTATTATCAACACAATTCATCAGATTTAAACTCTGAAGTTTGCTGATGTTGATCAGTCTCATAAATACAGTCATCAGTAATATGTTATATACACTGCAGTGTTGGTTTACTGTGATGGAACACAGTACCTTTAATTAAAGGGATAGTTCACCTAAAAATGTGAAAAAAATCATTTCACTCACCCTCAAGTTGTTCCAAACCTGTATGAATTTCTTCTGCTGCTATTTTTTTATTTATATATATATATTTATTTTTTGTAATTGTAGTATTACAGCTTACATTTATTTAATTTAAATAGCATTTTTAAATGTATTTAATTTAACAACATTTTCGAGTTTAGTAGAGTTACAGTAGTGTACTTTCAGCTTCTTTTATCAAATTGTTTGGCAGAAAATATTTTCTGCTTATTTGGAGTGCAAAGAACAAAATTTGAGGCATGTTTTTCTTTCTAAAAATACCTTATTTACTAAAGTGACAGCCACACCACCCCCCTCCCAGCCCCCTTTATATGCGTTTCCAACTATATATAATTTCGTTCACACAAACGTGGATCATACATGATTTAGTTCTTATTACATTATTTTTTTATATAATATACTAAATTAATGCTAAATTAACAGCCCAAATAATAATACAAAAATCATTTATTTTTATTTAATTTAAACCAACCTGATGAGCAATATTTTTTATTGTACTCTATGTCTGTGGTTGTCGCTGTGTTAAGGTTGTATTGGGTGGGCATTGATGGAGTTGTGAATCTGTGTTTTGGACAGGTATGGATGAGAGGACAAGCCAAGCATCATGGGCCTCAGGTGGCCAGTCCAGCCCGTCCTATGAGTCCTCTAGGGTAAGACCGGTCTTGCCTCGCCTCGCTCACCTCAACTCACTCGCCACATACACACACACACACGACAGCTAATGCGATGATACCACTACGGTGCATTTCCATTTGTCCAGTTCCAAGTCATCTGTCCTCAACACAATGAAACATTAGCATCTGATTTGCTTGCAGGTTCTTTATTACCATAAAATCACTATTGAGAGATGAGTCCATTTCCTCCTAAATAAATTTAGAAAGACACCATTTCTCTATGATTATGTTGGTAGATGTGCTCACTTTACATATGCAGTTGATAACTGATAAGAAACATAACGACTTAAAATATAATTAAATGTGAGGATGTTTCATGCAGGGGCATTTTTCACTGTAAATTTTAAGGTTACTTTACTTAACAGGACAATACATGTACTTAGCAAGATACCATAAAGTGCTTTTGAATGGTCTATTTTCACCATAAATTACAAGGTCATTCATACTTATATATTAATTATTATTATTTTTACCATATAATTCACAATAACAGTGATGAGGACACTGATGACGTTATTTAATAGTCAACAGTAGGGCTGGGCGATAAAGCGATAACGATAATTATCACAATATAAATTCCCTCGATAAAATTATAACACAAGTTCGATAAATGTTCAATGTAATGTTTACACGCCAAAAGCGGAATGAAATAGCGCTACTCGTTTGTTCCGCACCACACGGACCATTTATCAACTTGGCTCACGACAGCAAATGATCGGTCTCGATCATGTGACCACTAAACAGCACTGTGAGATCCAGTGAGAAGTGCTTGAATTCAGCAAAGAACACAAATGTCTCAGTGATTTAAACAGCTTAAAGCCAGATGAAACAGCGCTGACAAATTGTGCCATGAACAATCCAGTTAGAACGCTTTTTTTAATTGACAAATCACCCTCATTTACCATGGATTTACTGTAGTAGAGCCAACTGCATCATTGTATTATTGCAGAAATGTGGGATATTCATATTTAATTTTATTATATTATTAATGTAGACGTGTATTAAATGAGTAATATAATATAATTACAGTATTTTTTGTTATTAAGCTTTAGCATTTGTGCCTTTATATTTACACTAAATGTATTTAGGCTACTGTTTTTCATAACAAATACCCATATAGTTACATTTTACCATAGTAGTGAGGTGCTATATGCGTGGATTTACATATGGTTATAATGATCTAAATGGTTAATTTTAATAAAAGTATAGTCCTGACTCAAAGTCAGAATATTTAAATTTTACAATAAGAATGAGGTTATCAACTCAAGCTACTGTCAAATGTGCATTTATAACAGACATGACATGTAATTTTATTAATATGGCTGCCTGTGCTGAAGACACGCGTCATCAAAGTCAGACAACACAAACCTGTTTCAGAATTTGAAACAATATCACCCATTAGCATGCAGAAACTAAGAAATATTTTTTCTATTAAGATATTTATTTTGTTAAGGAAAAAAGACTGAAAAGCATTTTGCTTAAGTTTACTCATGCATATTTTGATGTAGAAAAAATATTTTACCATTTATAAATGTTTTGATATTCTACCTCAGATTTGTGAAATGTTCACCTGTTTGGCAAGTTAACTTGTACGCGTAATTAAAGTTGTACGCGTATGCCACAGTTAACTGTCTGGTTTCTATAACCTTCACTCAGGAGCAAAAATCTGCCTTTAAACTTTAAACTAAAGATTTGACATTTTATCGATATCGACTGATGTGAAAAATTGTATCGTGAATTTTTTTGGCCATATCGCCCAACCCTAGTCAACAGCAGTTTTTTATAACAGAAAGTTACCAGAGAGATCACCAAATTGAAAGAAATTCACTCATAACCAAGTTCTTGTTGTTCCTTCACACCCCATTTCCTTTGTGACATTCTGTACATTTTTTCTCATTTTTCTTAATGACTATTGAGAAGCGTTACAGAGCAGCTGCTCCACTCAAAGAACACACCAAAGAAAATATATTTTTGTCCTGAGAAATCAAAAAATTTTTTTGTTTATTGGGTTTATTAGAAGAGACAGATGAAAGTGCACATGCAGCCAACTTGACATTATGATTGTATTAGTAGTATTCATGACAAATAACAAATGGTTGAAGTTTTTCCATGCTCTGTGTGTGGCTGAACACAGTTGGTGCAGGAAGCATTGATGCATTTCAGACAAACTATAAGCTCAGATTGATTTTCATGCATGCAAATGAAATTCACCTCATCAAAATAAGAAGGAAAAGAAAAATCAGCCATGGTTGTGATTTTTATTTTGCGGTGCAACCCCAGTGCAGAGTGTGAAGATCTCTCGCATCCCTTCCTATTTGTTTGTTTGTCTTTTCCACGGTGGTGTGTTCAGGGTGCCCTGTATGAATTTCATTTCATGTCAATCTCCTGTCACTTCCTATCAGAAATCAGTCAAATGTCAGAGACTCTCACACCACATTGTCTTGTTTATTTCTGATGCCCTTCCCCTCAGCACTTCTATAGGCGATGACTGCGCCCATGGCCTGATTTGAATTATAAGACGGAGAAGCATGAGATATCTTTGCTCTAGGTGAATGGAAATTAGTGATTGTGACATTGCTGGGGATGGGATCAGCAGACAGCTGTTTGCACCTCCATACACACACACACACGCATCAGATAAACACAATCTAATTGTTTAACTATACTAAAATACTTTGTGTGTTTGAGTGCTTGGGTTTCCAATGAGAAATTAACATAAGTGTTTGTCATTTCCCAAGCATTTAACCTACAATATAATCATCATAGTTTCCAAGCCAGTGCCTTCAGCAAAGAAAACTTGCTGCACTTATTTGCGCAAATGACCATAACTTTACCCCTTATAGTGATGAATCCGTGTCCAATGCGGCATGGCACATTTTAGGCCAGAGAATGGTGAGGTTTCCTCAGACAGGATTAGTTCAACATTATTACATCAGAGTTCATCTGTTATTTTATCATGTACATGCATCACAAAACCTGTCAAAAAATAAACACTAAATGTGTGATATTCATTATGTACACCACCATTTGATTATATTCAGTAAGATCATGTATATCAAAATGTATATCATGGTTTCATCCAAACATTTTGATCATTGATAATAATAAGAAATGTTTCTTGTGCAGAAAATGCAGCAAATTAGAAGGATTTCTGAAGGATCATGTGATACTGAAGATACTGATACTGGAGTAATGATGCTGAAAATTCAGCTTTACCATCACAGGAATAAATTACATTTTAACATATTTTCACATAGAAAACAGTTAAATTGTAATAATATAATAATACAGTAATCACAATATTACTGTTTTTACTGCATTTTTGATCAAATAAGTGCAGTCATTCCAGAAACATTTACATCTTACAAACCCCAAACCTTTGAATGGTAGTGTATATAATTAAGGGAAGGTATTCAAGGAAATGTAATAAAATGAAGATCATTCTTGTATATAGTGGCCATTCTGAACTGTTCATGATGATCTCCGGATTGATTTCAATTTTCTTTTTACATCAGATTGGATGTCAGCAGTACTCAGACCACCAACTGTTGTTTTACTCACATACATTGCATAATGAATGCACCAGGCAGCGCAACAAGACATTTTTGTTAAGTTATGGTTTTTGACAAAGGTCAAATGAAATGAGTAAAAGCATTGTGAAAAAATTATATACGGTAATCATAGACATTCCTATCCAGACAGGATTAGATTTCTCACAAGACCCTACAGTTAGACGAAAACCAGCAGGTAATTTGCTCCATAATTTTTACAGCGAGTGTGTAAGAAAAACACAGATGTCTTCAGTTCAGACAGAATTAAAATTACAAAGTCTGTGTGTTAAACAGTTATGGAGTTTTCTGCATGGAATACACCAACAATTTCTGCCCAGAATTTTGTTCAGATTTTTTTGTCTGGACATGTCTGTGCTAGTTGCTAAAAGTTTATGATGGGCACAGACTGCTGAGCCGATTTTAGAACACACATTGTTTTCATTTGTCACACGTCTCCTAGCAACAAAGTACATGTTTCTGTGCGAGTTTGTTGTGTTCAGAACGACTTTAAAATCTGGTAGTGTGTGACCCTCAGTCATTAAGGTCCTGTTTACACTAGTGCGTTTTTGGTTTTGCTCTACGGTTAAAGGGATAGTTCACCTAAAAATGAAAACGAAAAATGAAATGTCCTGGCCCTTCCAATCTTTATAATGGCAGTGAATGACAGCCCAAAATTTGAAGACCAAAAAAGTGCATCCATCCATTATAAAAGTAATCCACACGGCTCCAGGGTTTAATAAAGGCCTTCTGAAGTGAATCGATGGGTTTTTGTAAGAAAAATATCCATATTTAACACGTTATAAAATAAAATATCTAGCTTCCGGTGGCCCGCCTTCCATATTCAACTTATTCAACATATTCAGCTAGCGCCTCTCGCAGTTCAAAATGCTTACGCTACGTCCGACGTCATTGTCGTGCCAGTTACGCTTTTTTACACTACATCCAATGTCATTGTTGCGCCAGTTATGTTTTTTCCGTAGGTTGAATACGGAATTTCTTACAAAAACCCATTGATTCGCTTCAGAAGGCCTTTCCCGTGTTGATTACTTGTATAATGGATGGATGGATACACTTTTGTGGGCTTTAAATTTTGGGCTGCCATTCATTATAAAGCTTGGAAGAGCCAGGACATATTTGAATATAAATCTGATTGTATTCATATGAAAGAAAAATGTACACCTAGGGTGGCTTGAGGGTGAGTAAATCATGGGGTAATTTCAATTTTTGGTGAACTATCCCTTTAAGGCTGATTTATACTTCTGCGTCGAACCTATGCCATAGCTTCTATGCCGTAGGTTATACGTCGGTTTTCGTTTATACTTCTGCGTCGTTGTTCACGTCAGTGTCCATGGGCATGTTGATGGTGTAACCCACAGTATCAAGTCAAAAGCCAAAGAAGAAGCAGCTTGTTGTGTACATTGTCGGAGTAGCAGCAGCAGTGATGGTGGCAAATGGATAGCAACTTTTCTTGCAGCTTGAGTTGTTGTATCTCTAATACAAATTAATCATCTCTAGTTGACTAGCAGAGTTAAAGAAGAGGTGATCTGGCACTGGAATGCGTTTTTGAAATCATGCAGAGTGCTCGTGGCCGCTGTTTTCAGTAGCGGTGGCTCGTGCACAGACCAGCGCTTCAATCTATTGCTGTTGCGGAGACTCTATTCATTCCGTTTAATTCACAAAACGAAATGCACCAAATGTGTCCCTGCTCTTGATATACAATCCCTGATTAACATCTTTGGTTTTAATGAGAAAAAAAACCTAAAAACTGTACAATGGTGGAATAGAGCCCAGAAGCTCTGGCTAAGAGCTCACATACATTCACAGCGGATCTATGTATTTATTCACTAACATAAAGAATCTCGGGACTACAACAGATTGTGTTATATAGCAGATGTAAGGATGAAACTATCATCCCATTTCTAGTCACACTCACACACACACACTCCTATCGCAGATATTTTTTTTTTTGACCTGAGGGAGGGGTTCTAGCAGACCAATCACAGCGCTTGCAGTCCGCGTAGAATTGATGCGTTGTTACATTTTTGGAGAGGTGCACGTTAGGGTACGTCGTAGGCTACACGTGCTACGCACAGCCTACGGCATAGGTTCGACGCAGACGTATAAATCAGCCTTTACTCCTGGCATCTACACTACTCCTGAGTTTTTGACCCTCGAAAACTGAGACTTTTGGAAACGTTGCAGACCCCATTTTAGTTTGAAAACACTGGGGTTGCGGAAACAGAGACTTTTGAAAACAACGGCGTGGCTGCCCACATTGCGTTACCAGAACGCGACAATAACAGACCAGAGCCGTCTCTCTCAACAGCTCTGTAACAGACCAGCCTCAATGACCGTGTAAACAATAACATGGAGTCGGAACTGCAAGCTTTGCTGACTTTGTTGTCCTTTTTAGCAGCCATTGTGCAGTTAAACTCTGCATTTATAATACTGCAGCTGCCTATATGCGCAAGAGGCAAGCTATTATTAGAGCAATTGGCAACTTCTTACACTTGTACGCGTATGCCCAGTGTGCATGAATGGTCATGTGACATGCGTTTTCGGTCATGTAGTGTAGACAGAGATTGTCTCTGAAACGCAATGGAAACGCCAGTATGGACGAGGATCATTTTCATTTTAAAAGACTGTGTTAAAATGAAAATGCACTAGTGTAAACAGGGCCTAAGTTGTTCTGTAACTATTTACTAAGTTGGCAAGTGTATAATGACTTGCATTTAAAATCTGAACAGATTTTAAAAGTTGTGTAATGTATTCCAGCTGTAACACTCACAAGTTACTGTCCAGACTTACTTCTTGATATTAATTGAATCTCAGCAGTGTCCATTGCTCATGACCAACAACAAAGGTAGAAAGCTAATGTCTGAGGTTTGATCTTATCATGAGAATCTATAGCACAGTCTTTTGTGGTTTACCCTTAAAAAGCCACAAGAGCTTCAACAGATCTGCAGCCGGTTTCTGTGAAGTGCCTGCTAAAGATTTAATCTGCGTCTTCATCCGTCACATTACTTTTTCACAGTCTTGCTGCACTCAGATCTCCTATCAGATAACTAAATAGAGGCTACGGCTTTTCTGTATTTCTGTGTTACCTGCAAAGAACACAGAATCCTGTCAACTAACGTTTCCCTTGTTCTCTCGCACGGAAAGTGTGAACCATTTTAAGCAGGCTCTTTTTCACAAGAGTGACTCTCTCTCTCCTTCTCCCTCTCTGTACGCGTGTGATTAGTGGACTGTGAACAGACTGGAGCCCCGGCTAGCTGACCTTGGCCCACAGCCAGGCATCACATCCTGGGCAGCCGTGGCTTCAGGCCTCCCATCTGACAGCCCAACCCGCATGCACCACCTCTGCCGCGCACCCCGCTGTCCCGTAATGCCTCGCTCCCGTCCATCATGCCACTATCACCCATCCCCAACGCCTTAAAACGGCACCAGGGCATTCACCTGGGATGTGAAGGAGCATCTGAGATATTTTTCCTTGAAGGGAGTGCTGGTTTGCAACATGGTAGTTATTTAGAACAGGCTAACCATTTGCCGGTGACAGCGAGAGGGTGCACAACAAGCTGCACATTCAGAGATCACAAGGCAGCAGTGATTGATGATCTAATGCTCCCACCGATCTCCTCTACGTCTCATCTTCCCATCCACTGTCCTTTTCCGACTCTCTGGCAGCTGCCATTGGGCAGCCATGAAAGGCCAGGAAGGAAAATATGGATGATAAAGAGGTTAAAGGAATAGTTCACCCAAGAATTGACTCACCCTTATATAATTCCAAACCTATAAACACAATTGAGCTTCCACAAAAACCAGTGAGGTTTGTTCTCAATAAGCAAGTACAGTTAAGCTTCTGTGTTTGCCATATTTGATGTGCTCTATGTATGAACTTTGATCATAATGCTCATATGTGAATAAAAGACTAAATTAAATGTGTTCATAATATAAAACAAGACTTGGATATAGGAATGGGTGGAATGGTGGATGGATATATATTGACAATGATATAAAGTGTCTATGGTTAGAGTTTTGCTATATCGTTGATATCGCGATATGTAAATATTTCCGCATAGCACAGTACTATTTAGTTATTGTTTAGAAGGTATAGAAGTTATTGACACAGAGTGATAAAGAAACATGCATAAATGAGAAAATAAAATGCATGATGTTAAAAATAGTTATTAAGTGCAATAAGCCGTGAACTTAATGCGGTGCTTACACATTTGACGTTCAAGTACAGTAAGAATTTTGACCGATTAATACTATCGGTTAAATGTTTTTTTAAAAAGGCTTGCTGACGGTTTAAAAAATATGCTATACATATAAAATGTGGGTTTTTGAGAGAGAGAAAAAAGATAATTCGTGTATAAGTTGCAGTGTATTATTGCATTAATGTAAAATACCAGTAATACTGGTAAATAAAATATATATATATATATATATATATATATATATATATATATATACTGTATAATTTTCTTCGTAATTTGCTTCTCCGTTCACAGAAGCGCTGCGTTATGTGAAGATGTGTGAATCTTCATGCTCTGTTGTTTATGCTGCTATTTGCACATGTACAACTAAACAGATTTTGTCATTTTAATGGGTCACAGGCACTTATTCATTCTAATTTAATTTAGTTCTAATTTAACATAATCTTGTCGGTTAACGGTTAGTGACCCGTTAACAAGCTTCGGTTGTGGGTTGGGGGACAAAGAAATAAATGAACATCCCTTGTATTAATGACTAAATTAAATAAACCTGTTGTATCTGAAAAGCTATGTTTTAAAAAAAAATTTTTTATCTTTGTCTATTGTATTTGTCCTATTATTTGTACTTTGCTTACAGTGCAGTTAACAGTAATGACTACTGTATATCATAATATATCTGAAATAAAAATGTGAAAATAATTTAGAAAATGAAATAAGATTTTGGTTGTATTCCCCACCTCTACTTGGATTAAACTGCTCGATTTGTATGGATTATATTCACAATGTCTTTATGAACTTTTTGAAGCTTGAAAGTTTTGGTATGGACTTTAAATGGAGGGACCGAAATATCTCAGGTTTGATTAAAAATATCTTTATTTGTGTTCTGAAGACAAATTAAAGTTTAATGGGTTTGGAATGACTTGAGAGCGATGACAGAATTTTTTTCATTTTTTTATTGTATTTGTGCCTGCATCTGTGCGCTGTCCTTTAGTCGGAAAGCTTACTAAATCATGCTTACCAAATTGCTGGGGAGCGCAGTGCAGTTCGGGGGCTTGTTTTTGCCTCCCACCCCCTCCCACTGTGTCTCTTCAGGGGAGAAGCTATTAGTCAGGCAGTTCATAGCGTTATTAACACAAACTGCAGGGACACAATAGGGAACCTCTCCGCATCGATTCTGCCCCACACACAATACTCCACTGCCTTTGAAATTACTCAATCACCATCCGTTTGGAAAACAGACACAAAAAAGTGTAGTAATAGTCCGCAATATTTTTTTTGAAAGCAGAGAAGGAAAAGTCTATAGTAATGGACAGCCGGCAGCTGTAGGCCCCTCAGGAGAGAGTTAATATGGTTTGGGGGACACATTTGACTGTAGCGCCAGGCGGATTTTCACCGGCTCCAGGATTAACACAGTCACAGAGTATCTTTTATTGGAGGGGGACTCTGAGTTTTAAAGGCCCACACTGTGACCGATATTTAGACCTAAGCCCCCCAAAGCTGATAACGGTCATGAAAGGGCAGACCTCAGCTGCCGAGGAGAGAACCTGACTGATTTATTCTACTTTTTTAAGCACAAGCAGGCTTTTGGCATAAAGACATGATCTGTGTCGAGCTCTAGTAAACACGTCACTTCATCAGTTTAATGTAATTTTTGATGCGTTGCACCGCTGTATTGCATGCACACAAATCCTTACCAGTCAAGCACTTTTTTTAACAATGTACGACATAGAAATGTTATAATGAATGAAGGGCAACAAAAAGTAAGATTGCCACACAAAACCAAAATGTTGCCTAGCAACGGCATTCACAACTGAGCTAGAAACTTCTAGAAGCATCTCTAAAGATGTGTGTTTTAATAATAATCAAAACACTGCACTCAATAATTTTTAATGCTTAGAAATATAATAAAAATAATGCATGAATTATTGTTATATCACTATTTAGAATGGCAGTTTTAACATTAAAGAGAATGGGATCAAACAAACCTTTTTAACATGACGTGAATTTTGTTGAAATAACAAATAGCTGTTTTTTTTGTTGTTGTTTGTGCCCTATTAACTTTATTACAATTACACAATCGCAGCACAAGCGCTATCTTCTCTTCAGTTCTTTTGTTTGCCCTTTTAATGAAATTCATCAAAGACTTTGAAGAAAGTGTTTTTTAATGAGGAGAGTGGAGAAATATTGATCGTTTCGGGGGACAGTTGACCATTTGTGCTCCCCTCTTTTCCCCCAGTAATTAGAGGAGTGTCATAGCACTCAATTAGCAGGTCCAGCTAATAATGTGTTTAATGCTGTGATCTCTTTCCCCCAGGGGTTTGGAGACAGCACTCATTATCCTGATCACTTGAGTGACAGTCGATTAGTGTCCCATGAAGGATTGTCCCCAACACCTTTCATGAGCTCCAGCATAATGGGTGAGTATCCAAGGCGATTCTGACCTCGTCTCTCTTTCACACCCATCTTTCTGTCATCAATCCATTTAGCAATGTGTGGACCGATCAGGCACTTCTCTCTGAAGGCAGTCACCACAGGAGGAGCAAGAAGTGGGTGATGGTGTTGTGAATATACATACAGAAATGTAGTACTTTGCAAATTCTTAGGCACGTTACTATTTTCACTTTAAAAAAATGGTTTTAAGCCAGTTATTTATATATTTTGCTGTAGTGTGTCAGTAGGAAATATCATTCTATATCATTACATTTCTTTTTGCCATTTAATTGTGATAATCCAGTGAGGTTTTTGTATGCACAAGGAGTCTAACAACAGCCGGTATGATCCATCTTCGAGTCTGTGATTACATGAAGAAACTGAAAAAACTGAGACAGACTAAATCCAGAAGAACTGCGGCAAAGTCTCTAAGACACTTGAAGAAACCTACCTGCAAAGCTAACTAAAAAACTATGTACAAGTCTACCTGGACAAAGTTGTTTTAAATGCAAAGGATGGTTACACCAAATATTGATTTGATTTAGTTGAAGGTGCAATAGGTGATCTGGGAAATGCTAACTTTAGACTGCTAGCATTGAAAGCATATGATCCCACCCTCCCTGCAAATCGTGTCCAAAGCCACGCCTCCTCCAAAACACATGAACGCGCACAAACCAGAAGCGAGACAACCTGAGATAACGTTATTGGATTAAATCATGTGTCATTTACCGGTAAGAAGAATTCACAGTACAGCGAGTAACACTACTACAATAACGAACGCAAACAACTGTTTGCCTGCCATTCTTGCTCAGTCTGGACAGCGTACGTGAACGCGCTTGATGATGTATGATGTCTTCGTGAATAGGCTGCGTAAACACATGTTGACTGACATGGTATAATTTCATTCGGACCTTGTGCATTTTACACAAGTGCCTAAAACTTTTCACAGTACTGTAGCTTTGCAGGCCGGTTTCTTCAAGCGTCTACAGTTTCTTCATGTAATCACAGACAGACTCGATGATGGTGAGATCAGATCTCTGTGTGGATCATACCGGCTGTTGTCAGACTCCTTGTGCATACAAAAATCTGGATTATCACTGGATTATTACAATTAATGGCAAAAGGAATGTTTGGAAATGTAAACTGATATTTACTACTGACACACTACAGCAAAAGATATGAATAACTGGCTGAAGACCATTTTTTGTGTGAAAATACTAACGTGCCTAAGACTTTTGCACAGTACTGTGTGTGTGTGTGTGTGTGTGTGTGTATATACACTCACCTAAAGGATTATTAGGAACACCATACTAATACTGTGTTTGACCCCCTTTCACCTTCAGAACTGCCTTAATTCTACATGGCATTGATTCAACAAGGTGCTGAAAGCATTCTTTAGAAATGTTGGCCCATATTGATAGGATAGCATCTTGCAGTTGATGGAGATTTGTGGGATGCACATCCAGGGCACGAAGCTCCCGTTCCACCACATCCCAAAGATGCTCTATTGGGTTGAGATCTGGTGACTGTGGGGGCCATTTTAGTACAGTGAACTCATTGTCATGTTCAAGAAACCAATTTGAAATGATTCGAGCTTTGTGACATGGTGCATTATCCTGCTGGAAGTAGAGGATGGGTACATGGTGGTCATAAAGGGATGGACATGGTCAGAAAAAATGCTCAGGTAGGCCGTGGCATTTAAACGATGCCCAATTGGCACTAAGGGGCCTAAAGTGTGCCAAGAAAACATCCCCCACACCATTACACCACCACCACCAGCCTGCACAGTGGTAACAAGGCATGATGGATCCATGTTCTCATTCTGTTTACGCCAAATTCTGACTCTACCATCTGAATGTCTCAACAGAAATCGAGACTCATCAGACCAGGCAACATTTTTCCAGTCTTCAACTGTCCAATTTTGGTGAGCCCGTGCAAATTGTAGCCTCTTTTTCCTATTTGTAGTGGAGATGAGTGGTACCCGGTGGGGTCTTCTGCTGTTGTAGCCCATCCGCCTCAAGGTTGTGCGTGTTGTGGCTTCACAAATGCTTTGCTGCATACCTCGGTTGTAACGAGTGGTTATTTCAGTCAAAGTTGCTCTTCTATCAGCTTGAATCAGTCGGCCCATTCTCCTCTGACCTCTAGCATCAACAAGGCATTTTCGCCCACAGGACTGCCGCATACTGGATGTTTTTCCCTTTTCACACCATTCTTTGTAAACTCTAGAAATGGTTGTGCGTGAAAATCCCAGTAACTGAGCAGATTGTGAAATACTCAGACCGGCCCGTCTGGCACCAACAACCATGCCACGCTCAAAATTGCTTAAATCACCTTTCTTTCCCATTCTGACATTCAGTTTGGAGTTCAGGAGATTGTCTTGACCAGGACCACACCCCTAAATGCATTGAAGCAACTGCCATGTGATTGGTTGATTAGATAATTGCATTAATGAGAAATTTAACAGGTGTTCCTAATAATCCTTTAGGTGAGTGTATATATATATATTATTATTATTATTATTATTATTATTATTATTATTAATAATAATAATATATATTTATTCACTTATAATTTTATTGTAAAAGATTAATATATTTAAAAGTATACTTTATTCCTGTGATGGTAAAGCTGTATTTTCAGCATCGTTACTCCAGTCTTCAGTGTCACATGATCCTTCAGTAAATCATTCTAATATGCTTATTTGCTGCTCAAATAACTCAAGTGTCTTATTATTATCAATGTTGTGCTGCTTAATATTTTTGTGGAAACCCTGATACATTTTTATGGTTCTTTGATGATAGAAACTTCAAAAGAATAGCAATAGAAAATCTTGAAATAGAAATCTTTTGTAACATTGTAAATGGATTTACTATCACTTTTGAATAATATATATTTTTATATATTACTTTTTGTAATAATAATTTAATATTAATAATAATATAATAATATAATATTCACGTTTTTTTGTTTGAGTTGGACATGAAAATCATGATGACTTGCCGTTCAGTGAGTGAGTCAGATTCAGTAAACACTGTGACAGATTCACTAAAGAATGCGTCAGAATGATTCACACAGATGTCTTTTTTTAATCTATTCATTAATTAGTCATTTAATTACTCCAATTGTTCATGAATTGACTACACAACTACACCGACCAATAATTCGAATTTCAATAATTTATTAATATATAATAATGTAATTTTATATCAATGTATAATATTATATTATTATATAATATTATATAAATATATAATCCATTTTGTGTATATATACACACACACTACCAGTCAAAAGTTTGGAAACTGTACTATTTTCAATGTGTTTGAAAGAAGACTCTTCTGTTCATCAAGGCTGCATTTATTTGATCCAAAATACAGCAAAAACTGAATTATTGTAAAATATTTTTACAATTTAAAATAACTTTTTTCTATTTGAATATATTTTAAAATGCAATTTATTTCTGTGATTCTGTGATAAATACTGTTCTTTTGAACTTACTATTCATCAAAGAATCCTAAAAAAATTGTTTTACACAACTGTTTTCAATATTGATAATAATAAGAAGAAATGTTTCTTGAGCAGCAAATCATCATATTATAATGATTTCTGAAGGATCATGTGACACTGAAGACTGGAGTAATGAAGCTGAAAATACAGCTTTACCATCAGAGGAATAAATTACATTTTAAAATATATTCAAATAGAAAACAGTTCATTTTAATAATATTATATTATATATAATATTATATTTAATAATATTAATTAAAAAAAGCTCTTTTTTGTATTTTTAATAACATAAATGCAGCCTTGGTGAGCAGAAGAGACTTCTTTTAAAACAGTTTCCAAACTTTTGACTGGTAGTGTATATATATATATATATATATATATATATATATATATATATATATATATATATATATATATATATATATATATATATATATATATATATATATATATATATGCTCTGTCCCCAATTTCTGAATCTTCCTGCGGTGTGACTGTCTTCAGAAGTTGACCCTCCCCCAGGGTGGAAGTCTCACCATCAGCACAGTTTTCCATTACAAAAGACTGTCTTCTAGCTAGCAGAAAAGCCACTGGCTTCTTCTAACTTCTTCTTGGCACACTGCATTTTTTGCAGAGGAGAGTGAGAAGGGAAGGGAAGGGAAGGAAGGGAGAGAGCGAGAGAGAGAAGGAGGGGTTTCAGGGGTGGTAGTGAAACAAACAGATGGGCCAAAGATCATTTTACACTCACAAACCCCTTCAGCCACGGGCTCTCTCAAATCTCTCCCCTCTTTCCGAAGAGGTGTGTGAAACTCTACTGAACTCGCTCCACTTCCTCTTTTGCTTCCAAAAATGTTTCAAATAATTTTCCATCTGTATCAGTTTGTGAGTTTGTGCTTGTTTGGCCTCTTATTTTTACTGCTTGTTTGCTGACTCCACAGACACAACACATAATACACATTATTCAGCATCAAGATGACGTGCAGTGCAGATTTTGAAAGTTGCACACGGTTATTTCTGTTGTGTAATTTTGGAACATGTTGATGTTGTGGATTATTTTGTCTTTGTGAAGTGCAACGTTTTTTTTTTTTTTTCATCTATTACTGTATCACTATTTTCCTTTATAGTGCTATCCTTCTAAAATTCAGTTTACTACAGGTATTTTACTGCACAATTTTATTTTTTAATAAGCAGGGTGTCATTCGTTTATTTATTTATTTGTTTGTGCAGACTATTTTTCATGACAGTTGAGGTGATCTAGCCTTTAAATTGTACCTTCTATACATATATTAACGTAAAAAAAAAGATAGTTAATTATAAAAAATCATTTACTTAGATATTTATCAGGTGAAATGGCTTGATTAGAGGCACAATGGGCTGTTTATCCCTTGAACGTGATAGATGGATGTTGTTAGATCTGAGGTCTCTGTGTCTGCCGCTATTGTGATGTGCACGCACATGACAGCTTTATGGGCTACTGAACCCCGGCTCTTTGTAGCATCACCCTGGAGACCGGTTGCCATGTAAGGTGGCAAGTTTATGGATGGGTGCTACTGCACGAAGCCCACCGAAACAAAATGTTATCTCTATGCCAATTGATGTCTGTGCGGGTGTGTGTGTTTGTGAGTGGGTGGTGGAGGTAGGGAGGATGTTTGGTTTTCCTCTGTCCTGTTGATGCAGCACTAATTATGCCTATAACTAGCAAAATATGGAAATGATCTGGAACAATGATGTGTCAGGGAATTAGACAATCTGATTGCACGGCTAAATTGCCTGTGCTATCTTGCTGGGATTGGACGAGAAGACCGAGTCTTATCAAATTAAATTTCAGCAGTAATATCTGGGATTTACATGGAATTACCCATTCCGAAGCAACCTCATTAAATCATCTCTGAAAGGTTATTACTCACCAATGAAAAAGGCAGAGCTCGAATGTGAATGTAATACAATTAAGCATTACCATCACACGACTGGCATTTCTGAGGGAACCCTGGCCCCTGGAATTTTTTTTCCTGTGTGTGCCGTTTAAAAACAGAGCCGTGGTAATCTAAGTGGATTATCTCGAGACAAATCCCAGTGGTCTGCAGTTTCTTGAAGGAAATAGAAATCGTAGGCTGGCACTTGTTTGTTTACATTTTCAGACTGTTTGCGGCTGATAAAACCTTCTCGAATCTCGCTTTTTAAATCAGACACATAGCTTCATTTAAACTGTAAAATCTTAATGCATATGCAACCTTGTTTGTCTTCACCGTTAATGTAAGAAATGCCTCAGATTTGCTTTTATAAACCATCATCCCATTAAGCAGTTTAATTTGAATGCTTCATTTAGTAGTAGTCTTAAATATGCCTGTGGGGGCTGCATGCGTTGACCTGGTTCTATGCTCTCTCAAAGTGAAGTATGACATGTTGAGAGCAGCTTGGGGTTACCTGGGGTCAGCTATTGTGTATAATAATGAACATGTTACAGTTTATAGTGCTAGGCAGATGGCTGGTAATAACTGTTTATTTGACATAACATTTTAATTAGAGTAACCGCTGCTTGTTCTGAATAATGGAGATCCATTTTAAAAGGTCACACTCTGTTTTACTGCGATTGTAATGGATTTGAGCTTATGTATGAACTACATATCAGATGCATATTAGGTGCAAAATGTGATTCCTATTAGGGATGGGCGATATGGACTTTAAAATATATCACAATATTTTCTGGTAAAAAAATAAAACGATATCAATGACGATATAAATGTAGTACCATTCCCCATGTTTTTGGTGAGAGCTGCACATATTCTTAAGAGCCTCAGAAAAACATACAATGATCTACCTGTCATCAAATAGGCTCCTATAATATACAAATTTCATAAAAGAATAAAAAATATAAAAAAAACAGTAAAAATCCAAACACCAGTCATTTCAGAAATGGAAAAATTGCAGATATACTTTTCTTCTGTAAAAGAGCAACTGTGATGAAAAACATCACACAATACAAATGTAAACACAGGTATGAAATATAAACAGGTTCTGTATTTATTCATATTCTCATGGTGCAAACAGTGGCAAAAATAGTGCAAACAGCAAAAGTAATAATCCCAACCATGTCTTCAGATTACAAAAAAAAATAGCAAATAATAATTTAATGATAGAATTTAAGTAATTTGAACTAAAATTTGGTAATCATGTGCGAAAAAAAAAGTATGAATGCATATTTGTCATTTTAACTGAATTTAGAACTGGTGGTGGTGACATTGTTGGTCATTCAGTATTTCTGTAAAAAAAAAAAAAAAACTAACAATAATACTGATAAGATAATAATACTACGAATTCTATAACTAATAACAATATAAAACGATTGATGACCTTCTAGGTTCATGAATATTAATCACGTTGTCAGCTTTCGCTCGAACTGATTTGCTGAAATCAAAACAGGCACAGTAATAGGTGTGCACCAGCCAATGAGATTGCCGTTTGACATTAGTTTCTTCTTGTTCATAAAGGCTGAATAATTCCAAATGAACGCCGTTATTTTACAGAAAAATACAACAAAGAATATGGTTTACATGTAGCACTCAATTCTGTGTGGTATGTAAGACTCTCGCTCTCTCTTTGAGTGTGTGAGAAACACAGCGCTCTCAGTCGGGTGCGCTCACACTAGTGTTTACTGTGCGTCAAATACACCGCGCATTCATTGAGATGAACTAAAATAGGATCACTTGACAAAGAGCAGATCTCTCAAGCGCTCAGTCCAAGTGCTCAGTGAGTGAAAATATATGTGTGTACAGGTTTCAGATTGTACCTGTAGCTTCTCGTTTAGCGATAAACTCCTCCACAGTTTCCGCCATAAGTGTTTTCGCTCTGCACGTGGGCTGTGAATGGGTCGCGTCATCAACTAGGCTTTATCGTTATTAGCGGTTATTTTACCGGTATATCGCAAGCGATAAGATATCGCCCATCCCTAATTTCTATCTGCCTTTACTGTGCAATTACTTAGAGGTTTGTGTCTGAATGGACAGATATTTCACTTTGTTGCATCATCTTTCATATATGCCGCATTTAGACCCCAGGGTGAGTGAATGTGTAGGTGTGTATTTCCCCATGTGTCTGTGTGTATGCTTGAAGAAAGTCCATGAGAGGTCTGTGTCAGTGTCGAGGTCAGAGGTCAGTCAGTCTTAGGGCGCACGTGCCGGCGCCCTGTTCCAATCCTCTTACCCAGCATCCTCCTCGTCTCTCAGCCTGCACGTGGCACCCACACTGTGACGGCTAAAACTGTCCTGCACTATACACAATCCTCTGACGCGGCAGCTGAAGACATCGAGTAATGCATAATCACAAACCATGTCTGATATAAATTCAGTTCTGCAAAACATAAACTATTTCTGTTCCATTTTTAAAAGCCTAAATATAATTTGTACCACAATTTAACCCTATAATCAATTTGAAATAACATTGATCAGCCAACTGTAGCTCACCGTCTCTGTGTGCGTTCGTGTGTATCCGCTAGTAATGTGAGGCTGGAGCGTGTTGCATAATGATGACTCTATGTTGAAGTTTTCAGCAATATTTAATTAGGCTTAATGCAGCTTTAGATTAAGAAGAAATCTGCATGCACATAGAGAATCTTGCTTCTTCAGCGTAGCTAGTATTTACTGGCCAAACAGATTACCATCACAAAAGACAAATTAGTTTAGTACTTTGTTGACATTCCAACTCCATGGGTAACAGTTGGCACAGACAGAGCTGGCCTGGTTTTAGACTTGATAAAACCGTCGACAACAAAACACGGTACATGAGTTTTAAATTGAATGTTCATGGGGAAAAAACACCGCAATCAGTTGTACATGTGTTTTGCTGTAAACTTCCTGAAATTCAAGGAGAAGCTTGTTGCTCTGAAGCTCGGGGGAAGCTTGTCATTTGCGTTAGATGGGAATAACATGCATACGTGATCTCAGGAAGCTGTGTTTCCTGGCAAAACGCTCACCTCCGCTGGAGTTTAGTGCTAGTCTGTCAGGTCATGCTCATTTCCAGTCAAACTTTTTTTCTCGAAAGCATTTCTTTAAATGGCCAAAGACTGGCTGCAGAACTCCATGGAAACCTGCAGAATTAAAACACCAATGATTCATACAGTTGTCTTCTTTGTGTGCGCAAGCTACAAGAAGTAAACATCTCAGTAGGGTGGACACACTTCATCGTGACCAAAAAGGATGCTAAAGTAATATGTAAAAATTGTTCAGTTGAAATATGGAGAGATGCGATATGTCTTTTTGCCGAAGAACTTTACTACTACTACTGGTTTTATTTATCACCTGAAAACACCACACCCTGAAACCCTGAACAGCATATTGAGTTCAATTACCCAATGAAAAGAAAGAGGCTCAATGAAAACTTTAATTTCGGTTTGGATAAAAGATTTATTTTGGTGCTTCACTGAATTGTTACACATACAATATTTACCAGGTTTTACCATGCCTAATATTGATCTAGCTTACTGTGTGCAACAAGTTTCTCATAATAGCTGCCGAGTGAACGCATAGAGAAGCATTATAACATAACTTTCAACACACTCAAATAATGTATCTAATATGATAAAACAGAGCTGCGTTACCACACATACGCATGACCAGAAGAAGCGGAAGAGCTCATCGGCGAATAATAAAAGCTCCACAAAATCCAGGTGTCATCAAGCTAGTCCTTTGTTTTGAATAAGCGGCGAAAAATGACATATTATGGCTTTAAGCTAACAGTCATGTACTAAATGCCACAATTTTATGGAGTCTTTAAAGTTGGCATGAAATCACCCTAACTATTTTCTAAATGTGTCTTAAAGTCACCAAATCAAGTCCCGCTTTACATTTTTTTTCTGTTGCACTCTGATATTTATTTCTGTCATGGTGACTCTCGGAGTGTGAATTACTCATAACAGATCTATACTGGTGGAGCTGGGGAAGGTGGAGGGCTTCTGAAAGCGCTGCACTGCTAATGCAAATGCTATCCAAGTATTTGAAGGTTGAGCATGTGAGCTCATCGGCTACTGATACAGCAGGAACCAATCAGCTGTGCTCTATAGAGAATAACGTAAATTATTCCTAGTTGAGTTACTGCTCTTACTGACTTGTTAGCCTGCGCCATCTAGAGTTTCATGACAGAACTTTGTATTTACCCTTTCTTTTACCATGAGGTCCCATTGAAATCTCTTCTTCCATGGAGTCCTGGGAAGAAAGTCACAATAGGGAAGAAAAGACTATTGCAATTTCCGTTTCATGCCGACTTTAGGGATCTGATTCATCCATGCACATTTAATTTTTCTACCACACTTTTTAATCAAAACGTTATAACACAGTTTTCTAGTGAAGCTAAAGAAGTCTGTCTGGTGATGTATACTGTACTTCTCCAATTAGTCCACTTAAAATGCAAGATAACATTTACATCTGCCTCCATCCAATCAACAACCGATGGATAGAACCAAGTCCCTGTCCTACATTTTTTTTCTTTTTTAATAATCTGTTTCAATCGGATATACGTCACAATAAGGAAGAAAAGATCTGTTGCTAGACTGCCAATTTAAAACCATTGAGCAGAACCATTAGCATTGTCCCTCCAAATCATTACAGAAAATGTGGATAAAGTCATCAGTGACCTTTAGTGCTTAGTGACCCTTCATAATTATCTCACTTTACCTCAACCAGTCAAGCGCTCTCCTGCAGCTATAACATTTCTCTTTAGCATTTGCCATCTTTTTTACTGCGTTTTTTTCATAAAGCCTCCTGGTTTTATTTCAAGATGACATGGATTGGATATTTGACCTGAGATGAAAGTTTGAGATGAGAGAGAAGAGGATGAAGTCAGTGAAGTTACCATCTCATTGTGGAATTCTGGATTTCTTCTTTCAGTCACACTGAGGGCTAAGTATCAAAGAGAGACAGAAGATATTACAAGGACATTTCCAGACTTCCTTGTATTTGAGAAATTCTCTCTTTTTGCTGTTCTGTTCTTCCACAAGCCACTCATGAAAGATTTCAGCTGGTTTAGATTAGTCCATTTTATTTAATTACCATAAGCGAGTCTCTGTGTCTGTGTGTGTGTGTATTTGTCACTTGCCAGCATTTCAGTCCATGTGCCTGTCTATATTTTTAACAATGCTGACTGTCTTGTGGATGCACTCACGTTCCTGTGGCCTGCCGCACATCCTCTCTGTTCTAATCTGCTTATTATTAGCAGCATCAACACACACACATATACACACACACATACAGCCCTGCTCACTACTGAAGTGATTCAGTAAGACTTGGCTTTCTGTACTCATCTTTATTTAGCTGTGTACGTCAGAGCTGATCTCAGAAGACACGTCTAGTGATAGCACCCGTGTGATATCACCTGCTAGATAAAATCTATTAGTTGGCCTAATGTAACCCAGGAGCTTGCGTTCCTCACCTAGGACATTAGAAGTTTCACCAACGCTCCCCTGGGTCAAATCTCCGTTTCTGTCTCTTCCCTAGAGAAGATCATGGCTGGTCTCTCACCTTAGTGGCACCTAAACGGTCCTCTCACAGGAGCACTGTACAAAGACAGCAGTAGATATTGTTGAAGTGTTGCTGTTGTTCTTGCTTTCCCAAATGGTGTAGCCTTAGCAACAGAACGCAAAGGTGAACTGTGTGAAAGGCGTCTCAGATTCTCAGACCAGTGATAGCTTATCACACCACAATAACTATTTAAATTGTTCAGGGAAGAACGAGGTGGGAGCTGGTGAACGTTCAAACACTTTAATTATCATAAAATAACACAAACACAAAACTAAAAGTAAAGCAGCCCCTCATGGATGACTGCCGCACACACTTAAACAAAACACAATGTAAAATCCAGGTCTCGTCCTCTCTCTTCCTTCACTGTCTTCGCTCATCCTTTTATGCTTCCGGAGCTCCTCCGTGAGAGATACGAGAGACCGCTCCATTCTCACTGCTCTCAGCCCCGGGCTGCTTGCCACACACAGTTCTTGTTTTTTTTAAATCATTTTGATTATAAAATTTGACTAAATATTGTGTAAAATAAATGTTTTAATTTCAGTAATAAAATTCAGTAATCACATATAAGAGAATCAGAATTGCATATATTTTATTTATCCATATGCATTTATTTGATTATAAATACAGTAAAATCAGTGCATCTCTATTTTAAATATTTGAATGAGGGAATCTCAACCTTCAACCTTCACTCTCAATCACAATCTTTTTTTGCGCAAAAGTTTGTCTGAAGCCACAGTATAACTCTTAGGCAGTCCATTTCCTTTAGTGGAATTATGTATTCAGTTCATATCACTCTATATACTGCAGTTTTGACTGCATGCCGGGAGTAGCTCATTGTTTTGAGTGTGTCACACAGGTGGTTTGCAGTCATTTAATCTCTTGGTGCGCTTATGCCATGTGTAAAATAATTGTGGAACGGCACACTAATTTCTGAAATTTGCATCCCAACTTTCTGCCTGCAGTGCGTGTGATGTTAGCGTGGCGCTCCCGTGCATGCCGCGCCACTAAATGAATTCTCCATGCATAAGAGAATTGTTCTCATCTGTTTCTCATCTCCTTTGATGAAACCTAATGGCTTTCCAGGAAATGAAATTATGCAGTCATTTAGTGACAATGCAAAGTGTGAGCGTTTTGTACCCCGGTGTGTTTTTTTCTGTGTGCACAAGAGGAGCAGCACAGCGATGCCAAGATGCATCTTGCTATCCTTTTGTTCAGCTGAGGGAAAGAAAAAAGATTTGTCCCAGTGCTCAGCTTATCTGTACATATCTCGTACAGCATGTGATTTATTTATTTATTTGCTTTTTAATTATTCCTTAAGGCTGAGCATGTATGCTGCGCTCTGTCTCCCTGGTGTGTAGCTGTGGAGGCAGTTGTGTGTGTGGGGCCTCTGAGGGCCTCTGCTCCTCTGGCTGGCACTCTGATTGTGACCAGGTGCTGCTCAGGTGCACAATCCTGTAGAGCAGCTACACAACACAGCAGGGCCGCAGGTGCAGTCAAGAACACTCTCTCTCCACCTCCTCCCTGTATACCTCCATTTTATCCTCCTCCTTTCTGTCACTCATTTGCTTACTAATGCACTCTCTTAAGCATGTCTGTCTTCCACCTACCTTGTTACATATTACATGTACTTACCATAGTAATAACATTAAATTATGCATAATTACATGCAACTAACCCTCAACCAAACCCTAATACCCTATAGTAAGTACATGTTGTTAATTAATATTACTCAGTACTTAAATATATAATTACACCGTTAAAATAAAGTTAACCGTTTTATTAAATGTTTTTGTCTCTTATGCTCACCACGGCAGAATTTATTTGAAATCAAAAATCAAGTAAAACAGTAATATTATTAAAATATTATTATAATTACTTTTTTTTTTTTAATTTTTATGTATTTTAAAATATAATGTATTCCTGTGATGGCAAAGCTGCATTTTTTTTAGCAGCAATCATTACTCCAGAAGAACAGCATTTATTTGAAATAATCTTTTGTAACATCACAAAACTTATTTCAAATAAATGCTGTTCTTCTGGAGTAATGATTGCCACTTTTGAGTGTCAAATTGACAATTCCCACAGTAGCTCACTCGGTGTCATCCGCTGTTTTCCAGATGTGTTTTGTCCATAAAAATGTGTTATTCACTGCTGTAAAGTGACATGACTGGTTGATATATTGGTGCAATTAATCGATAATCACATTCGTTGTCGAGTAATATTCCCGGGGGAGCATTGGTGAAACTTCTAATCTCCTAGGTGAGGAACGCAAGCTCCTGGGTTACATTAGGCCAACTAATAGATTTTATCTAGCAGTAAAATGTTTAGCTACTTATATCTTACTATGCACGCACTCTTTCACTGTAAAAACTAATCGTGTCGCACTGGAATTCACACCCCGCCTTCTTTGATCTGATTGTGACATTGACGAGCGCTGTTAGACCACAGAGGCAGACCAGCCTTAAAATTAAAATTTTTAAACTGTCTGCCATCCTAACAACAAACAGAGCAGTGCGTAATGGAGAGCAGCATTAAGAAATATCAAATATTGGGGGGAACATTTGGCAATTTCCAATTATTGGGGGTGGACTTGCGATAAAGGCGTCTTTGTTGCGACATGTTGCAACTCACTGTTTTTCAGCATCTCACGCCATGAGCTCTGATTTTAAGATGCTTTCACTGCCCTGCATCAAGCTGTTTTTGAATGCAAGAACACGTCCTTTGTGACTGGCTCTTGTGAATTAGTCAAGGTTGTGAATACTTAAACAAGGCACTGTACATGACATTTGAGCAGCCTCATCTTTAGTCGCTCACACACAGGAGTGTTTAAGATGCTGGAAGCAATGTGTGCTGACAGAGGCTCAGAGCAGACATCTGTAGTGGTGTGGGAGTCTGGTGGCACTAGTGTGAAGTGTAGTGGATGTAGTTGGTCATTATGCAGAGCTCCAGGGTGCGCTTATCTGTTACTGCGCTCAACCAAGCGTGAAGAGCCCAAGACGGCCTGAAAGGCCACAAATCCCTCTCCTTCGCTTCTACTTCTACCAGCGCCCCTCCTCCCTTCCTTCCATCCGTGCATCTATCCATCGACCCATCATCCGCCCCGGCTTCCCAAGGCCCAGGCCTCTGTGCGGAGGGGGTGAGGCGAGCGGGCAGACGGGCCAGCCAGCTGCAGAGATCATCTGGGGCCTGGTGCGCTCATGTCTGCAGGGCTGTTCGCAGAGGGCCAGGAGAGTTCAGAGCCTTGCGGGGGAGGCGGCAGAGCTGATAGAGCCCTGCTGATAGAGAGGTCCTGGGAGCTTGCTGTCATAGGCCACTGGGGGTGACCGAAATTACCGCCTGAGCTAATCTGTCTACAATGTGTCTGTGCCGTATAGAGTTCTGTTATCAAACGCACAAGCAGGGGAAAAAAATCATGACAACAAAAACAACAAAAAGAAAAATATTAATGGCACACGCCTGAAATATTTACTACGCAAGTACAGCGCTGCCATCTCATCGCAAGTATATGCCCCTGTTGTGCATGTGCTACTGTGCCAGTATCTGTAGAGTTAAAGCCAGTGTATTATTATTGTTCATATGGCTTGCTGTAAGCATTTCAACAGTTTAAATAACTTCAAGATTCCCACGGTGATGCAAAACCTGGAAATATCAGAGAATATTAAAATTGTGATTGCCAGGGCTGGAAAAGTCATAGAAATGAACAAAATCCCAAGAATTCATCGACATTTCTAATATAGATTTTGAATGCATTTATTTGTGTAAATATTTAATATATATCCGTGTAACACTTTATTTTAATGTGTCCTTGTTACACGTTACATGTATTTACTGTAGTGATAACTATAAATTAGGCATAAGTACATGCAACTAAACCAAACCAAAATGTAATCCTACCCTAACTCTATAGGAAGTAAATGTACTAAATGAATATTACTCTGTACTTAAATGTATAATTACACTGTAACAGGGACACTTTAAAATAAAGTGTAACCTGTATTTAAATATATATGAATATATATTCATATTCATGAATTATATGAATATAGTTATAGAATTCTGTGGTTTATATACATTACCGTTCAAAAGTTTGGGGTCATTAAGATTTTTTTTTTTAAATCATACTTCTAATCAACATTTATGCATTAAATTGATCAAAAATGACACTGAAGACTTTCGCATTGTTTCAAATAATTTCTGTTCTTTTGGACTTTATTCATCAAAGAATCCTAAAAAAATGCATCACTGTTTCCCTTAAAAATATTAAGCAGCACAACCATTTTTTAATGGATAATAATAAGAAATGTTTCTTGTACACCAAATCAGCATATCATTTCTGAAGGATCACGTGACACTGAAGACTGGAGTAATGGCTTCTAAAAATTCAGCTTTGATATTAGAGGAATAAATTCAATTTTAAAATGTACAGAAATAGAAAACGGTTATTTTAATTGGCAATAATATTTTACAATATTACTGTTTTTTTCATAAAATATTGCCGCCCTTGAGTTCAATTAAGCAATTTTTAAAAAACATTAGCCAGTTATCTCGAACAACTGAAAAATTCATGGAAATTCATCAGTCAAATGGTGTGGGAACCGTGGAATTTTTCTGTTCCTGGTATTGCGCTAAAGGCACTTTCAAGGAAAGTCTGTTCACTCGGTGGCCATATTTGCAATGCTTCCGGGCAGCTATTTCGGTCTTCCAAGACCAAGTCCTGTCTACTTTAATGGGGTAATCTTGAAATGTCAAAAACTGCTTGCCAAACTCACAATTAAATAGCATATTTCAAATAAGCAGGAAAATCTGACATGAGCTGCCCCATAAATTGTTTCTTATCCTCAAATAGCATTAAAAAGCGTATTTTACAGGCTAGATCAACCAATGCGCATGTGCAGTCCTAAGCGCGCGTCTCAAAACACTGACTGTTTCTATAACAGCCAGAGCTTCTAATGGCATCTGCAGTGACGTGATGACTTTACTAATCAGCGATTGGCTCTATTATCTAGAAGGTCATATTGCGCATTGCGCTTTCTCCCATTCATAAGTAATATGAGTGTACCGTCTTTGTGTATCTAAAGTCTGTGATTGCGCCCATGAGAATGCAACCCATTTTTGCGTTATGACTAGTGCTGTCAAAATTAACATGTTAATGCACGTTTAACATGTTAAAATTATTTACCGCAATTAACGCAGCATCTGTTTTTTCCCGTCATCTCATTCAAGCGCAATAAGACACAAAAGAGAACGCAGTGCAGTACTGTCGCGCGTCTGTGAATCTTCTGTCTGTGTGACACAGTGTACACAGAACACTATTTAAGTGCTTTGTTGTCGGAATTAACAGGAATCATGGAGGACACCAGGTTTATTCTTGCCTATTTATTGGGAAAATCTTATTAAAGCCAACATTATATGTAGTGTCACATGCACTGACAACCATATAAACATTTACGATGCTATCCACTTTCTGTCGATTCTGTAATTTCGGTCAAATGCTATTTTCGCTGTGTATAAAACATACAATACGCTTTAAATGATTACTCATATATGTAAATATGCACTACATTAATGTACATTACATTAAATCTGTTTTGTGGAAAAAAACGAATAAATCATACCTGTCACAGCATTAGTTCTCCCCACCACCATGTTTAAAGTTTATGGCACACCCATCTTGGGAATTTGGGTATCATAATTATTTCCGAACTTCCCAGTGGTAAACACGACATCAGAGGGCAATTTTTACCTAGGAAACTCAACAGACAATTCTGATAGCATATGAACTTTTTGTTACTTATTTAAACTTATATTTAAACTTATTTAAACGTATTGTTTTAAGTTCAAAAGTTGTTAATACATTTTTTAAAGCCTAATAAATGTTAAAATGTATAGCTTTCAATCATATTGTAATGCTGAATGCCTATAATTAATGGATAAACAAATATTTGTTTAATTAATAATTAAACAAATATTTAAAATATAGGCAACAGTCTTTATGTTGTTTCTACATTAATTTACATTCGATTACATGTGAAATTATTACAATATAAAAACGTATTAAAAACTTTAATGTTAGGTGCGATCAATCACAATTAATTGTGCGATTAATTAGTTTTTTTAATCGATTGACAGCACTAGTTCTGACACATTTCAGAAATTTAAGCTTGTGTAGTTGGAAGTGTGCATGTCCATGTACTTGTGTGGAAAATGTTTCAGGCCTTAGAATAGTTTGATTCTTTTATCTTTGATATCTAGTTGCCCGCTCTTGACGGTGTCCAGAAATGTGCCAGATATCTCAATAATGCTGAATGACACATGAAAAGGCGACGCCTACATTCTGCATCCATGTGCAGCACAGTTGGATTTACTCAGTAACACAAGCAGCATGTGGCACTTTGAGCTTTGATGACTGTATCATTTAGCTGGCATTATTTAATCCAATCCCGTTACATGCATAACCAAGCCTGAACAAAACAACACCCAAATCTGCTTTCAGTCTTTATTTAAGAGTGTATGCATGATTCTGGCCTTTCTTTCTCTCTCCTTCATGTTTTATTTTCTGCTTTTGCCCATTCAGTTTCCCCTCTCTGTGCATTGCTTGCGTTTTCCTGTGTTCTCAATGACTCCGCCCATCATCCTTTCTCATGTCCCCTCCTCTCGTTAACCCCCTTTTTTCCACTCTTCTATCACTATTTTTGATCTCTCTGTCTTGCTTTTTGATGTGTCCACTGTCTTTATCCATATTTTTTCCACCTCTCCTCCCCACGTTCTATCCCTTGGTACTTGGTAAAAATGTTAGTGATAGTTAAATGAAAATGCAAAGTTAAAGGGCAGTGATTCATTAGGAAGAAATTCTGCCAGTGAAACAAATGCAGTCTGGACACAGAGCACCCTGCTGCTGTCAATGACTTTACCAGACTCTCTCTCTCTATCTCTCTCTCTCTCTGTCTCTCTCTCTCTCTCTCTCTGTCTCTCTCTCTCTCTCTCTCTCTCTCTCTCTCTCTCTCTCTCTCTCTCTCTCTCGCTCTCTCTCTCTTTCTCTCTTTCTCTCTTTCTCTCTTTCTCTTTCTGTCACTTTCAGCTTTCAGTTTCAAAGTACTTTATTGGAATGATTGTTTAACACAACATATTGCCAAAGCATCGATAAAAATGAAGAATATTGATGAATAAAGGTGCCAGTAATGGTAGTATAAATATTATCCAGTATACAATAAAAATTAAATGCAATAAAAACAGTCAAATTAAATACGAGAAATCTTTCTTAATTTACTCTGTAATCTTATTCACTGTAGGGAAACTTTATTCCTTGAAAAATATATTTTTGTTATTTTCTACATCACAAACTCTGATGTTAAATGAGACGTAGTACTGGTCAAAATTTAAGTGAACCTGCGATTTATGATGCAAACTGATGGAAATGTAGGGATGAGCAAAATATATCAGTACCATATTATTATTATCTGATCAGTCCAAATGTAGTTATATTGAATATTTAATTGTGCATTTAGATTACCTCAATTAATATAATGCTCTATTAAAAGAAGACTAATGATTTAACACTGTTAAATGTAAATGTGAATCTCAAAATAAATATTTAGTTTTCATACTGTACATTATACTGTTATGATTCTTACATTTACATTTAACTAATAATTGCATTTCTAGCGTATTATTTTGTACATTTTTAGTTAAAATAATGTCAATTTTTAATATCAGACATTTATCAGTTATTGGACATAATAATTATTTCCTTATCTATATTACCTAGAAATGTAATATGTTTAATATGCGTTTTCCTTATTGTTTTGTGAATATTTACATCACTGCCACCGTTCACCAAATCACAGCTACTAAACATTTCAGTGTAGAAAAAGCAGTTTAGATGTGTTTTCAGGCACCGTGTCCATTGGAAGACGATCTCCCCCACAGTCTTTCACGCGTAGGCATGCAGTGTGGAGCGATGTTGGAGCATATGTTCTTCTGAAGGCTGATGGCTAATGGGCTGTGTTGAGTATAATTACTGAACGACCTGTTGAAATGAGAGGGGGCTCATGGGATGGACAGTAGGGCTTCTGGCTCCCACCTGTGTGTAGCCGAGCTCCTGCTGTGCCCCACAGGTGCTGCTCTTACATATACACACACTTACATGTACACACACACCTGCCTCGGGGTCTCAGGTGGTGAGCGTGCAGTCAGTCTGCCTAGAAATAACCCATCCTCCCCCACATTTAATCCAGAGAAGAAAGATGAATCCTCTGAATGAGTGTCTGTGTGTAAGACTCTCAATACAGAAGCGCTCCAGCATTATCTACACATACACACACAGTGCATAGAATCCTAGGGCCTGTCATTGTTTTTGAATGAAAACTAATTCAACCTTCAGCTTTAAACCTTCACAATAAACACACATTCAGCACTATAGATGCTATAATACTCTTTTATTAAGATATCCTTCAGCTTCATGTCATCCACATTTGCCCTTTAATAAGGCAGAGAAGTACTGGATGTATTACATTAGGACACATTTTCAGTGTTTTCTGTTTTAAAATTTTTAAAAATATATTTTTCATACATATTGTAAAATGTTCATTTTTTTCATGTTAAATGTTACTTTTAGTTGTATCTTAATTGCTGGCATACAAGTACACTACTATTCAAATGTTTGGGGTCTGTAAGTGAAAGTGTCTGCTAGTGAAAAATAAGCAAGCAGTAATATTGTGAAATATTATTAAAATTTTAAATAACTGTTTTCTAATTTGATATGTATTAATATGCGATATTCCTTGATGGTAAAGCTGTATTTTCAGCATTATTACTCAGGTCTTCAGTGTTAAATGATCGTTCAGAAATCATTATAATATGCTGATTTGCTGCTCAAGAAACATTTATTATTATTATCTGTGTTGAAAAAATTGTTGAAAACTGCTTACTATTTTTGTGGAAACCATGATAGATTTTTTCAGGATTCTTTGATGAATAGAAAGTTCAAAAGAACAGCATTTATTTGAAATACAAACATTTTTGGTAAATTTAAATGTCTTTACGGTCACTTTTGATTAATTGAATGCAAAGTGGCTAAAATGTATTAATTTCTGTACATTATAAAATAGATAGTACCAGTCCTGGCTTCTGATTCGACATTACAGTGTTCCAGCTGTTATATTCTATGCCTTTGTTTATGTCACTGCACAGCACCCATAGAGTTGCAGAATTTGGTGGGTACAGTCAACTCCACCAACGGTATTAAAATATCCCTGTGGGTTGGCGCCATCCAAGCCCTGGAAACACTTTCACACATACAGAGTGAATTGTGTTCACACAGTTCCCTCTCTGTGACACGATTTCTCTCTGACAGAACCTTGAGAAGTGTTACTAAACACTTCTGCAGTATGAAAAGAGAAATGTTTTAATACTGACAACTCTTTCATTGCTTCTGACATATGCCTGTTCTCTGATATCTGAGTCTCTCAGCTACCCGAATGTGTCTTAAAACAGGATTTTGGCATGCTTGCGTGTGAGTTTGAGAGTATGCCGGCAGCGCCGCCCGAGTGGGATCAAAATTCCCCTCCTGCATTCATCCTTCTCCATCCTTCCAGTGAGGCCCCATTGTTTAACAGTTGCTTGGCATCTGATACCAGCCGGCTGCAGCGCTTTTGATGTGGCTCAGATGATGCGATATCCGTCCTGGGACATAAAAGAACGCCCCGCCCTCCCGTTTTTCCATCACATTCTCGACACACGGCATCGGCTCCGCCAACAAGCAACTATTTTGTGCACACGTGAGTCTGCGTGGGTTAGCTTGTGGGGAGTCATCGTCCAACGTGGCAAATCTGCGGTGGGTGCGTGAAAGAAAGGGTTATTAGATAGCTCATCACACTCCTACGCTGAGGGGGGAGAGCGAGAAGAGGAGGAAGGAGAGGGAGAGGGATGTGTGATTATGAAGTCATCAGCCATGAACCAGTGGGGTAGGGGAGAAGCGCGCATCCTCAGGGGGCCATTGATTGGTGACCATGTGTTTGTGGCCGATAGACTGTGAAATGGTGTGTTGCTGCACGGCTGTGGCGCACCTGCGTCCCACCAAGGTGATTGATTGGTTTGGTCATGTGGAATGTTCCCATCTGGTCTGCAGTAATGCATTTCTCTCTCTCTCTCTCTTTCTCTCTCTCTCGCTGTCTCATATCAGAGAGTAGCGGGCATTGGCTGGAGAGGGTGGCTAAGTTTGGGACCGCAGAGGTCAAAAGAAAACATTTTCCCCTATTTCCCCCCCCCCCACTAACAACAGAAAATCACATTGTGCAGACCTGGTCATCCCATTGACTTTCTGAGGTGGGGGTGTTTAGAACAAATCCAGCTGCTGTGTTTGTTGACAAGTCCACACATTGGTCCTTCTTTCCCATCTGGTGAGTCAGGAGATCCTGCAAACCTGTGAGATTCAGGATAAACTGTTCTCAGCAAGGAGGGAAAGAGTCAAAGCAAGGATGTTGACATGTGGATTCATCAAAGGTCATCTTTACTCTATAATTGACCCCCTAAAAAATGGGATGCTCTGTTCAGGGGGAGTCTGCAGGGGTACTAAGGGGGTAGTTATTATTAATTGAATGTACTGTATTTTGAAAATAGATAATAAAAATGTTTTATTTTGTTTTATTTATTTTTTTTAATGTTGTTTACATGTTTCGAAAAATCATTATACATTTACATTTTATTATTAGAATTATAGAAGATTATAGACTGCAAAAGTCTTAGGCACATTACTATCCCCCCCCAAAAATGGTTTTAAGTTAGTTATTTATATATTTTGCTGTAGTGTGTCAGTAGGAAATATCACTTCTGGATTTAGTCTGTCTCAGTTTTTTCTATTTCTTCATGTAATCACAGACAGACTCGATGATGGTGAGATCAGATCTCTGTGTGGATCATACCGGCTGTTGTCAGACTGGCTTAAAACTATTCATTTTTGGGGGGTGAAAATACTAACGTGCCTAAGACTTTTGCACAGTACTGTATATCTCTATCCTAATTATTATAATGATTGATTTTCAAAGTATGTATATAAATGTTTTTATTATATGCTAGGTCTAAAATGCAACACTTTTTAGTTTAATGCAGCATGTAATGGGAGGCCGCTGCTCCATCTTTTGCAAGGGGGTCCTGGGCGTGAGAAAAACGTTAAAAACTCCTGTCTTAAATGTACAAGATACCAGGGGACATGCGTCCACCGATGAGAAACAATCCTATTTTAGAGAGATGACTCACCTTAAGACGGCAGCCTCGTTCTCCACTCCCATAATCCTCTTCAATCTTCCATTTTTTTTCTGATTCGTCCTTAATCCTGTCCTTTCTCCCTGCTTTTAATTGATCTATTCATTCCATCTAATGACTAATTACATATCAGAGTGCATCAGCAGAGGCATTCATCATCGTAGAACATAATAATCAATGACATTTCAACAAAGAAAAAAATAAATATGCAAATAAGAGCTCATTAACATTTGCGCTAGCTGTTTGAATAATGCCACTGCTGACAAGACTGTAATTAACAGAAATTGATGCTGAGCTCAGGGGTAGTGTGTGTTTGAGATTGTGCCCCTCTGTGCATTTCGCTGGCAAAGAACAGACCCCTCCACCCCCTTTCTACCTGCTCGGGTGGCATCGTGCGAAGGAGGGCCCCAGAGAGGACGGGCGGGGACCCTTGGATTCGGGCCCCGTCCTTGCTGACTGTCAAACAGAACACGTCTTAACATCAAACGCCTCAGAAACAACAGAGAGATACACAAACACTCCAGACGAGGAAACAAAAGGATCCATTTTAAAAGCCACAGAGCCAGTAAGCGAGTGGGTGTGCTGCTTTGTTTGGCATTGTGATATCTGTGAGTGTTTGTGTGTGTTTGCTTGTGTTCGTGTGTGGGCATCGAGCGTTCAGGACTCTGCACTGGTAGCTCAAGGTTCTTGCCGACACAAACTTTAGACAGCTGTAGCGCTTTCTTTTTCTTTACCTCACCCTCCCTCTCTCCTTTTGCTGGCCTCCAAGTTTAGTCCCAGCCCCCCGCTCTCCTTTCCTGCTTGCTTTTCTGTTTTTGTCAAGAGAAAATGCAGCAAACACAATAAAGCTGTTTATGTCAGATTTTGGACAGCCCAATGTGCTGATTATAACAAGTTGAAGGAATTTCCTTTATTGCGCGTGTTAGCCTCGCCATATGGCTCAACACGGAACATTAACTTGACAGGGATAATGAATTACACCAGGGTTTCAGAACTCAGAACATGAAATTCAGACAGGGGAACGTGGATGGACTTATGGGGAAAGAAGGGCATGAGAGGTTCATTTGCATTTGGTGTTACCTAGTACACGGTATCGAGCTCCTTGTTGTGTACTGTATAAAAGTATCTTGGTGTGTTTGGAAACCATGTCTGCGTGGAGAAAATAAACAAGCGAGGGCTTCGGAATGTACTAGAACGAGAGGAAGAGAGAGAGCGGGAAGGATGGAGAGAGATAGATAGATAGAGAGAGGGAGGCTGTGGAGTGTGGCTACTAATTGGCTGTTTTTGTGGCTGTGCTTTTCAATTGATCCCTTGAGATGCTTAGATCACTACCTATCTGAGTATCAAAACAAGAGCTTTGGTCTTGCCTGGCAGAGCTGTGATCAATAGGGAACCTCCCTGGGAGCCTCTCTACACAGTCACATTTTAATTGTTCCATGCCTCTGAATGTAATCTCAATATTTAATATTGCCGGCCTATTTATACGTCCCTTATTAACCCCCTCGACAGCACTTGACGTGCCCCTCGCTTGTGTTGGCACTTGTGAAAGTGTTCAATAGTATTTACATACTCCAGTGACTGTTAAACAAATCTCTGGGCTGGTTTATTCAAAGTGAGCTGATGTGGTGTTAAAACATTGATTTGAAGGGGGCTCAGTCAAGAGCTCCAAAACTGTTAATTAATATTTGATCATTCAGATCTTTTGGCGGGTTAATAAAAAAATCATGCAGCTTTATTGTTTCGATATTTAGGCATGTTTTTTTTATGTTCAGATTTTTCTTTTTTATATATATTTTTTATTTTCAATTTGTAAATTTTCAAGTATTTTAAGGCTTCCACAGTTTAATAACTGGTATTATTTAAAAGAGTAATAATAACATTATCTGTTTTGCATTTCTACTGTTACATTTACTTATGATATTTTCTTGTTTTAGGCAGGTGGGTTGTAAAGGTTTCAAGTTTTATAATATATCACGTATCTAAAACAAAAGTAAATTTTTACTTTAGTTTTAGGGGAGTTGCAATATACTGGTTTTGATGATAACCGTAATATTTAAATAATAAAATATTGATATTATGTTGATACTACACATTCAATAGTATCATAAATAATCCAGCACCTTCAGTAACTGGTTGACACTCCAGCATAGTAGGTGGCAATATTGCACGTAGTTGCCAATGGTCATAAGTATTGTCACAGATCCGCCAGGCTCCCACGTCACTCAATCACAGCGCACGCCTTCCCCTGAGTATTGATCACGCGCACATGCACCTCATCAACGCACCAATCACCACCAGTACTTAAGGCACACACACACTCACAGTCACTGTCCGGTCTCGTTTGTATGTTGGTACATACCTCTATGCTAAACTTCAAGGACTTGCTTTATGCTACTTACCTTCTCCCGTTATTCCCTTAAGCCTCCAGCGTTCCAGCCTTGTGTGTGTGTGTGTCTCCATCTTCTCTTCAGCTCCAACTCTCTCTCCAGCGATCTCCTCTCCAAACCTTCCCAACGATCACCTCGAGATATCATCATCCACCACTCACGATCATCTACACACTCCACCTGCACATCCGTCAGCCGCTGCTCTGCTCAATAAACACCACTTCCCTTTATCCTTTGTCTCTGTCCCTTCTGTACCGTAACAGAAGACCAGACCACAAACGATGAGCACCAGCATGAGCACCACCGACCCATTCCAGGAACTCGTGGACGCTGTCCGCCGATCACTTCCACTCATTCCACCAGCGAGCACTTCCGCAAACAACACCGCATCTCCCTCTGCACCCGTCTACGCCAGTCCCATGGCCAGACCAGCGCCCTACTCTGGCCTGGCGGAGGACTGCAATGGATTCCTGCTACAATGTTCGCTGGTCCTGGAGATGCAACCGCTCCTCTACCCTGACGATAGGTCCAAGGTGGCATTTATCATCTCGCAACTAAGGGGTAAGGCCTTACAGTGGGCAGAAACCTTGTGGACCCAGGATAATCCCATCGTCCAAACTCTGGCAGGCTTCATAGCCCATTTCAAGGACGTCTTCGGGAAACCTGCTTGGGATGCCTCCATAGGTGAGCAACTTTACCACTTGAAACAAAATAAGATGCCGATCAATGAGTATGCCCTTCAGTTCAGGACCCTAGCTGCCGCCAGCGGATGGAATGAGCAATCGCTGCTCACCACCTATCGTCAGGGTTTGGATCCCCGTGTGCGGTTGCATCTCGCTGCATACTAGGACACCATCGGGCTCGAACGCTTCATCCAATTGTCTATCCGCTTCGCCACTCGTATGCAGTCGTGCCTCGAAGAGCACCAGGGCCAGGAACTACTCCTTTCCTCCTTCCGTCAGCCAGAGTCCGTCAGCCCTCCAGAACCAGCCCCAGAACCCATGCAAGTACAGCAAACACGGCTAACCCAGGGGGAACGTCGGAGACGGCTGGTCCAGGGTCTATGCCTGTACTGCGGTACTATGGGGCATCCCATTACCCAATGCCCTATTCGTCCTACTCGTCCTGTGGTGAGTGCTATCGTTCCATTTCCACATAATATGCAGCCTCTCACCACTATTGTGAACTTAACTGCTGCCGGCGTTACCCTTCCAGTTTCTGCCCTCCTCGACTCTGGGTCAGCCGGCAACTTCATCTCGGGCGCCCTCTGCCGTCAGCTTCGCCTCAAGACCACAGCTACACCCACAACTTACCAGATCCACTTGGTAACGGGGAAACCCCTCAGCCGACGGCAAGTTCGGTCCGTCACCATCCCCATTCAGCTCGAAGTGGGGATATTACACACGGAACAACAACAACTGCTGGTTCTGGAGGACTCCACCGCTGACGTGATCCTAGGGCGTCCCTGGTTAGTGCAGCACAATCCCATCATCTCCTGGAAGACCGGCGAAATCCTGAAGTGGGGCGATAGCTGTTTCCTGGGTTGTTTTCGGGCTCTCCCTGTTCCCCCTACTCCAAACTCTAGGAAGATGTCCGTGTGTTCCACCTCCATCGAGAGCCCGGTTGAACAACGTTCGGTAGATATACCATCTTGCTACGCCCCCTTCAGCGATGTCTTCTGCCCTCAGCGAGCATCCAAGCTGCCTCCACATCGGCCATGGGACTGTGCCATCGATCTGCTTCAGGGTGAGTCAGTGCCCCGTGGGAAGATTTACCCATTGTCACTCCCGGAGGAGAAGGCCATGGAAGACTACATCAAGGAGGCGCTCGACCAGGGTTACATCCGACCGTCTACATCCCCTGCTGCTTCCAGCTTCTTTTTCGTGGCCAAAAAGGACGGAGGCTTGCGGCCCTGTATCGACTACCGAGCACTCAATAAAATAACTGTCAAGTTCCGTTATCCCCTTCCTCTCGTCCCAACAGCGCTGGAACATCTCCGAGGTGCCACTGTCTTCACCAAGTTGGACCTCCGCAGCGCCTACAACCTCATCCGAATACGCGAGGGGGACGAGTGGAAGACAGCCTTCGTGACTCCTACGGGCCACTACGAATACCTCGTCATGCCCTATGGATTGGCCAACGCCCCCTCCGTATTCCAGGATTTCACTAACGAGGTTTTCCGGGAGTTTCTCCACAGATTCGTTCTGGTCTACATCGACGACATCCTGATCTACTCCCGGAGCCTGGCCGAACATCACCACCATGTTGCGGAGGTCCTGCAACGCCTGAGGGACTTTCAACCCTATCTCAAAGCCGAAAAATGTTCCTTCCATCAGCCCTCAGTGCAGTTCCTTGGGTATAACATCGATAGCAGTGGCATCCGGATGGACGAGGGGAAGGTGGAGGCCATCAGGAACTGGCCTATTCCTACCACCATAAAAGAACTCCAAAGGTTTCTGGGATTCGCAAACTTCTACCGTCGCTTCATTCTCAATTACAGCATCATCTCCTGCCCTCTCACGCAACTCCTCCGTTGCAAGCTCAAGTCTCTGTCCTGGACCCCAGCGGCCACGAAAGCTTTCGACGATCTCAAGGATGCATTCACTTCGGCTCCCCTCCTAGTGCATCCAGACCCCACGAAAGCCTTTGTAGTGGAGGTAGACGCCTCCACCACAGGAGTGGGAGCCGTTCTTTCACAGCAGCAGGGAACACCCAGCCGCCTCCATCCATGTGCCTTCTTCTCCCGGAAACTCAACCCGGCGGAGGTAAACTACGACATCGGTAGCCGGGAACTGCTGGCCATTAAGATGGCCCTGGAAGAGTGGAGGCATTGGTTGGAGGGTTCCCAGCTCCCTTTCTTGGTCCTCACTGACCATAAGAACCTTGAATATCTCAGGGATGCAAAGAGACTCAATCCCCGGCAGGCCCGGTGGGCCCTGTTCTTTACACGATTCAATTTCACAATTTCCTATCGACCAGGACCCAAGAATGTGAAGGCAGACGCTCTCTCCCGTCTCTACAATCCAGAAGAGGACTCCAAAAAAGCCGAGCCCATCATCCCTGAGAAACTGTTCTTGAGTCCCATCACCTGGTCCGAGGAGACCTTGCCCTCCTCCAATGTCTCCACCAATGCTCCGCCGGGTTGTCCACCAGGCTCACAGTATGTCTCACGAGCACGGCGCACTCCCCTCATTCACACCTCCCACTCGTCTTTGGGCACTGGCCACCCGGGGGTCAATGAAACCCTCTCGTTGCTGAAAGAGCGCTTCTGGTGGCCCAACATGGCATCGGACGTCAGAAGGTACGTGAGGGGATGCCAGGAATGCGCCATCTCCAAAAGCCCAAGACATCTTCCCTCCGGCAAACTCCATCCTCCATCCAACCGTCCGTGGTCACACCTAGGGGTAGACTTCATCACAGACCTTCCCGTATCCGGAGGTCAGACCTGTGTACTAGTGGTAGTGGACAGATTCTCCAAGTCCTGTCGACTGATCTCGTTAAAAGGACTACCCACGGCCATGGAAACGGCTGAACTTATGTTTAACAAGATTTTTAGATATTATGGTATCCCAGAGGACATCGTCTCCGACAGAGGACCTCAATTCATCTCCCGGGTATGGAAAGCGTTCTTCTCTCTCCTAGGTGTGACAGTCAGCCTCTCTTCCGGCTATCACCCACAGACCAACGGGCAGACGGAGAGGAAGATTCAGGAGATCGGTTGCTTCCTCCGTACCTTCTGTCACGGCCACCAGGACTCCTGGAACCAGTTCCTGGGCTGGGCCGAGTACGCACAAAACTCCCTACGGCAGTCTACCACCGGTCTAACTCCATTCCAGTGCGTGCTCGGGTACCAGCCCCCATTGTTCCCTTGGTCCGGGGAACCGTCGGATGTTCCAGCTATAGACTACTGGTTCCGGGAGAGCGAGAGGGTCTGGGACTCTGCACATCACCAGCTTCAACGGGCCCTGCGCAGACGCAAGATGACAGCCGACCTTCGTCGCTCCAACACTCCCTCCTTCCAACTGGGTCAGAAGGTCTGGCTGTCCACCAGGGACATCAGGTTGCGTCTGCAATGCAGGAAGCTCAGTCCCAGGTTCATTGGCCCTTTTCCCATCGTGAAGCAGATCAACCCAGTCACATATCAACTCCAACTCCCTTCACAATATCGCATTCATCCTACATTCCATGTGTCACTATTAAAACCTCACTTTCCCTCCGTTTCCATTCCCACAGAGCCTGGCGCAGCCGAAGAGACCCCCCTCCCACTCATCGTGGAGGACGGTACGGCCTACCAAGTGAAGGACATCCTGAACTCCCGGCGCCGTGGTGGTATTCTAGAGTATCTGGTGGACTGGGAGGGCTACGGTCCCGAGGAACGCTCATGGGTACCTAGAAACGACATCCTTGACCCAAACCTGCTCGAAACCTTCCATGCTTCTCACCCCAACACACCCGCACCCAGAGGCAGAGGCCGACCACCACGACGTCGGGGTCCGCGGCCCTCAGGAGCAGGCCGTGGAGGGGGGGGTAATGTCACAGATCCGCCAGGCTCCCACGTCACTCAATCACAGCACACGCCTTCCCCTGAGTATTGATCACGCGCACCTGCACCTCATCAACGCACCAATCACCACCAGTACTTAAGGCACACACACACTCACAGTCACTGTCCGGTCTCGTTTGTATGTTGGTACATACCTCTATGCTAAACTTCAAGGACTTGCTTTATGCTACTTACCTTTTCCCGTTATTCCCTTAAGCCTCCAGCGTTCCAGCCTTGTGTGTGTGTGTGTCTCCATCTTCTCTTCAGCTCCAACTCTCTCTCCAGCGATCTCCTCTCCAAACCTTCCCAACGATCACCTCGAGATATCATCATCCACCACTCACGATCATCTACACACTCCACCTGCACATCCGTCAGCCGCTGCTCTGCTCAATAAACACCACTTTTCTTTATCCTTTGTCTCTGTCCCTTCTGTACCGTAACAAGTATGTGTGCAGTGTGTGTATTATTTACTACAAAATCAATACAAAATCATGTCGGAGGAGAGGACAGGTGGAAGCGAAATGCTCTATCCGCATCTGGAAAGAAGTTAGTTCAGCTATATAGGAGTTTTTTAAATTCCGTAAAGACAGGGTGTTAGACACCCCACCCTGCAGGAAATACCAATCAATAGTACAAGTTATTTTTGTACTCTTTTATACGCTTATGCAAACTCTCTCCACCTCCCTAGATACCCTACACTTGAATTTTGAGTGTGATTCATTGGCCAAACATAAAATACACATACACTATATTGCCAGAAGTATTGGGTCACTCCTCCAAACATTGAATTCAGGTGTTCCAATCACTTCCATGGCCACAGGTGTATAAAATCAAGCACCTAGGCATGCAGACTGCTTCTACAAACATTTGTGAAAGAATGGGTCGCTCTCAGGAGCTCAGTGAATACTGTGGTACTGTGATAGGTTGGCACCTGTGCAATAAGTTAATTTGTGAAATTTCCTCACTACTAAATATTACACGCTCAACTGTTAGTGGTATTATAACAAAGTGGAAGCAATTGGGAACAACAGCAACTCAGCCCTGAAGTCATGTGGCCTTCAGATTAGGCCAAGAACAGTGCGTAGAGAGCTTCATGGAATGGGTTTCCATGGCCGAGCAGCTCATCCAAGCCTTACATCACCAAGTGCAATGCAAAGTGTCGGATGCAGTGGTGTAAAGCACGCCGCCACTGGACTCTAGAGCAGTGGAGACGTGTTCTCTGGAGTGACGAATCACACTTCTCTGTCTGGCAATCTGATGGACGAGTCTGGGTTTGGCGGTTGCCAGGAGAACCGTACTTGCCTGACTGTGCCAAGTGTAAAGTTTGGTGGAGGGGGGATTATGGTGTGGGGTTGTTTTTCAGAGGTTGGGCTTTGGCTATATAGTTTAGTTAAATTAATATGAATTTGATTGATAGTCCTTTTTATTTTATTTTATATATCATTATAATATCGTTATTGCAAATTATTTTTGGCACGATAATTGTGTAGTGAAAATCTGATATTGTGATAGTCCTATTTTTTCTTTTTTTTAAGTTTTAATTTTTATTTCAGTTAACGAAAATATTTTTTTTTTTCAAAATTTTATACAGGTTGTATTAACGATATACAGCTAGTTTGACTGCTGAAATCGCAACTATTTAGAGCATTTTTACCACTGTAATAAAGCTGCCACAGTTGTGTTACATCGTGGTCTGCAACATGTACTCTATAGGTGTATGCCTATAGGTGTGTGTGCATAAAGACATGTGATGTCAGGCTTGCACCACACAGCCACTCGTGTCAACACCTGAATGTCTCCTTGTTGCTTCTCGCAGTTCCTCATGGGGAAATTGATGAATACATTTTTACTTCCATCCATCACTCCTCCAGTACACTCCCTCTTTTCCCCTGAGAGACAGGGCAAAATGCACAGTTGCTGACAAGCATTACCCAGTGATGCCGCAGAAAAATACACTGTAAAAAACACTGTTTTGTTTTTACAAAAAAATCCTGGCAGCTGTGGTTACCAGAATAATTCTGTAAAAAATACAGTAAAAATGTTAACATATTTACAGAACAACCTGTACATTTTAGAAAATTGTAATTTAACCGGTAAATCCAACAACACACACTGCTACTAAAATCTATTTCGTACCTTTAACATATACTGATATACCACCATAATAATGCAGGTGGTAAAAGAGGAAGCCACATGAAGAATCGTGAAGAAGTTCATCACAAATAGCCTTTCCACAAGCTGAATTATACTAGTATACAGAAGGTGCACAGAGTTGTTCACGCAAACACAAATCACCATCGTGGTAACACATATGACACTAAAATAATGCAATAAACATTCATTAAACAACAGAAGATGTAACATAAAACCCAAATGTGCATAACTGATAATAAACCCTATTAAAGGAACACGCCGACTTTTGGGACTTTAGCTTATTCACCGTATCTCCCAGAGTTAGATAAGTCCATACATACCATTCTCATCTCCATGCGTGCCATAACTCTGTCTGACGCACCCACCGCTAGCCTAGCTTAGCACAAAGACTGGAGGTAAATGGCTCCAGCTAGCCTACTGCTCAATAAATGACAAAATAACGCCAACATTTTCCTATTTACATGTTGTGATGTGTATAGTTACATCGTGTACTAAGACCGAAGGAAAATGAAAAGTTGCAATTTTCTAGACCGATATGGCTAGGGACTATACTCTCATTCCTGCGTAATAATACAGGAACTTTGCTGCCGTACCTTGGGTGCAGCGGCGCAATGATATTATGCAGCGCCTGAAAATAGGCTAACATCCGTCAACATAACCAACGTGACAACCTGTTTGCACAGAGAGCGTGCTGGGGACTATTTTCAGGCGCTGCGAAATATCATTGCGCCTGCTGCACCCATGGTATGGCAGCAAAGTTCTTGGATTATTACGTATTATTATGTTGGCATTATTTTTTCATTTATTGAGCAGTAGGCTAGATGGAGCCATTTACCTCCGGTCTTTGTGCTAAGCTAGGCTAGCGGTGGGTGCGTCAGACAGTTATGGCACGCACAGAGATAAAAATGGTATGTATAAACTTATCTAACTCTGGGAGATACAGTCAATAAGCTAAAGTCCCAAAAAGTCGGCGTGTTCCTTTAAAAAACAGAATTATTTAAACTAAATACTTTCAAATGTGAAGTGTCACACAGGGAATTCTGGGAACTTCAGTTTACAGTTTTTCACTGTAAATTATTATTTGTTTTATTTTTTTGCTTCTAAAAACTGTACATTTGACAGTATTTTACTGTAAAATTTGCATGAAATGTCTGGTTAGATGTATTTAGTACGGGAACTTACTGTTAACCTATTTACAGTGAAAATTACACTCATTTTTGTGTTGCTTTATTTTTTCTTTCTCTACTCAGTGCAAATCAAGGAGGGCTGATATGAAGACTGTTTTAAGAGCTTGATTGCGATAACACAGGCCTGTGGTGAGAGATAGCCAACAGAAGATGTGGTCATAACTGGAGAAGAATTTTTTGTTGTGTATATTGTTCTCTTGGTCTTGATGATCTCCACAGGTTTGAGTAGTAGTTTGAAAGGGTTGGAGTGTGAGTTTAAACATCTTTTTTTTTTGTTGACAGGTTGTGAGCATCGTGATCTTTGAAAGCTCATAGGCATCAGAAACATGAACAGGGAAGGTATTTCAGGGAGAGTACACCTGTACAGTCCTCTAGTTAAGTGCCTTGTTTAATGACATTTTGGTGACAGAACTAGTCTGTGTCTAGTATCTTGATTGGCCCACAAGAGCGGCAACTGTTAAGCCAGCTGTTCACTTACTAATTCAAAACATCTCGATAACAGTAGGGCATTTCATAACTACTGACTGTTGTTGTTGAAATTGAAATCTTCACTTGTATGGTCTTTCACACTCAAAAATGCTAGAGGTGTGATCAGTGAAACAACTGCCTCTGACATTTCTCATGGTTTCATGCGTTGCAATAGAACGTTTTGGAAGCCACATCAACATGAAACTCATTTAAAGGGATAGTTCACCCAAAAATGAAAATTGTGTCATCATTTACTTACCCTCATTTTGTTTCCAACCTTTATGACTTTCTTCTGTGGAACACAAAAGATGATATTTTGCTTCTTTTTTTCTTATTCCATTCAATGCAAGTCAAAGGGGTCCAATATTGTTTAGACCAAAATATTCTTCAAAATATATTTTTATTTTCTGCAGAAATAAGAAAATCTATCAGGTGGTTTATAACAACATGAGGATGAGTAAATGATGACAGAATTAAAATGTTTGGGTTAACTATCATATATATAAGAACAGGTGTACTGCATTAAAGGCACAGTATGTACGTTTCACTGCTAGAGGTCGCTTATTTAAAACAACAACAAATGCGCAGCTTGTTGATGCTGTGAATGAATGTGGAATCATGGGAGGTGTCATTTTCACCTCCACAGCCAATGGTAAGCAATCCAATGGGACTCAGGCAGAAATCATGTTCATGTATTTGCTAATGTATTCAAGTTTTATCAATGTTACTGTGGTATGAAGCAGGGAGGGCTAAAAGCCTGGGGCATTCTACGTTGCTGTTTTTTAAATTATGTTTATATGCCGCAGTCGGCCACTGCTGCTCCTTTCGTTTTGTTGTTTATGTTTATTTTATGATTAAAGTTACGTTTAACGTTTGCCTCATTCTGCCCTGAACTTGAACTTTGTAAACTTTGTTATAGTTACATTTTATAAATTTTTACTTAAATTCACATTATTTTATTTTATTATAATGAAACAACTGCAAGTGCTGAATTACTACTTATACAGGTCACTTTATTTGACTAATTAATATTGTGGGGTAATGCAGTGCTGTTTTACATGGTCAAAACAATCATACTAAAATACATTTGTGTGTGTTAAAAGTTATGTTAAGGTTACTCTGGGCGTTCGCTCGGTGGATGGTAAGAGACAGTTGTTGCACACAGCAGTAAGCTAGATCAATATTAAAATATCATAATAATAAAAACTGAATGACTTGTGTTGCTAAGTGGCATGCAATTAATTAAAAAATATATTATATGGTGTGGAAAATGCTGTATTACTGTTACTACAAATAAAACACTTTCTGATTATGCTGTTAGCCATTTGACAAAATAGTGTTGTCTTCTCACAGGAAATCAAGAAAACAAGAGAAACGATAAGAGTTGAGCTATAATTATAACAATAATTCATTTTCTGTCATCTTTGGTGTTTCTATGGAAGTAAAATCGAAATCAAGGGTATTCAAGGGAAATCGAGGTTAACGCGGATATGACGCCATTGACACGGACTGTTACATTTGCTCCCGCTGTAAGCACGCATGCTCTCTCTCACACACACACACACACACACACACGGAGACGTACACACTCTAAGACAGTGACATTGTTTCCATCAATCGGTTAAATTTATCAACACTGCCTGTATGCTGCGTAACTCTTTAAACAACCCCAAAATGGATGAGGAGCAAGACGGAACGAGTGAAGGAGATGCTGAATGAGAATGTAAATGTACTCTCTGACAGTAGGTGGCGCTTATGGAACAGCAGTAATATAGCGGTTTTCAGGGTTTCGGACAACGATTGTCACAAAGAAGTAGTCAATAGAAGTCAATGATGTTTTCAAGTAGCCATTCAGATTTTTGTTTTTGCTATGGTCTTTATCAATCAACACCAAATACTTAAAGACTTAGGCTAGTATTTTTTTTTTAAATGTGTTTTTACTTAAACGTTTTTAAGGGAAAACATGCCAAAAAAAAGATAACATATAAATCAGCCACCACTCCATATCTCCCAATAATATGTCTTAGTATCATATTTAAATGCTTAGTTTTATGATGAAAGCTCTATTTTTTATTGTGTGGGGCACAGTATCAATCATGGTTACATTTGAAATGAAATGTTGAAATTATATTTTTAAGTTATTATTAGTGTTCTCTTTAATGAATTAATTAATTACAGTACAAAAAATGTTAGAAGAATGTTGTCTGAGGTGTATTTTCACTGCGAAATTCTGAAAATATTGCTGCAAATTCTGAGAAAAGCCGCCGAAATCAGAAAACAGAACAATAAATATCACTAATATGGTACCAATATAGAGCCAAGAGCCACCAAGAAATTCCTGGGTATTTGTTGTTCCCAGAGGCCATGTGGAGAGTTGCAGGAGCTGTTATCTCAGCAGGGAGTCGAGTTGGTGGGGCCGTTAACGCTCCCCTGCTGACTGACAAGGTCACATGCTCCAACTCTCCTGTTTTTTTTTTACGTCTATGTAAATGAGCGGAGCGCTTGCTTCAGCAGCACTGATCCTTTATCCTTATACCAGCTACTTCCCCAAACATTAAACACATCTCTAGCTGTCTTCAATCTTCAGTGATCCCATGGTTTTCCTGGCATAGCCTTTTCTCATCAAACTTCATAACCTCATCAGTTTCCTTCTGTTGCGGCCGTTCCCTGTAAACATCCCCGGCTCCTCCAGGCTCCCCAGTCACCTGTTTGATAGATGGTGTGACTAGAACACTCATTAGCTGTGAGTCAGCAGGGGCATTGATAACCTATAGCACGGTGGCTAACCTCCGCGCTTCCCTGTGCGGTGGTGCTGCTGCCGTCCCCTGCGCCTGCCACCCCAGCACCACCCCTTCCCTTAAAGCCCGGCTAGGCCGGAACATTCATCATCCGCAGTCAGATCCTGCTTCTATAATGTATGATGTGTCGTGGTGCAGGGGTAAGCGAGCAGAGAGGGGAGGCCAGGAGAAGCAGCGAGGCGGGTATTGATCAGGCCAACCCCCCCTTCATCCGTCTGTCATCGCTCCAGCTAAGAGGAGGAGGAGGAGGGCGTGATGAGATAAAAGGAGGAGAGAGGGCATTGCCGGGCTGTAGAGGACGTGGCTAATCGTCAGCTTTGACGCCCACTTCTTGCAGTTCATTTCTGGAAAGATTCCCCCTAGTGACCCCTTCTCACACATGTACTTACTGTCACTTCCTCTCACACACACACACTCTCCTCTCACCTGCTGTCTTGCATATTCTCTGAACTCTTACTCTCTCTCTCTCTCTCTCTCTCTCTCTCTCTCGCTTTCTGTCTCCAAAAGTGTCTTGGCCGAGAGTGTATAGGAAAGGAAGGGGTGTGTGTTTGAGGGTGGGGGCAGTGGCCTCACAGCTGCGCTAGCTGGCACTGCTTCCTCAAACATCATCGCCGCAGCCAGCAGCCTGCTTGGCACAAACATTCTCCAGTAACACTTAAACAAATTGCTATAGCTGTCTTACAATGTTGATTTTTAACATTCCGAGAGACCCCCCCACCCCCCCACTTTGCTTTGCCTTTCTTCGCCTTTGGATGCTTTCAGCTTTTGGAACGCTCCGTGTTTTGAAAGCACGCCCAATAATTTTCCACCATTCGCTCTCGTTCTCTCACTTTTTCTCTGATTATCAGGCCCCCATGGGTCTCCTCTTCCTCCACAGCTCTCAGAGTCATTCTTAATTTTTCTGTTCCCCGCATCCGGTTCATTTTTTCACACTTCTCTTCATCCGCTCCTCCTACATCACATGTCTCTCTCTCTCTCTATAGTATATAGATTAGATGTGTATATATGCAATATATATATATATAGTAAATTATAAAACAGTTGAGTTACAAGTAAATAATATTTATATATTTTTTTATTATTAATAAAAAATAAAAAATGTATAACATTTAATAACTAAAATATGTCTTATTTTATTTATATATTAATGAGTGTGTTATCCTTTATAGCGATATATGTTAGCTCATTGATGTCTGTCATGATTTAAAATAATATAGCATTTTTAATACACTATTTTATTATTTAATTCTTATTTTATTCTTATTTTCTTATTTTACCTGGCTTTTTCTAGATAAATACATAAATGCATCTATTTATGTTATATATAAATATATATCTTATATAAATATATTTTATTGTATATATTATATTGTATTATAAAATGTCACCTGTCCTGTTTGTTTCCTTTTTTTCTCACTGATTTAGAGCTATATACTGTATGTGGATGACTTAAATATGCCATTGTAACAATTAAAGCTCATTGACGTGCGTTATAATTTATGACTCTGACAGTATGTGGGTGTATGTGTGCAGTGAATAGGTGCTTCTCTTTGTTTGGCTCTGCCATTGCTGTTAGCGCAGATCGGCCGTTCACTCTGGCATGCTAGACAGTTAAATGCATGTTTACCGTTCAGATCCTCTGGGACTCCTCCTTAGTGGCTGAGGTTACGGCACTGATCGCATTAAGGTCCCTCGACATGTTACAGCACATGGCTGGGTTACGCTGCACGAGAGCATGCCAAACCATGCGTGCAACTGCTCGCTGCATCGGAGAGACCCAGACCGAGGGAGGATGTTTTGCATGAGTAGCGCTTCCAGCTCTGCCAGGATCTAAAACAACAACGCGGTCTTGTAAATTATTCAGCGTGGACAGAGAGTGTGTGACAAAACACATGCTGTAAAAGAATATTTCAATGCTGGACACGAGTGCATCTGTAGAGGACAGACTGCCTGTGTGCGAGTTTGTGTACGCCACAAACTCAGAAACCTAAACCTAACTGAGTAGCAGCCCAGGAAGTCAGGATGAGGGAAAAAAGCCTCCTAACCTTTAAAGTCGCTGAAAGACAGATGTTTTATTCTTTTGTGGTAACTGAGGGGGAGGGAACACAATAGTTTACCCACAACTATATTCCCTCTTCCTTTGCAGGAGTGCAAACTCTCAAATGTTATATCACGTCAATTGAGATCAGTTTACACCACAGGGGAAGCAGCGTTTTCAGTTAAACCACTGTACCTGATTACGGCTGTCTCGGGAGGCTACGCCAGCGCAGAAACTCGCACGCTCGCGAACACGTGGCCTTGTGCACCTGAGCGCAGCAGAACCGAACCTGAAGCGTGTAATGCTAAAGGTGTAACGCAAATACTTTCGGCATCCCAAAAATATTTACCTTTTCCCTGGAGTAAACAGAATTTAGCTTCACTGCTATGTTTGTTCTAATGTTTGAAAGTCTGACAAGTATAATATACGATGTTTTTAGAGTTGTTTATCATTTTCCTTTAGGAGTCTCATGTTTTTGCTTGCAGAGAGGTTGAAACTGCTGAGTTTAGATATTGTGAAGTGCATGATTCATACAGCTGTGCGCTGTGCACTTTTTATTTGCCCCTTTAAAGCTCACGGGCCGTTTCTGCAACAGGAAAAGGATCGAGATGGATTAGTATTGTTGACTGTGACCCTGTAGTTTACTGTCAGACATGACCTGCCTGATGGGCAGCTAGAACATACACACAGAAATAAATCACATCTTATTAATGAATGTGAACTATAAATTAGGCTTTCCTGACCTTCTGCAGCCTTCAGATGACAAAACTCGCACAGAATGTGTGAGTTTTGGCAGTTATTGTTTGTCTTCCTTGAAAACGTCCTGTTTTTCACATGATTAATGTTTTTGTTTAATGTGTGTGGTGCTGTTCTGATTGTTTGTGTCTTTGTTTATCCATAGGCAAGTCTGAGAGGCCTCCATTCTCTGGCTATGGGAGAGAGCCAGGCGTCTCTGGATGCCAGGTAACAACCACAACTTCACTTTTATTAACATGTTTTATGTAGTTTTTGCTTTTGTGTGAATCTTGCAGGTTTCTCACTTAGCTTCTGATTCATCACAACTACCAAAGTGCTGAAAGTGAACATGCCAAATACTCCAACACATGGCTAATTGGTGGTGAATATACATTTTCTTAAGCTCAGTAAAAAAATAGAGCTTTTGGGCTGATTTTTTTGTTTGTTTTTGAAACAAGTATTTTATGCTAGCTGAGACTTTTTTTGATACAGTAAGGCTGTATAAAATACAGTAAAAATGTTGTAAAAAGTGTGTAACTCATTCATTTTTTTGGTCTGATTCCAAAAAATCATACATCATTTGAAGCATTTCCGCATTTTTTAACAGAGAATGTGAAAATAACAATAACTCATTTTGCCAGCACGGGTCACAAATGTATTTTATTCCTGTGATGACAAAGCTGTATTTTCAGCATCATTACTCCAGGCTTCAATGTCACATGATCCTTCAGAATCAATCATTCTTCATTAACAAAAAAAGTGTAAAGTGGTACCAGAAATCATCTACTAATCTCAAATAACTGGGAAAAGTCATCAAAAAGTCTGGGAAATCCATTGGTTAAAGATATGGAAACCTTGTTTATAGTTTCCGGTCCGTTTTTCAAATCAGACAATGTTGAAAGAGTGTTTTGTGGAGTCTGGATGCTTTTAATCTGAATGCTTTTTAATAGCTTTTAATATGACCCAGCTCTGTGATTTAGAGGGAGTGTTTATGAATGTGTTGTGTGTAGGGAACAGGCCTTCAGCACACAGAAACATGACTTTCAGCACTTCCATTAAAGCAGGGTCACAGAACCCAGCCCTGCTCCCCTCCCTCAACCACACAGATGTTCCAAACAAAGACAGGATTGTGTAAGCTCCCGCTCTCCTTCTCTCCCGCCCGTTCATTCTCTCTGACACGGTTGACATCAGTCAGTCAGAGAGTATACTTGGAGACCCCCCACTCTTTTTTCCCTCCACATTTTTTTAATCGCCTGTTGCTTGCGCTTTTGCTCTGTTTACATTTTGTTCGCCCCCTCTCCAACCTGTTGTAATGACTACTGGAGAACCAAAAAGAATTTACTCTTTTCCATGCTAGTGCAATTTTATATAGATTGTGTTACGTATTAGCGCTATACTTACACTGTAAGTATTTACAGAATAAAATTGGCAGCTGTGGTTGCCTGAATAATTCTGTAAAAATGTAAATAAATTTACAGAACAACCATATAATAAAAGAAAAATATTTTAAACAGGAAAATCCAACACCCGTTTTCTGCTGAATTAGCAAGGCCATACTGCTATTAAATTCTGTTTTGTTTTGTTTTTTTAACACTGTATACTGGCAACCACTATAATAAGATGGGGTAAAGAGAAAGTCACATGATGAATCAAAGTTCATTACATGGAGCTTTTCTGCAATCGGAGAGAAATACTTATATATAGAAGGTGCACACAAGTACAAAAGACCATCATGGTAACACACAGTAAAATAATGCAATAAACATAAAAAGCGCATTAACATAAAGCTGCTTTTCCACCGTCGGGCCGAACGAAGAATGGTAAGTAATGGTTCCAGTTATAGTTCCACTTGAGTTTGGTTCAGCACGGCACGATTACAAGCTGTTCTCGGCCCGGAATTCTCAGCACGATTGACTAACCATGTGTAGCGTCGTCGCCACTCAGGTTTGGTCACTTGTCTGTTGCCTGGCTACCAGTTTCTCTGTATCTGCCCAATATTTGAGCGACGTAAAGTTAATAATAAAATGAAAAGAAATATCAGATCATCTTCCATAACGCATGTGCTATTTACATCACATACGTCTGTAAACTCTTGGCAACGACTGATGCATTTGTATTACATTCCAAAGATCTCCTTTATCAGCCTCACAGTGGAAAATGAAACCATATCCGGATCGGCGTGGAATGGAACGGTTAAGCAATGAGAACGATGTTTGGCCAACATTAACAACATAAGATGTAAAATCAAATGTACATAACTGATGACAAAAACTAAAAAGAAACATTATTATTAAAATGAAAATCCATCAAATTTGAAGTGTCACAGAGAATTCTGAGAAAATCTCAATGTAAAATTTAAAAATATAAGATTAGATCTATTACATTTTTAATGTAGCATTTTTACAGTTAAAATTACAGTCATTTTTTTACAGTGTGTGGTTATTAGCAGAAGGATTTAGTTAGCAAGGTCTTAGCTTAGATTAGATTTAATGCCACAGCTAAGAGATGATATTAGAGGAAGGCTAGCTCTCCAGCTTAAGTGTGAGGTCAGCGCAGCCCTCGACCTGAACGACCCTTTAATAACCTCGCCCCCTGAGCGCTGCACCCATCTCAAGAGAAGAGAAACACACAAGCACACCTTTTAAAGCACCTTGCGGTTTACCAGCAGTGAATGGCGCTAGTCAGAACGAATGAAAACACGGCTGTCTCTCTGGCACGTTCGCTCATTCATAAAACAGCTTTCTGAAAGGGAATGCCAGTTCAGACATTTTGTGTGGGAACTGGGGAATTTATGCTGGCCTGCAGCTGCACAGATCAGAGCCTGGCAGAGACTCAGTTTGTCTAGTCGCAGAAGAAAAACAGGAAGAGGGAAAAAGCCATTCGGTTCCTGAGCGAATGTGGGAAGAATGCGGGCTGCAGGGTGGCTGCATTAATATTCTGTACCCCGTGTGTTAATACGGCCATCGCGTCTGCCGTGCGCATATAAACAGATGACTATCAGGTGCAGAGATTATCGGAGAAGCAGTGTTTTTAATACGCGAATCGGGCGCCTAATAACCCAGTCTGCTTCGAAAATTGAGCAATGCACATTGCGGAACCTAATAAAAGGCCCTATTTGTTCAGCGAGTGCCAAGAATGGAAATATCTGCAGTAGTAATCTATCAAGTGTTTGGCAGTGATGGGAAGCGGTTACAGGATTTTCACAAAACCAAACAGCCTGTCTTTTTATGAGGTTTGTCATCATTTGCAGGCTAAACCTCTCCCTCAGCAAGGTATTATTGCATCATTTGAACCTGATGTGGAACTGTACACCTTTTATTGAGTTAAATATTCAAACTGTCTCAGCCAGCTGTGGCCCCTGTATCTCTGCCTGCCAAGCATCTCATTGGCTGCTTTCTTTTACTAACAAGTAATTCATCTAAAAAGCTGTGGATTTCACGTCGGCTTGGGAAGCGAGAACAGCTTATTTAGATTCTCGCACGTGCATTATTCCACTGATGTGGACCAAACTCCATACAATACTCAGACAGTGTTTTCTGCAGTATTATACAGTGGCATTGCAACACTACTACTGAATCTACAGCACGACACACAGAACAACCGGTGTAGATTTCAAAATTAGTGCCTCTTAAGCAGTTCTTCTTCATATTAAATTAGAAATATACATTGTGAACTTTTAGTGAATTAAAACCATACAACGCAACCAATGTAGTTCAATTCTCGGACAAATGAGTTGGCAACACTTTATTTCACGGTCCAATTCTCACTATTAACTAGTTGCTTATTAGCATGCATATTACTAGTATATTGGCTGTTTATTAGTATTTATAAAGCACATATTAATGCCTTATTCTGCATGAATTTATTCTACATCCCTTAATCCTACCCAATACCTCAACATAAACACTACAAAAATTACCTTACCTTAACTATTAATAAGCAGTAAATTAGGAGTTTATTGAGGCAAAAGTCATAGTTAATAGTGAATATGTGTTCCCCATACTAAAGTGTTACCAATGACTTTTACGAGTCGTTTCTTCGTAGTGAATCAGAAACATACAGCACAAACCATGTCACTTCATTCCTGAACATACACTCACCTAAAGGATTATTAGGAACACCATACTAATACTGTGTTTGACCCCCTTTCGCCTTCAGAACTGCCTTAATTCTACGTGGCATTGATTCAACAAGGTGCTGAAAGCATTCTTTAGAAATGTTGGCCCATATTGATAGGATAGCATCTTGCAGTTGATGGAGATTTGTGGGATGCACATCCAGGGCACGAAGCTCCCGTTCCACCACATCCCAAAGATGCTCTATTGGGTTGAGATCTGGTGACTGTGGGGGCCATTTTAGTACAGTGAACTCATTGTCATGTTCAAGAAACCAATTTAAAATGATTCGAGCTTTGTGACATGGTGCATTATCCTGCTGGAAGTAGCCATCAGAGGATGGGTACATGGTGATCATAAAGGGATGGACATGGTCAGAAACAATGCTCAGGTAAGCCGTGGCATTTAAACGATGCCCAATTGGTACTAAGGGGCCTAAAGTGTGCCAAGAAAACATCCCCTAGACCATTACACCACCACCACCAGCCTGCACAGTGGTAACAAGGCATGATGGATCCATGTTCTCATTCTGTTTACGCCAAATTCCGACTCTACCATCTGAATGTCTCAACAGAAATCGAGACTCATCAGACCAGGCAACATTTTTCCAGTCTTCAACTGTCCAATTTTGGTGAGCTCGTGCAAATTGTAGCCTCTTTTTCCTATTTGTAGTGGAGATGAGTGGTACCCGGTGGGGTCTTCTGCTGTTGTAGCCCATCTGCCTCAAGGTTGTGCGTGTTGTGGCTTCACAAATGCTTTGCTGCATACCTCGGTTGTAACGAGTGGTTATTTCAGTCAAAGTTGCTCTTCTATCAGCTTGAATCAGTCGGCCCATTCTCCTCTGACCTCTAGCATCAACAAGGCATTTTCGCCCACAGGACTGCCGCATACTGGATGTTTTTCCCTTTTCACACCATTCTTTGTAAACTCTAGAAATGGTTGTGCGTGAAAATCCCAGTAACTGAGCAGATTGTAAAATACTCAGACCGGCCCGTCTGGCACCAACAACCATGCCACGCTCAAAATTGCTTAAATCACCTTTCTTTCCCATTCTGACATTCAGTTTGGAGTTCAGGAGATTGTCTTGACCAGGACCACACCCCTAAATGCATTGAAGCAACTGCCATGTGATTGGTTGATTAGATAATTGCATTAATGAGAAATTGAACGGGTGTTCCTAATAATCCTTTAGGTGAGTGTATGACTCTTATGAACCAGTTTTTTAGCAAATCAAAACCATTTAATGCTACCAATATAGTCAGATACCCAAACAAATGACTCTTAAAGGAATAGTTCACCCAAATATGAAAATTCTGTCATCATTTACTTACCCTCATGTCGTTCCAAACCTGTATGATCTTATTTCTTCTGCAGAACAGAAAAGTTGAGAAAAGTTTAATTGAGAAATGTTTGTTTGGTTTCTTTGTCCATACAATAGAAGTTCATGGTCACCACTGTTTGGTTATCAATATTCTTCAAAATATCTTGTTTCGCCATAAAGTATACAATCATATAGTTTTAATTTTGGGGTCAATTATCCCTTTAGGAGGCAGTACTTCATAGTGAATCAGAATCACACAAGATGAACAGTGTACAAATGACCATTTTTTTAGTCAATGACTAATTACGAGCCAATTATTTTTAGTGAATCAAAATCGGACTGCATGACCAGTGTAGTCCGAGCACTTTTGCCCACCTCGTACAAATGTATGCATTTCTATGCAGGAAGGAGGAGCTTTATTGACCAGATTTTTACATTATATATCCTAAAATAATACATTTTATTAATTTGTTGCTGGCCTTTGCTTTGTAATACCTTTAACAATACCTCACTCAAGGTTGCACTATTTTTGCAATCTTTAACCTTGTAACAGGAATTGCCATGATCCAAACATGAGAAATGTGAAAATAGTGAAGCGGTAGAGAGCTGCATTCAGCGGCAACGGTGGCTGTAGGTAAGCTCTGCGCCCGTCCCCTGTGTGGAGGATTATTCTGATTGTTGCGGCAGGATGCAGTTGACAGATGACTGCTATTATCTCCACCAATCTGCCTGACATTTCACTCAGGAAGATGATTGTTCAGATGTGAGCGGGCTCAGAAGCCCCTGTGATTCTGTCAAGTGCTCTTATAATGAACACTACTTCTCAGTATCCGCAAGATTGACCAGACTGTCATGTAAGCTTAGTACTTGTTTTAAAGGCTAAACCATGACGGGCAGTCATTTTCTTCTTACTCGCTAACACACGGCCATTTACACACATAAACACTCATACCCTGGCAGGAAATGAACAGGGCTTTTGTTAGTATAACGCTGTTGCAATTGCTCATACTTAGTATTAGGGATTTGAACAGTCCAAACTGTAAGTATTAAACGTTGATGTGTAACTCATCCCAAAATGGACATGCATGATACCTCAAATCATGTGGTTGTCACAGTCGTGTGCAGGTAGGAAGACTCAATCTAAATACTAAAGGTTTAATTACAAACATACAAGCAGGGTCAACACAATATAGCATAACGGTTACTGGACAAAGACTGAGTGAAAAGGGAGGAACTATATAGTAGACCGAAACAAGATAATTAACTAAACACAGCTGAACAGAACTTAACTAACAAGGGTAAGGAGTAACTAAGGAAACAGACAAGTGGCAGGAAACTGATACAAAGGAACACATGTGACCAGAACAAGGAAACAAACTTAAAGTCCATGATAGGCAAACTAAACATGACTGTGACAGTGGTTTGTTGACGAGAGGTGTACCATTACTTTTCTAAGATATCAAAAAATATCTCATAGACCTGAAACCTTTCTAGAAACCTGAAAACAACTAAGGGATTTTTTACTTAGCAACTGTTTAGCAACAGCCTGGCATTGTGCTCCATGTTTTTCTTCAGAAAATGTAAATTTCTCATTAATTCTATATTCAATTTAACAAAGATCACTCTAATCCTCTTTAGTTTCATGGAACCACCAGTTCTCTGAATGTAATCTTTAAATAGGATTCAACTAATTTCACATCACTATAATAAACCACAGTAAATCCCCCTTAAAGTCACTCTCTCCAGAGTGGTGAATTAGTATTCTATCTGTCTTTCATCTGACCCCAGCTCTTACCCCTTCTTGTTTTTGCATTGTGGCTAAAAGTAAGAAGATAATATTGCTGTGAGGATTTCATATCATTGAACAAAGGCAACACTAGTCAGTCTGTTTTGCCATGTCAATGTCAATGATGCCACCTCCCTGACAGCCTGTCACTTTGGAGAGCTCGTTTTCCCCCTCATTCCTCCTGCAGTAAAGGAGAAGCCAACCTGATTTTCACACGATCTGATGGCCCTTGTTTTAATAGGCTAAATTTAAGGAGTAGCAGATATTTTTAAACGCTTTCTTCTGTAGCCACGACCAGGGCTTTTATTATGACTTCTATACGACTTTGATATCGGATAAATTTCCTGTGTACAATATGCTCATTTTTAAGAACTATACAAATCAGAGTGATCTGACAAGTAAAAATAAGTGCACTGTTTGTTATTTTCAATTTATAATAGATTTCTAAAAATATTTTTCATAATTAATCTTTAAAACAACATATTTGATATATTAGAATTTTAAATAATAATTCTGAAGAAAAAATAATACAAACTTATTTAGAAACAGGATACACACACACATACATATACATACACTCACCTAAATGATTATTAGGAACACCTGTTAAATTTCTCATTAATGCAATTATCTAATCAACCAATCACATGGCAGTTGCTTCAATGCATTTAGGGGTGTGGTCCTGGTCAAGACAATCTCCTGAACTCCAAACTGAATGTCAGAATGGGAAAGAAAGGTGATTTAAGCAATTTTGAGCGTGGCATGGTTGTTGGTGCCAGACGGGCCGGTCTGAGTATTTCACAATCTGCTCAGTTACTGGGATTTTCACGCACAACCATTTCTAGAGTTTACAAAGAATGGTGTGAAAAGGGAAAAACATCCAGCATGCGGCAGTCCTGTGGGCGAAAATGCCTTGTTGATGCTAGAGGTCAGAGGAGAATGGGCCGACTGATTCAAGCTGATAGAAGAGCAACTTTGACTGAAATAACCACTCGTTACAACCGAGGTATGCAGCAAAGCATTTGTGAAGCCACAACACGCACAACCTTGAGGCGGATGGGCTACAACAACAGAAGACCCCACCGGGTACCACTCATCTCCACTACAAATAGGAAAAAGAGGCTACAATTTGCACAAGCTCACCAAAATTGGACAGTTGATCTGATGAGTCTCGATTTCTGTTGAGACATTCAGATGGTAGAGTCAGAATTTGGCGTAAACAGAATGAGAACATGGATCCATCATGCCTTGTTACCACTGTGCAGGCTGGTGGTGGTGGTGTAATGGTGTGGGGGATGTTTTCTTGGCACACTTTAGGCCCCTTAGTGCCAATTGGGCATTGTTTAAATGCCACGGCCTACCTGAGCATTGTTTCTGACCATGTCCATCCCTTTATGACCACCATGTACCCATCCTCTGATGGCTACTTCCAGCAGGATAATGCACCATGTCACAAAGCTCCAATCATTTCAAATTGGTTTCTTGAACATGACAATGAGTTCACTGTACTAAAATGGCCCCCACAGTCACCAGATCTCAACCCAATAGAGCATCTTTGGGATGTGGTGGAACGGGAGCTTCGTGCCCTGGATGTGCATCCCACAAATCTCCATCAACTGCAAGATGCTATCCTATCAATATGGGCCAACATTTCTAAAGAATGCTTTCAGCACCTTGTTGAATCAATGCCACGTAGAATTAAGGCAGTTCTGAAGGCGAAAGGGGGTCAAACACAGTATTAGTATGGTGTTCCTAATAATCCTTTAGGTGAGTGTATATATAAATAAAACATACAAGCCTTCTATATATGGGGACTTTTGGATGGTCACAGTTTAAAAGAAAAAAACATCACACAGGTTAAAATATGATACATGTGTGAAAGGAACTGTATTGCACCAGTTACTATTACGATGCCAACCGTCTCAGAAGGTCGATTTACCACATTTAATGTCCAATGGCCACAGGAGTAATGAAGAGAAGACATTTGAACTGAATTGTACTAATTTACTCTTATGAATGTTGAATAGCAATCCAATACAATGTGTACATATTCACTGTCAAACTATAACACAAATGCAATAAAATGTACATATGAAGAGGGTAGGCCTGTGCAAAATAATAAACAAAATAAACAATGAATTATTTCAAAGATTCGGATTTCAAGGATACAGATGTTTGCTGGTCTTGCGGTTAGGCAGTGAAAACAATGATTGCAACAGTCTGTGTTAGTCTTTTCAGTTCTTTCTAATGTTTGGATGTCCGAATAGCAATGTGAAGCTGGTTGTTGCCATTTTCCGAACTGAAGTGATTCTCGAACTGAAGTGATTCCCGAACTGAAGTGATTTGCGCTCGCGCGATCTCAGATTAAGCCACACCTCCTAAACTCAAACCAATAACCAACATAATAGCTGTACAGCCCTTATAATAAAGGGAACACGAACTGAACATGGGCTTTTTTACAATACATGATGGAAAATGTATGATCATTTCAGATATTTTGTGACCCATGAATGAAGGTTTTGTTTCACAGAAGGACGCAATCAGACCTTGTTACAGAGAAGAAAAAAAACGGAGAGTTTTTCTGCTCTTTCCTCTCTTTACTGAACACAATTGTGCAGTTATTGATGTGAGAGTGCCAGCAGCTCAGTGAAGTCCAAGGAGAAATCGATCCAATCAGTCTGACCTAGTGATTCCCTCCCCTTCTGCTCATGGTGAACCGCTATTGATCAGGCCTGATCACGGCCCCAGGGCATATCCACACACAGCCAGGGACACATCCTCACTTAAAGGAGCAGCGGGCCCAGGAGATTGAAGGATGAGAGACCCAAGAGGGGAGGGGGGTGTATGCCAGTGGCCGGCTCGAGCCTCATTAAACCATCTGTCTGCTCTCAGGAACTGTCAGCTACCCTGTAAAAACTGTGCCAGCTTAACTTGACAAAACACCCGGTATAGAGCCCATGAAGTCGACAGGGCCACTAACCTGTCGACGGACAGCCAATTACATGAGGAGAGAGCAGAGACAGTGGCCCCAAAACCTGCGTCTGATGACCAGGAGATTAGCGTAGACTTCAGGTTTGTAAATGGTTTTCCCGGAGGCTATCGCACCCTTGACCAACATCCACTGTGTCGAGAAACTGGGTTAAGAGGCCAATTAGAGAAAAAGCCCAATTAGCCTAATCGTCTACTGAGTTAAAGAGCAGTGTAGGGAGGGGGATGAAAGAGTGACGGAGAATAGAAGGAATCAGGTAACAGGACTCATACTGGGAGACCCAGCATGAATTAGAGCAGCTGTTGACTACTATGCTGCACCACTTAACACAACACCAAACTAAAATCACACAGAAGACAACTGGAGATATAATGAAAATGTAGAACCATTATTTATTTACAGTGTAAACATGTATGTTTGTGTGTGTGTGTGTGTGTGTGTGTGTGTGTGTGTGTGTGTGTTTATATATATATACAGTCAAACCAAAATTTATTCAGACACCTTCAAACATTTCTCACATTATCACATTTTTATTCGCTATAGTTTAGAAAATGGTAATAAAATATGACAAGAACTCAGAGTTAAACTGTGTCAGATTCATCTTGATAATGTCAGATAACTTTGATAGAAAGGTATGTAATGGATTACAATCAACCAATCAGCTGTCAGCTGTTAAATTTAAGTACACAATTAGATAATACCAATTTAGGTCAACCAATTACCAAGCAATGCTTCATTTTGTTCAGTCTGTGGTGTAAAAGGTTGCATTAGCAATTAAAGAAAAAAAACTCTTAAGCAAAACATGGTCAGGTCAAAGTGTCTGAATAATTTTGGTCCCAAATTTGTATCAATTTTACTGGTAGTCCACTCTATGAAGATTTTTGGGGTATAATATGTCACAGTTTATTTTATTTTGCTATCCTTATTTACATAAATGAACTAAAGTGTCCTGCACTCACTAGAAAACATTAGATCTGGTGTCTGAATAATTTTTGGTTTGACTGTATATAGAAATACCATTTTGATGCAAGCTAAATTCAAACAAAACATTGATAAAATAGACCAAATTAATTTTTTTATACTGTACATTATAATGTTGTGATGCCTAAATTAGTATTCAGTTGTAATACGTAAAGGATTGATTTTAGTTTTTACTATTTTATTCAGCTTATTTGACAAAATAGTATAGAATTTTAATATTAGCTATTTATGGGTTGTGGGCCATGTAAATTATCTTCTTGTCTGTATGGTAGAATTTTAACATTGCAAATCCTTAATTACTGTTTGTTTGTTTGTTTGTTTGTTTTTGTTTTTTTTTATTTTAAAATGTTTATGATTTACACGCACACATTCACTTTTTTGCTCATTTCCATTAGTGTATATAGTATACTGTTGGCGCTCAGCCCTGAACTGTCTTCTTTTGTCTCTACAGACCAATCTGAGGTCGGACATGGGGCTGGCGAGCCCAGGGCCCGTCACCACCTCTGGGAAGTCGCCCACTCCGTTCTACTCTTTTACTGGCTCCAATCCACGAAGACGCTCCCTTCAGGACTCGGCTTCACTGGGTCAGTGCCTGTCTAATACCCTCAATGAAAAAGCATGACTATAGCGTCATTATTATGTTTTTATATCAAACACTAATGGACATTAATGGAAATTAATTTAAGAATTCCTCGATTTCTGCCACACTAATGCTCTCATATTTGTGTTTGTAAACCTGTAATCAAAGAGACATCAGACTGAGTGCCTCCTCATGCTTGTTTATTCTTTTTTCCCCTCAAATGTCTCAAAGTTGTTTTTGTATTCTCTCCACAGATCCTCTGCAAACAAAGAAAGTGCGCAAGCCCCCTCCTGGCCTGCCTACATCTGTGAGTACAGCATCATTTCATCTTCCTGCCATCGCTTTGCTTTAAAAATAGATGCTAGCACACAAGCAGACACAACAGAAGCGTTTAATGAAAGCCGTTGGTATGGCAGCACACACATTTTTGAATTCCATCTTATCAAAGTTGTCTTTTGACATGGTGGCAGCGCGTACCTGTGCGTATGTCGAGCGTATGTACACGGGAGGCCAAACCTGCCTCACAAATCAGCTCTGTTGTGTTTGTGAATCCACCGTTTGGAGCGAGGCGGGCGTAGGTGCGCTGTAACGATGGTTGATTGATTTGTGAGGCCGCCCTGTCAGCGCTCACCTCCCTTTCCTCCCCTCTCCCGCGGGAACAAGGGCTCAGGGACACGAGCTGTCATGCCGCATCCCCGCCACAGCTCTTTTGATGTTTAATTAGTCATTATGTAGCATGAACAGGAGGACAGACAGAGATTAATAACGTGGAATTGGGGGGAAATTTCCATGGGCGATAATCCCGGTGGAGCACCAGACATTAGGATTCGGAGGAAGTGTGGAGCTCAGCTTGACTCCGCCTGTGACCCCCATTCACCCATCTCCCTCCCACCCTTTCTATATGCATAAATCGCACATTCGAACAGTCATTGTGGGAAAACGAAGGGCAGATAGTGAAAGCCTCCTTTTAGATTCGTCCTCAAACCACAGTGCTGGCTGCAATGAATGTGCCCCCAGATGCAGCGGCTTTAGCACAGAGATCCCCTCATGTTAATACAGCAGGATTCGGATTTCACCCGCAGAACAAAACGAGGTCTTTTAGGGCTGCGTGGCAGCAGGATTAGTCTTCGTGAGCTCTCAATAATCACACGCAACGCAGGCAAGAAACCAAGCGCGACTCTTCCACGAGACATGAATAAGAAGTTGTGCAACACACTTTTGTCTTTAAATTTGTGTTTGAATCGTAGCTTGTCTGGAACAGTCGCTCCAGTTGATACGGGACTCTGTGAGCGAGATTCTTTTCCCTACTAATGCCAAAGGAAAAAACAAGGGAAGACCGAAAAAGACGGAGAGGTTGGGGTGGTAAGGGGGTTGAGGAAAGATTGGTGGCCTCGTGGGGTACATCTCTTTGTTGTGTAAATGGACATAGGGCTTTTATTTGTCACTACTTAACACATGGCCGCAGGTGCACTTGTGTGACTCATAACTCAAAGCAGCTCAATTCAGCGCTGGGTAGAGCAGTGATGGTGCACGCCGGCTGGGAATATAGATTTCTGCTCTTGTAAGAAAGGCTGGATTCTCTTCAAAATCTCACTCACAACATGAACTTATCTGTCAGTACCTAAGTTGCGATTTTATGTGAAAAATCACAAAAATAATTTGTGAATATTCACGAATTTGCAACTTTTCCATCCCATGTGTTCAAGAGAACAAAATCACTTTTTGGGGAAATTGCCGGCGAATAGAAATGTAAATTGTAATTACTGTGGAAACAACTATGGCTGTTTAATTAAAAGTAATGAATTTAGTATGGTGGCCGAGAAGTGCAAAACAAAACAACAAATTATAAAGGCAATGGAAAGTCTAAAAACAAATTAACTAAGTAAGAAAACACAATAAAAATTACGGAAACAAAATAACAAATCAGAAAACACAATGACAAATCTGAAAACAAAATAATTCAGAAAACACAACGACAAGTCGGACAAAAAGGAAAAGGTAGGTATATGTGGCGAATGGAATACTGACCGCTGATTGGACGAGACGTCTGTCACACTATTCTGATGATAAAATTGATATCACATGCACTGTGTGTAACATCCAAAGTATACTTTGGGCTTGAGAAAGACAGTGAATAGTAGTAGTAATCTAAGTGAATTCTTCAGTCACATTCTTCAGTCATATTGCATTTAGTGACAACAGTCATCATTGGTCGAGAGATGTTGAAGGGCTAGTCGTAAAACCAAAGATGTAAATCTGGGCTCTGGTAGCTTCGGCGGCACAGGTGCGCCTGCAGAGCCACGTAGGGTTTGCTGGGGCAGCTGTTGTTGTGTGTGTGCGTGCACACAGTCTGCAGGGTACCTGTACAGTGGGCTTGCAGCTGCAGATGCCTCTGAAAGCTTTTGCTTATGTAAGCAGACGAGCCCCACTAGAGGCCCGTGGAGCTGCTTGATAAACAAAATGAACACAATGCTTCCTATCATCAGACCCTCTGCAGGGAATACAACCCCCAACTCACCTAAAAATACTTTAACTATTTACCTCTTACCAGCTCATCACTTTTTTTTAAACGCAACACTATTGATGGATCGGCATAGTTTACGTATGGATTGTAAATATTTATGGAATAACATCCGCTTCATTTTAGAGCAACGAGGGCATGCTTTACAAAATAAAGCCCCAAATAAGACATGGCAGCAGATTGAGGACGTACAAATATTTATAACCGTGTTTGATTTGTGTACTTGCTGGAAGCCGAGGGAACATTGTTAACCCTTGAACTGCGGCAAATGGTTTAAAGAAAGATGGCGGATGTTTATTATTCACTGTTTAAACACTTGAAGATTAGACATAAGAAGGTCTGAACGTTTTGTGGAAAAAAATCTATTAAAAAAATGTTGGATAAAAAATATGGCGATTGCAGTTTAAAATATATAAAAAATCATGTTGTGATTTATATAATAATAATAATTGTTATGATATATATATTGTAATAATAGTACTTTACTGTAAAATAAATCAAGCATTTAATAAAATGAATAATAATTTTATTTTACTTTACAATAAAAATTACAATACTAAAATTTTCATCTTGATTCATTCATTTTCAAATGTTAAACCATGAAACTTTTATTTTGCCGGAAAACCGCAGGGAGAAGCTTCTGGTTTATTAACTACAAGTTTATAAATGCTTCTCATTACCAATGTAGTGAAATGAGTGGCATATGCCGCGTTCCCAAATTCATGTTCAGAGCAGATGCAGTTTGTGTGGATCAGCATTTACTGTGAACCGATCCACTCTGAGACACTAAAAACACTGTTATCATGGGCTGTTTGTGTATAGATGACCACAGTGCCATGTTTCACTGTAAAATGTACAGCGTGCATCATTATTTAAGCATCATTGAAATACTATTATAGTCTTAATATTTTGAATTAGATTTTATTTTTATATATTCTGTTTTCGTTTTAATTTGAGCTAATAATTGTTGTTTTTGTCCTTTTTATTCATTTTTCTTTCTTTTTTAAATATGTCTAGTTTTTAGTTTTAGTTTATTTAGTTTTAGTTATTTTAGTACATCATCTTGAACAAAACAAAAATTAGAAATGTCTTCGCAAATAGCTGAAATAAAATAAGTTTAAGGTTTAGCGGCGGCTCGCCGCTAAGAGCGTGTTAGACACGCGTTCTGCAGTTTGCCTGTGCATCTGCGCAGCAGCTATGCTTTCAGGCAGCTGTGTAGGCACCTGTGCTGCAGGACCCCAGCCCTCCTGACAGCCGTTCTTGTACTGAGGGAGAAAAAGAGTCAGAGGCGGATGGACGGCCCCATGACTTTGGGCGAGTAACTACATCTTGTGGGAGATTTATACTTGGCTGAGAGCCTAGAGCTACAGCTATGTGTGTAAATAGCCAGGCTTTTTTTAAACACCCTTGTCATGGGCACGACTGTTTGATGTGACAATGCTTGCACCGAGGCGCTGATGTTCAGCCCAGAAGAGATGGTCAGAGGAGAGAGAGAGAGAGAAAGGAAAAGAGGCAAGGAGAGAAAGCAGCAGGGAGCGTTCGCCTTCCTTCAGGGCCTTTTGCATGCGAGAACACTGGCTGTGAATGACAAAAAAGATTGTCATTTGCTCTTGACAGATCACTCAGGCACCCTCGCTCAGGCAGAAGTTGCACTTAGCGAGGAAACGAGCACCAGGAGAGAAGTGAGAAGAAGGTTATGATCCACTGTGGCGACAAGGACACAAGACTAGTGCCCAAAGCTTGGAGGAAATCATCTTGACTGGAGCTTCTCCATTCAGAAGATGCATCCTGCATTTTTGACTAGACAGCCATCTACAGGCCATGCAAGCTAAAGCAGGTCACCGATGCCACTGCGAGCTTTTGTGCGTAGTTCTTTTGGATTGTTTCCACCTCCTTTTTTGCCTACTCTCTTTGAACCCCCTGCCTCTAATGCAAGGTCACAACCTTGTAGTGAAGACCCTGTGTAGTTGGACATGCCTTGGGATAAAAGGCCCCACTAAAGCCCTGTAAAGAATAACAGTGCAGTTTGATGTAGGTCTTTCATGTGGCCACTGTTCTTTGTTCTTGAGAAAATCTCTGTTCTCTTTTTTCTTTTGTGTTTCCTCAGCGCTGGGTTTTAATGGTCTTGCATCTCTGTTTTAAAGAGCATATTCTACAGCTAGAGGTATAGAATAAAAGGTCTATTTGGTTTGATATCTCTGAGCTTACAGTCTTGTGCTCTTATTCTATCAGGTCATTCTGTATTCTCCCATGACCCACACGTTCGGACGGTATCTTGTAACCTGTAGCTTTTAATAGCTCTCTTGATCTTCAGACATTCAACTTCCTCCCAAACTTATCTTATATTTAGGCTCATTATGTCCCACTTGTGACCATGTGTCTGTCTGAGGTTTGTCCTCTAGGCCATCAGGTCATAATCCTGCCACCAGAGGGCAGTGCACTGGGTCAATGTATGTGTGTGTGTGTGTGTGTGTGTGTGTGTGTGTGTGTCTGTGTCTGTCTGTGTCTGTCTGTGTTTAGTAAGCTGTATTTTAGGAACAGACTTGACTGGAAGAAATGACCTACATCTGAAAAAAAAACTTACAGATAAAAATGCTTTAATGTTTGTTAATAAAGTTAGGAAAACTATTTGTAAAAAAATAAAGAAAGAACTTTCACAATAGCATTTTCAGTACCACAGCATAAACTAATATGCTATTGAATACTCTTTGTGACTCTTTTTGATGTAATATATGTATATAATTTAAATGACGTGTTTGATTGATCAGTTTAAAAATGAATGTTTGATTTATTAAATGGTTGATTAATAATCATAATCATAAACAATCATAAACACTGTGTTTAGCAAAAATATCCAATATTTTTAACATATTTGGTTTTGATTTTATTATTATTTTATACATTAACATATATTACATGTATACCTCATAAATACATGCAGTTTGATATTTTGCTATCATTAACTTTAAATTTTATTATCGACTATAATTAAACAGTAGGTGTCTATAGTATGTCATTTAAATACGTAGGTCAGCGTGTGTGTGCGTGTTTTTGTGACATATCAGGACACACATTTGTAAAATGACATGGGTATGACACAGGTATTACAAGGAGAGGGTGACTTATGAGGACATTACCCATGTCCCCATTTTTCAAAAGGCTTATAAATCATACAGAATTCGTTTTTTTTTTTTTTCTGAGAAAGTAAAAATGTGCAGTTTTCTGTAATGGGTAGGTTTAAGGGTAGGGGTAGTGTAGGGGGATAGAAAATACGGTTTGTACGGTATAAAAATCATTACGCCTATGGAATGTCCCCACAATTCACAAAAACAAATGTGCGTGTGTGTGTGTGTGTGTGTGTGTGTGTGTGTGTGTCTGAAAGGATATGAGCTCATCAGATAAGTGATTAGATAGATGCTCCTGGTTTGTGTCTGATGCTAAACAGAGACGTGCCCACCTCTTTATCAGTTTAGGCCGAGGGAACAAGTCTCTTTATCTGGTTAGGCTATTGAAAGTTTCCTTAGACTTCAGAGCCCTAAAACATGAAGAGCACAAACAGCAGATACATGTGTGCCTTTCAACTTCAGTTAGAGTACAAGAATACAGCATAGGAATATGTTAGATGTGCATTCAGATTTCCGTAAATACATTTTGTTTGTATTTTGCATGAATGCACATCCTTACAGCCATGGTCACTTTAAGAGCATGCTCTGTTAACAGTCAGAGCTGATTATCTTAAGATGTGATGTGTGTAAAGCACAGCTAATCACTGGCGTGATTTACCTGACTGGAGCGCAGCCGGCACGTGAGCCCCAGACACGCTGGTTGTAGGTCAGCAGACAGCAGATGTCACATGTAGAGAAGGTGTAACTGTGAGCTATGGCTTTAGTTAGAAGCCAGGTAAGTGGGTGAGCCACTTTCTTGTACCTTGATGTCAGGTAATCGTAATTGGATGAAGACCTGTTGCTCAGCTAGTGCGTTGGCCCAGACACACGCAAAAAAGATCTCTCCTGAACCCTGATAAAAGGGCCCCGGTGGATTTATCATGTCTGGAGGAAATGCTCGCTAAATACTGGTGTTATTCTAATATAATGTTCATGCCATTTTTTCTGTGTTTTGTCTGGGCGCTGTCCTCAGGCAGAGAAACATTAATCATTACAAGCACATAACAGAATGCTTATAAGCCCACAAGACCCATGGAGAGAAATTTTCCTCCTAATGTGTTGTGATGAATGGCCTTATAGAAACACGAAGATGTTAAATTAGCTTGTATGGGCTGAGATGAGCGTTCTGCATGTTTCTAATTTGCAGGCGTGGGATGTGTGTGGGGATGTTGATGTGGAAATGTCTAGTTTGCAGATTGATTAGTGGGACAGACTGTCTGCAGCACCTATTACATTTAAACTCCATAATCCACACAATCAGTGCAGGTGAATCCCAGACCTCCTGCGTCTACGGTGTGTTGAAGAACTGGGTTGGCTCAACACTGTCTTAACCAGGTGCGACTCGACGGTTCAGTGTAATACATTACGTTTCCAGCATTAAGTTTTATGCCCTCACTAAAAGAAAAATACAGCACAAAGTGATACACTACAGAAATATACTTAAGTGTGTTTCATCAGTGTTTTTGTATTATATTCAAAAACAAATTTTAAAATATATACACTACTGTTTTTTTTTTCTGAAAGAAATTAATACTTTTATTCAGCAAGGATGCATTATATTGGTCAAAACTGACAGTAAAGACATTTACATTGTATTGTGGTTTATATATATATATATATATATATAAAATAAGGGCTGACAAAAATATCCTGTTGCGCTTCTGGCTGGTTAAGGCCAAAGTCGCTTTGCTTTATCGTTGTGTTTAGCTGGTAACTGAATGTTACCAACCATGTTCAAGTAAATGTCCAACGAAACTCACCAGTGATTGGTTATATTCACAGGGGTGACCATAATGTAGTTATGTATGGCAGCTGTGTGTGGAAATTTTGCAAGAAACAAAGCAAACATGCGTTGTGAACTCTCCGGACATGTGCCAGTGATTTGTGATTTCATTTCTGTCCCTTTTCATTTGTCTCTTTTATTATTTTTTCTGTGTTCTTTTCCTCCCAGCAGTACATTCTTTATCTGGATTTGTTTTATGGAGCCTTCAAGCATTCCTCCATCATGGCCGTCTCTCTCCTAAAGAAACATATTGAAATGGCTCCAGGTTTAAAGTGGTACCAGCCTGTCGATCTCAACCACCTTGGACACGTTTGAAAGAGTCTCACTCAGAGAAGAAAAGAGAATAAATAGTAATAGAATTAGAGGGGAAAGCATAATAAAGTATCGTTTTCTGGGAAGGCTTTCATCTTTCCGTAACAATAATGTTGTGAATGGTCCGAGGGAGGACGGTGTTTGGACTGGGAAGCCAGCAGTGACAGACATGAAAGAGCTCGGAGTGGAGTGGGCTTTAAAGAGACCGATGGTGCTACAGGTCAGCGTGTTCACAGCACGTGGACGACCTTGGCCTCCCCATCTATTTTTGCACCCTTGTCCATTCATTCTCAATGACTGTGTCCAGCCTTTTGCTTTCGCCTCTCTTCCACGTCCACCCTTCCATTTCCCTTCATTTTGCCTTCCTTTCCCTCATTCTCGTCTTCCACCCCCAGTATGCCTGTCATTTGGGTTGTGTACCCTATACCGCCCCCTTGGTCTATGGGCAAGAGGCCCAGGAAGGGGAGCAGCGGGTACAATGTGAGCGCGAGGAGGGGATGTCTGAGGAAATGGAGCGTCATTGCTCTCGGTGCTTGACGTCAGGCTCGGCCCCTCTGCAGCTGTTGGATGTGTTCAACAGCTCTCTGTGTTTGCTGTCACGCCACTGTGGGGGACTATTAAAACAACAGCCACAGGTCGCAACATTACAAGACTTGGTTAAGGGCAAACAAGTGCGTGGCATGAAACTCAAAAGCATGGACTAATATCAGTATATAATATAATATAAATAAGACAAAACTTGTCGAACTTGTTGAAAAGTATGGTGTCATAAAGATGTTTTTGAAAGTCGCGAACGCTCCAATGCTGCATTTATTTGATTGGAAATACAGTAATATTGTGAAATATTACAATTGAATGTAACTGTTATCTACTTTAATATATTTTCAAATCGAATTTATTTCTGTGATGGCAAAGCTACATTTCTTATCAAAGTAGAAAACAGTTTTGCTGCTTAATATTTTTGTAAAAACCGTGATCATTTTTTTCAGGATTAATAGAAAGTTCAAAAACAGCATTTATTTAAAATAGAAATCTTTTGTAACTTTTTATGTACTTAATATAATATACGGTATAATTATATTATATTATACTATCCATAAAACTTTTTCTTTTTTTTCATTTGCAAGATTATTGATGTAGTGGGGAAATCCTCTCCATACCCTCAATCTAACCCCTCAATAAAAGAGAAACAATAATCACTAAACAAAAGATGAATCAGCTAAGGATTAAGACCAGAGTGTGTTTCTGTTTCTGTGTTTGTGTGCACCTCTAAAGTATATCAGTTCAGTTTTTTTTATTTAATTTTCTGTTAGAAGAACAGACAAGAATCAACAGGTAAATAAACGTAACACTCATTTCAGTGTATTGCTTGGCCCTTTTTCGCACAAAAAATCCACCATTCTAATTTCCTTTCTGTCTCTTTTTTTTTTTAAGTACAAGTCAATCCACTTACTCATTTGTTTTCCGCCCCTCCCTCGCTCTTTATCCTCCATCTCCCCCTCCTCTCTTTGCCTCAGCACTTATGAGGCTTTAAGGGAGCCGAGCTCTGGGTATTGGTCCGTCCTCCTCCTCCCATAAGCCTTACCCCCTCGCTGCCGGCTGAGTTGGTACGGTCCTGCTTAGCATAAGTTGTCTGTGAGTAGATCCATGTGTAGGGGGCCAGCACTGAAGGAATTAGTCCCTTGTGCAGCGAGTGGATGTATGTGTACTGAGCGGGTTGGGAAAAGAGATCCTCTGTATCTGGCTCCACGTCTTTCCCAGTATCTCTGAGGCTTTTATCATGTATTGTGCCTACCCCGTGCCTGGAATGGGCAGCATGTATTACTACAACGGAAAATCGGTGAGTGCCTTCTCTCCCTAGAGGAAATGTGTGTAAGTAAACATGTTTTTCATGTGCACGGTGGGCTGTCGGGTTTAATGGAGTGGTGAGCCGTGTCAGTTCAGTGTGTTGAAACTGAGTTGAGGGTCTCGTTGCTCTCGGCTTTGCTTGTGTATGTGTATGTGTGTGTGTGTGTGTGTGACTGCTGACTGTATTTCCATTACCTCAGTCTGAGCTAGGTCAACATTTACTTTAATTTGCCATTTAACAAGTGTGAGTTGTTACCCTGATTTTAACTTCTGTAGAGAGTTTAAAAGCTGCAAAAAAGTATATTGACTGAGCATCTGAAATATAAATGTTTTTAGAGGCAAAGTGACACATCTGTAAGTCTCTATTTTCTTGATAAAAAAGCACTTATTTCGGATAATTATTTGGTGTTGGTGGTTGTGTGTGACTGATGCTGGCTGTGCTTGTGTCTCACCGTTAGCTCTGAGCGGCCGCTTTGCTGGGCACTGAGATGGGCTCACAATAATAACAAGTGGGAGCCTGGGAATGATTAAGGAAGCGAGTCTGTCTGTTGAGGTTTGACTTTCCTGTTTGCAGATTGAGCTCAGAGCAGCAGCATCGCTGTTCCTCCATCTGTTTTTAATCAGCCAGGCATTCTTCTCTCTATAGGAATTCTGATGGGACTCCTAAACCTCTCCACCACAAGCCCTTTGATTTCTGTGTGCCTCTCACTATGCCTGTTTGCCTGTCTGCGTGTGGCTGTCCGTGTGAACACTCGTGTGCATGTGTGCTGAATGTATGTCAGGTGCTTGATGATTGGATTGGTGGTGCGGGCTTATGAGACAGAGGAGGTGCATGGCGATACAAACCTGCACTTGTGCCTCATTGAGTGTGCGTTTGAGTTTACTTGAATCGATTCTGAAAAGATAGCAAAACCTGATAAATCTTCCCTTTGGGAATGACCTCAAATGTACAAATTATTCATATAATTAGAACATAAAAAGAAAAATAAATTAACATTATTAACTCTGAATGTTAATGAGAAAGAAGAGGTGGCGACTTGAACCTGCACCTCATGCCTGCCTTTCCTTAAATAGTTTCTGAAAAGATAACAAAATCTGATAAAACTCGTCTTTGGGAATGACCTCCCAAGAAAAAGAATCAGAAGAATTAGAAATAGAAAAGAGAATAAAAATTACATCGTTTGTAAGAAAGTCTGGTATGACCTTGTTTAGCTAGACAACATGGGTGGGTTTAGTTATATTTTATAGGACAAAGTTTGGGGATACATTTTTCCCAATAAACTAGATTAAAAATGGATTTACTTATTTTTTTTATTTACTTATTTGGGATTTATTATTGTTATTATTATTATTATATAATTTATAATATTGTTTAAGTATTATTGTATTTTTAATATTTTTTTCAGGTTATGGTTAGTTTGTAGTATATATAATTAGCTATATAAAAAACAATATCTATGGTATGTCATCAGTAAACGTGTTGTCGAGTGGGGTGGGGTGAGTTGGGGGGGGGTTAGTTTAGAATGTTCCACCTTAAAAGTGAGTCGCTGCTCCCCAGACGATGCAAAGCACTACTTCAGTAGAGAGGAAAAGTTTCCAGTAGATTTCCCTCATGTCTTTCTCTCTCTGTGTGGGGATCTGTTTGCTGAATTTAAGAATGATCCGTTACCCGCTTAATAAGAGTTTGCTTATTACATTTCATTGTTGTTCACATTATTTATGCTGCTTTTAACAAGGGCGGCAGCAATCATGTTTGCACAACTTTCTTAAATTTCCAAACTCGTTTCTGGAGACAAACGCGAGACCCCAGCTTGTGTTTTCACTTCTTTTGAGGTCATCTGACAGAGTCCAGATTTAGCTTTCCTTGTAGGCCATTATGACAGATCTCTTTGTTCCTGCACCACAAAGCTCACTTTGATCTTTTTATATTAAGTATTTCCAGTCTTGTAATGCAGGCTGGGAGGAAAGAGAAAATGAGGAGCATGTGGCTCACTTGGGTCAGAGTTGAGCTTTATGATCCAAAGCAGTGGGTAAATGCCCAATAAACCCTTCCTTGTGTTGCTTTATTTATATCTTGGCACACAGATATCATTTATTTATTAAATGTCAGATGCTGTGAGCATCAACAAAGATAAAAGTCACATTGATTTGTTTGAATGTCAGGCTGGTACCAATAATTTTATGGCGGGGCCCTGGAGGGCAAGCGGCCTCCCTGGCTTTGATTGGGTCAGTTTATGACTTGTGAAGTATTTTATTTCCTCTCTGCTGTTCTCGCTTTAATTCATGTATTTCTAAGTGTTTGCCTAAGGTGGTAGCATTTCCTTTAAGATTTCTAGGGCCTTCTGCTGGAAAATAGTGCTTAGTGCGCTTTTTTCAGATACATACTCTGCCTTTTTGAAGGTTTTGTTCTGGATGAAACTTTGCATAATGAGTCAGCATGCTCGTCTGTAGTTGTTCAAAGCAGACCATAGTGTTGTTTTTCTCCTCTCGAAAGGCTTTCACCTGAATCTGTAAGGAACAAAATGCTTTTAAGTTTCAAACTTTTACCGTCTGCTCTTTGTAGACAGACTTGGCTTTAAAAGTCAAAACGTGTCCCTTCAGGACAGAGCTGCTGTGTTCAATAGGGGCTCATTGTGCGCAAGTAGCGTGCCTTTTCGCCTTGATAAGTGTGTTAGATGGGAGTTGAAAAGGAAGGCCCTCGGGCTGCGATCCGACTCCAAACAAGTGACATGCAGAGGCAGGATATTTTCTTGTCACTCGCGGTCCCTCTGCTCTGAACCCGTCCTTGTGGGTTAGTCTGTTGTTCTGCCTTTTTTTCTCCCTCTATAATCATTTCTTTCTCTCTCGCTCTCTCTATTCCCTGCCTCTCTCACTGTTGTCATTGGGCTTATCCATATGTTGACAGTTTAGTGGTTTTTTCCGTGTGTTGTTGTGATGGATGTGGTTTTCAGATCAAAGGAAGGTCTGACAGCCGAGAAAGGAGAGAAAAACTCATTTTACTCATCAGCGTGAGCCTTCGTCTCCATTTACTCACACAGGAATTGAAACAAAAAATACTATTTACTTGTGACAGCTTGATATGAATGTTGTGATTTTGGAAACGTATATACAAGGTTGCTGCAATTATGGAAAATTATGATTTCCAGCCCTAAAAATTGTATGTAAAAATAGAGTCAAGTCAAGTCACCTCTATTTATATAGCGCTTTATACAATACAGATTGTTTCAAAGCAGCTTTAGTGATAACAGGAAAAAGATTCAGTTTCGTTTGTAAAGATCATCAATTATTAAATTAGTTAATTTCATCTATAAAGCAGTTATGCAAAAAATGAGGTAGCTCAGTGCAGTTCTCATACAACAGCGTCAATACAGTCAGATCAATAATATTGTTGTATATTAAGTTGTGTTAGAATATTAGAGTCATGTAAAAGGGAATATAGTTTTCTATAGCCTATATAGTGGCTGTAAATTGCACTTTGTAATTGCAGTCTCTATAAATTATTTTTTAAATATTTTATAATCTTATAATTATCACAAATGACTGGAAAATGTATTGGTAAAAAAAGTATGGGAACTAATTTTTTTTCCACTGTTTATTTCAATGTTCCATATTTAAAAAGAAGGACAATGAGGGGGAAAAAAAAAAAACGTAAACGTGGGTGTTTAGATCAGAGGGTAGTGAATAACTGACAGCTTCCTAATTAAAGCTCTGGTCAAAGGAAGCGTTTCCTTTGCTCTTTCTCTCGTGCTTTCTTTCATTCTCTATCCTGGTGGTGGAGCGGGGCGCCGGTGTTTAGGAAGGTTTATTAACGGGTCGGCTGGTTAGCTCGGGGTAAAGCGGACAATTAGCATTATCCACTGCCATATGCTGCCCATTGAGCCATGAGGCGGAGACAAAGGCCCCTCTCCCACGCCGCCCTAACCTGAGATCACCAGGGGACTTCCAGCGCCTGGGTCACATGTGTGCGCCTGCACACCCACGGGAGCCCGTCGCAGCTTATGAACACACTCACTGCCAATCACATGGGCCCATACTGCCGCCTCAGCAAGGTGCCCGGCCGCACACAGCTGGCTAAGCTGACTGAAAGGCTTTAGATGTTGATCGTAATGCAGAGTGTGTCATGACATGCTGCAGTCGTGTGTTTGTGTGTGTGATGAAGGGGATCTTTGCGTACTGAAACATTAATGAGTAGGGGGATCTGACAATGGAAATTCAATGCAATAATATTTGATTATAATTACTACAATAATTGCCAGTGTATTTCATATTAATTTCTTACTTCTTAATAAAGTTAGTATATGTCATAAATGTACAGTTTATTTTGCAATGTTGTTTTGGTCTGTATTTCACTATAGTGTAAATAATTATGAATTAAACTAATGAATTCTTAAATATTATCAAATCAAAACGAATTTAGACAAATTTCAGATTTCATGATGTATTTATATCTTGACACACATATTATTTATTGATTAAATGTCAGATGCTGTGAGCATCAACAAAGATAAAAGTCACATTGATTGGATTTGGTGTAAATAATTATGAATTAATAAGTAAAAAATAAGTAAAACTAAGTTAGGCAAATAAAAATTTTCTTTTTTTTTTCTATATATTTATATATTTAATTTACTATATATTTACTTATGTCTTACTTTTTATACCCTTTTGCCTGTTTGCCTTGTTTAAAAGATCTAGTCTTTCGGAAGGAGGATTAACATTATATCATGTGGTGTGATTTTATTTATAGAGTAAAAGTTGCTGTGATGTTGAGAGGTTGTGTTTAACTTGAAATGAAACACATTGGGCTGCACATCTGCTCTGTGTTACAAGGATTGGTTCTTACCGACATGACGGTGCAGTCAGCTCCTCACTGGGAGGAATTTAAATGGCAGGTGACGAGGACACCTGAAAGTGAGGACCTGAGTAAGTCTGTCTCGCTTAATGCAGATAATGAGCGAGACTCTCTTCAAAGTTTACCTAGTGTTCTTTTTCATGTCATACATGGCAGTGTTTTCTCTCTCCCTCTGAGAGGTTTTGTCCCATCTGGTGCAGATGAACTGAGAGAGCCACATTACTGGGCTGTAGCCTCATGTCTTTGATCCTCCTCTACTGGAATGGGCACATCTGCAGCTGTAACCACTTCTCCGCTGACCCGACCCTGTCCAACCCCACAGCTCCTAAAATACACATGCGTAAACACAAACACATATGCACCCTAACGCCCTCGCATATTAATCCATTTGTTTTGATGCTTCTGTTCGGCGGGCATGCATGTCGTTGTCATTATATTACAATTAAGCGCTGAAGCGCACACTACGCTGCAGATAATCCTCCCTTTTTTTATAAGACTTCTAAATTAGCCATCTGTTACATCAAAGAATTTGTAAATTGGCCATATGTGTTGCATTGCATTGTTTGTGTTGTATTATGCAGTCAGGTTTCGTGGTATGTGTAAATTAGGCAGAGGGTATACGGATACGCTTAGTG
>CM077193.1:19293143-19428143 GCA_039654625.1 Rhinogobio ventralis | reverse complement strand
AGTGTGGGGATAGATCCCAACAAAGGTCATGATCCATCTGGGCTGTGACGGGTAGGTTTAGGCAGGAATGGGTGTGGGGATAGACCCCAACCAAAGCCATTGATCCATCAGGACTGTGACGGGTAGGTTTAGGGAAGAAAAAGTCATTGATCCATCAAGACTGTGACGGGTAGGTTTAGGGAAGAAAAAGTCATTGATCCATCAAGACTGTGACGGGTGGGTTTAGGGAAGAAAAAGTCATTGATCCATCAAGACTGTGATGGGTAGGTTTAGGGAAGAGTTAGGGTTAGTTTTAGGGTTAGGTTAGGGTAAGGTTAGGGTTGGGGTTAGGGTTAGGTTAGGGTTACTTCAAAAAGGTTCATCAGAATTGAGCAATGCCTGAGAGGTAAGATTTATAATTTATTTAAATATTTTAATGCTTTTATATTCTATTAGGCTTATTATGTTTCTGATATATAAACTCGCAATTGCGTGATATAAAGTCAGAATTCTGTACAAATATTCCAAATGTTCTGAGGCCAAGCGATTAATTTGTGTGTAGAAAATCCCCAAAAGCGATCAGTCTCCATCCACCATAGATCATGCACACATTCAAAAGAAGAAACGTTACGTAAGCTTTGATAGTAAAGTCACATTGGCTCTTGTTTGTCAAGTCAGGTCAAGTCAAATTTATTTATTTAGCACTTTTTACAATGCAGATTGTTTCAAAGCAGCTTCACAGTGTTAAACAGGAAAATAATGAACAGAATTTTTTGTCTTGTGACCGATTGCGTCTTGCTAAAGAGTCGGGTTTATCTTTTGAATGAGATATGACTGCGTGCGTTTAAGGAGTGGCGGGATCATCTCAGCGAAAAAAAAATTAAGATCAACTCTGTTCTTCACATAAAGATATCGTATGGCTTCAGAAGACTTGGAATTAGGGTTGGGTATTGTTTGGGTTTTTTAAGATACCGGTGCTCAAACGGTGCCTGAACCAATACTTAAAAAAAGCGCCACAAAACGATGGTGGATGACATTAAAGAATGACCATATTGCCTACTCTGGCTAAATATTTTAGAATGCACCGCCTTACTGTTTTTATGGCGACGCGTCCATGACACACAGTAGCCACAATAGTGCTGTATGACAGATGTTTCGGTTTTATTTCTTTTTTTCTTTTTCATTCAAAATATTCACTTAGCTATGTCATGAACTATCTGATATTCTGATTTTTAAATATGTGCAAGTAAATGTGTGTTAGTGGATCTATAATGCGCGATGGTTATGGCGATGGCAATTCGCCGTGTTAGTTTGCGCCTCAGAGTATTGGATCTGTCAGATTTACATCACGTAACTTCTTCCACGTCTCACGAAATACATGAAAGTGAGTGACCGGTGAACTGGGAGAAGAATAGAGTCAACTATATAATGTGTATCTGATATAAATAATACACAAAGTCAAATTATAACTGAAAGGATTATTATTGCCGCTTCCATAGACATCAGTGTGGGTTTTTTTTTGCTAGTACTTATGTGCATTTAAATGTCTGAAACATAAAATAAACATTATTTGGTTGAAAACACTGAATAGTTGTGATATGTGATGAGCGCTGATCGCATCTGTTTCTGCCTCGGCCAAAAGCGCGAAAGCACTTAAATTTAAGTAGCCCCGAAATCTGCGTTCTGATTCGGTCTGGTTAAATAACGGTTATATAGTTTTCAGTACCCAACCCTACTTTGAATGCAACATGAGTTAATACTTGTATACTGTTATTGCACTAAATACCTGTGACTGTACTTTTATTTGCCTGTTACATATTTGTGTTGTTTAGAAGTGGGTAGGTTTAGGGTAGGAGTGGGGTTAGTTGCTTCAAAATATAAAAGTAGCCTATAAATATTTATAAAATCATATCTACTTTCACAAATGCAAAGAATTAAATGAGTCTTGATCTGACGCATAGGGAAAACAACTGAAATCAAAGGAGTACCCTGTGCGTCGAAAAATTGCTTTAAAGGGGTAGCCTTTGCATTAAAAAAGCGACTCCGAAGGGTCCTGACCAAGGCCTGCATCAATATGTGACGAGTTGGGTATGAGAACATATTGGTTTAGACGAAAAAAAAGTGAATTATCCAGCGATGCATGTATGTCCACTGTTATAAACAAGTGTGAGTGTGAAATATGTGTTTTATAGTTTATTGTCTAAACATCGACAGTGTCAAATATGTCATAGTTGTGTCATAGTTGAAGAGCTTAATTCTCTTCCTGAATGTATTAATCAAAAATAATTATTCTGAAATTGCTTTTATAAATAAATGATAAATCCTTTAATGCTTTATGATCATGAATTAGCTTTTAAGTAATATATTACAAATGCATTACATTGACTCATTAAAAAGTGTTAATGATAAGAAATATGTTGAGAGAGGTGTGCGAAAGTCTTTCAGGCATTAGCATTCGCATAATCCCAGAGGTGTAATCAATGTGGAAATACCCTCCATCAGCAGTACGACAGAATAAACTAGCGCAAAAGCATATCAAAGTGTCTTGCACCAATAGTAGGCAAAGGAGCTGGAGCTTTAATAAGGAAAAATGGGATGGGTCAATAGCAAATATTGACTGTCTGTATAGTACCCCTAAGACCTTGACTCTCCCTCTCTCTCTCAAACTTTCTTTTATACAGAGTTTAGCAAAGAGCGGTGTGCAGTAATCAGGCTTAGATATGTGAATGCTAATGCAATGTCCTCTGGGGCAGACTCTTTTATGCTGCGAATATTTGAAATATTTGATACATTTTTGCTTTCCTCTCTCTCTTTAGCACGCACGCACGCGCACACACACACACACACACACGAACGCACACAAGTATTTTAGATTGTTGTTAAGATCAGTATTCCACAATGGGGATCAAATAGAGGAAGTCTGCCCGCCTGTATGCTGTGAGCAGCACAATATGAGATCCTTGTTGTCGAAGAGTACAGGATTTCAATGACACTGTTCATTTGGGCCACAGATACATCACTCGGCATGTGTGTGCTTTTTGCGGCACGTGTCTCTGTTTGTCTGCTTGTACTGCTGAGATTTGTTTCAGGAAAGACAGCCCATGTCCTCATCCTCATGACCCAAATAGCAATGACTGCAAGACAGCAATTCTGTTCAAAACCTGAGCTCATCAATTCCCTTACAGCTTATCCGTTACTCTGCTATGAAATCTCCATTTGCTGGAATTTTACTATACTGAATCTTTTTGTCATGATGACAGATTTTGAAGGTATTTTCATCAAAGCGCTGAAAAAAGTTCTGAGAGAAAGTTAATGGCTGTCCTTTTGTACTGTCTGTTTGCCACATTTTTTTTCTGTTTTCTTTTTTGGTTAAAACAAAGAAACGTTGTGCATTTCTGCTCTGTTGATAGTATGGAATATTTTCTTGTCAGAGACAGACATCACAGAATCTGAGTCTCAAAGTTTTTAGCTTTGTAATTATAACCAGAACTTTTTATTTATTATTTATTATAATTTGTACTTCCATCACTAGGTCTGTCAGGCATTCCTGACTGCAGAATGACAGTAGTAGGACATTCACCAGTGATTTCATTTCACACAGTTTCCTAGCTGGCACAACAAGATTGTGTTGGCATGGATTTTGATTCATGAGGGGTCAAGATAGCTTGGCTATTATTGTTTTTTATTACTGTTTGGTCTTCACCAAAATGCATCCATATATCACATCTGTGTCAGCCAGTCAATATTCAGTGGGACTTTTTTGTCCTTTCTTACATTATTTGTAACAAAACCTGTTCTCAGTCTGGCAAACACTGTTGATAAACTGCAGAAGATTTCTTGATTTATGCACAGGAGTGGTAGAGAACACTTTCAATTAAAGTTACAAAGACTGTCAACTGTGTAGTACTGAATTGTGGAGTTAGATGTTAAACAGTTTTTCACCTGTGTTCAGGGTTTTTTAGGTGGGACTAAAACGGTGGCTCAATGACGCACTGGAGCCACTGTACATATGGCCCATCCTCCAACACTATCATGACTGTCGATGACACACCGGAGCCACTGAGCCTGGCCCCTCCCCTAACATGATCATAACTAGAGCACATTGGCATCAGTTCGCCCGATCGATTGGGAGTTACTGTCAGTACCGTTAGTTACTACAACCTACAACTTACAGAAACAGCTTACAAAAGAAAAATTATATCTAAAAGAGGTGGATTAATTTTGTGAACAGCTACCTTGATGGAGAACTCAGGATCACCACCAACACCTTTCTCTGCAGTGACTTTTCACTGTAGTTTTACAAACTTTCATCGGAGACAACTGGGATTCACTGACAATCTGCTGCAGAATGGGGCCGAACCGATTATCTCCCGCACCGGCCTTCATCCTCCCATCCCACCGACATCTGGTGCCATCGTGAACTGTACGTGAGTGTTGTCTTGTGTGCTTACGGTCGGCAGCTTTCCCTCGAGTGGGCGTGGTTTCAGCGCTGACTGCGGACATGCCCCCAGCATTTGAAAGCAGAGAATACTGCTTATTTTTCCAAAATTTTGATAAGATATTTTATTTATATTGCAGATTTTTTTTTTTAGATAAAAATTTGTCTGGGTGGTTAATAACACATTTGTCTGTGGTGTGACAAACTCAGAACACATATTTAATTTTGACTTTACAAGGACTTTAACAATTTATCGAGAAAAGACTATGAATTTAGCCTTTTGGGAACCAATTCATGTTTCTTAAGCACCAAATCACCGACCACACATGTAACAATGTTATTCTGTCCCACTTTATATTAGGTGGCCTTAACTACTATGTACTTATTGTGTTCATATTGTATTGCAAAACACTTTTGCTGATATTGAGGTGGGATTTGGGTAAAGTTAGGGACGTCTACAAGTGCATTGTATAATTTAAATGTTATTTTATTTTAATATGATATATATACACTCACCTAAAGGATTATTAGGAACACCTGTTCAATTTCTCATTAATGCAATTATCTAATCAACCAATCACATGGCAGTTGCTTCAATGCATTTAGGGGTGTGGTCCTGGTCAAGACAATCTCCTGAACTCCAAACTGAATGTCAGAATGGGAAAGAAAGGTGATTTAAGCAATTTTGAGCGTGGCATGGTTGTTGGTGCCAGACGGGCCGGTCTGAGTATTTCACAATCTGCTCAGTTACTGGCATTTTCACGCACAACCATTTCTAGTTTACAAAGAATGGTGTGAAAAGGGAAAAACATCCAGTATGCAGCAGTCCTGTGGGCGAAAATGCCTTGTTGATGCTAGAGGTCAGAGGAGAATGGGCCGACTGATTCAAGCTGATAGAAGAGCAACTTTGACTGAAATAACCACTCGTTACAACCGAGGTATGCAGCAAAGCATTTGTGAAGCCACAACACGCACAACCTTGAGGCGGATGGGCTACAACAGCAGAAGACCCCACCGGGTACCACTCATCTCCACTACAAATAGGAAAAAGAGGAATTTTGTCAGAATTTGGCGTAATCAGAATGAGAACGTGGATCCATCATGCCTTGTTACCACTGTGCAGGCTGGTGGTGGTGGTGTAATGGTGTTGGGGATGTTTTCTTGGCACACTTTAGGCTCCTTAGTGCCAATTGGGCATCGTTTAAATGCCACGGCCTACCTGAGCATTGTTTCTGACCATGTCCATCCCTTTATGACCACCATGTACCCATCCTCTGATGGCTACTTCCAGCAGGATAATACACCATGTCACAAAGCTCCAATCATTTCAAATTGGTTTCTTGAACATGACAATGAGTTCACTGTACTAAAATGGCCCCCACAGTCACCAGATCTCAACCCAATAGAGCATCTTTGGGATGTGGTGGAACGGGAGCTTCGTGCCCTGGATGTGCATCCCACAAATCTCCATCAACTGCAAGATGCTATCCTATCAATATGGGCCAACATTTCTAAAGAATGCTTTCAGCACCTTGTTGAATCAATGCCACGTAGAATTAAGGTAGTTCTGAAGGCGAAAGGGGGGTCAAACACAGTATTAGTATGGTGTTCCTAATAATCCTTTAGGTGAATTTGTATATATATATATATATATATATATATATATATATATATATATATATATAAAACAATTTTTTTTTTAAGTATGGGTTCGTACAAAGTGTTCATTTAGCTCAAATGGTGGAGCTAGACTCTAGCAACGCCAAGGTTACGGATTCAATTTCGAGAGGACACACAAACTGATTAAATGTATAACTTGAATTCACCCAAGTTTCTCTGGATAAAAGTGCCTGCCAAATGCATGAAATATGACTTTCTCTATGTGCATGTGTGAGAGCCAGAAAAGAGAGAAACAAACAGACAGAGAAGGATTGGAAGGACTAACTACTGGGCCTCAGCATTCTTTCATTTGTCTCCTCAGTCTGTCAGTCTGATTAGCTCAATGTGTGGACAAGGAGAGGGAACAAAAGAGAAGGAATAAAAGAGCGAGTGAGGGCAGCTCTGCAAGAGAGGGGTACTGCCCCTGTGCATGCTAGCCAATTAGAACGGGAAGTGAGAGATAATAAGGTTTTGATGAAGCACCACAAGGTGCCCAAAATATGCAGAAAGATGGGGAAAAGAGAGGAAGGTGTGTGTCCGATCGAGGCAGTCTAAAGCAAATTGGCCATTTTTGACCTTTGACCTACCATTAAATTCAGAAAGATGAAGGCATGTGCATTAAATTACCATTTTACATACAGTATACCTTTTTAATTAGATGTGACTATGTTGTATTGTATTATATTGTTTTACTATTTTATTAGATTTTCCCATTAGCACAAAACATAATATCTGTTAATACTGGAGCACAGTATTACTGATCTATATCAATGTTTATTGAAAAAAAAGTCCACAATATCGATAAAACATTTTAGTAATTTTCAATATTTTGCCTATATCTAACACAATCAGGTGTGTTGCTAAAAAATCGACATGTTCTGCATGTCTCTGCGTAAATAAGCGATGCAGTTTTGTCTACTACACACTCATGCTCATGGTGTTTTTAGCGTCTGCTGTCTCACTATATGAGGACTATACCTCTTATAGGTATAGCTACGGTCAAATATACACTGAAACTCAACTCAAAGGTCTTCACAACAAACCACCAAAATAAATGTTTGATACAACTTGTAATAATGACAGAAATACATTGTTGTTGTATAGTAAAATGTAGCCTATTCAGAGTAATAATAATAATGTCAGAATTGCTCAGACACAGAAACACAATGCACAGGATTAAGGAAAACACAGGTAAGTTGATTGAAGACGGCAGGATGAACACAATACTTTCTCAGGATGATTGGTGGACGATATGCTAAATGATTATGCAAATTTTGTCTTACAGGTTGAGCAGGGAGTGCACACACAAGGTCTTAATGCACAGATCCAATCTTTTGACCTTATCAGATTTTTTGGCCCTTTAGACACGACTGGTATACGATATCTGTGTTTACATTAATTCCCAACCAAAGTGATTGTCTTTACTATGCACATGGTCCAGACCCTCTGGTTTTGAATGGCCATGCTATTAAAATTATTTATAATTCATGATGTTGGGTGGCCATGATTATTTGCCAGCATGGACAAGATAATAGCTGTCATGGATGTTTTACAGCAAAGTTATCACCTCATTGCTGAAAAATATAATGTAGCTGTCAGTAGTGAAGTTGTTTTGTTTACAAAACTAATGGGGCAGAGGATGAAATGAGACGTGTCCTTTCAGTCGGTCATGTTTGACGTACGTCGGAAATCACCGAAGAATTGGGATACCTACCAACACGCCAGGGATTCTCGCCCTTCCAGTGCCCTGTCTGAGCTCGCTGGACCAATCCTATGTTGGAGTGGGAGTCAGGGCTCCCGGCAGGGAAGGTCAGTCACTGCTGTTCCTGCAAGACCCACTCAGCGTGACTATTGGATAACGCTGGGAAAGCGTGCCCGTCTCGGGGAGATGGTACGCTGTGGAGCCACGTCTTTCAATGGAAGGAGAGGTGGCGAAATACACATAAGGACTAAACTATCAGGGTAGTGCTACATATGGCAGTCTCTGGGGTGGGTCCAACCTGATCCCAGGGGGGAAAGAACACCACCAGAGACGACAGAGCGGGGCTCTGTCAAGGGAAAGACACGGGGCTAGCCAAGTAGAGTAGCTGGTACCGTGGAGAATACACATATGGGGTTGCCGTTAGGGAACCGCTACATATGGACCCCAACCTACACACACGTTCGACAAGCATACAGGTGCAGGCCTGGCGTCAGACGGCCGCAACGACTGACACCGAAGGGGTGACGGAGGAGCTCGACAGGGTTAGCCGTTTCCGGGGAACACAACTGGAGACAATAGACGCACGTATCCGGCCCAGGAGGCGGGAGTGGCGTTGCAAGCCGACACTAGAAGGGGCACTTAGCGCTACTGGCCACTGGGGGCGAGGATGCGGGAAGATACCGGCTCTACACGGAGGCTATATAATCTAGCGAATGTGTTAGGTGTCACCCAGCCCGCAGCTCTACATATATCTGTCAGCGAGGCACCTTGAGCCAGCGCCCAGGAGGAGGCTACATTCCTAGTGGAGTGAGCTCGCACCCTGAACGGGCAAGGCACGTCTTGGGACTGGTAAGCCAAGACGATAGCATCCACTATACTGTGGGCTAACCTCTGCTTGGAGACAGCCTTTCCCATCTGCTGGCCTCCATAACAGACGAAGAGCTGCTCTGAGGATCTAAAGCTTTGAGTTCGGTCCACATAGGCGCATAGAGTGCGGATGGGACAGAGCAAAGCTAGGGCTGGGTCTGCCTCCTCCGAAGGCAGTGCTTGCAGGTTCACCACCTGGTCCCGGAAAGGAGAGGTGGGAACCTTGGGCATGTATCCAGGCCGGGGTCTCAGGACAACGTGAGACTTGGCCGGCCCGAATTCTAGGCACGATTCGTTGACCGAAGTGCGTGCAGGTCCCCTACCTTCTTGATTGAGACCAATGCAGTCAGGAGCACGTACACTTCGAGGGTGGAGGGAGAAAGCCTTCACTCCAGCCCATCTTGCAGGAAAGAAAGCACAACATTAATTGTACACCTTCAGGAGTCTTCCCGGCGGGAAGAACACCACTCAACAAACAGGTTCCACTTCAGTTTATAGAGGCTTGCGGCAGACCACCTAGAACCTCTGCGTCCCGTCCAGGGACCAGACATGGAGTTTCCAGAGGTCTGGACGCGGGTGCCATAGAGTGCCCCGCACCTGAGAAAGCAGGTCCTTCCTCAGGGGGATCGGCCAGAGAGAGGCTGTCCTGAGGAGTATGAGTTCGGAGAACCAGGCCCGGTTGGACCAGTAGGGCGCAACTAGCAAAACCTGCTCCTCGTCCTCCCTGACCTTGCATAGTGTCTGTGCGAGAAGGCTCACTGGGGGAAACGCATATTTGCGTAGGTCTCGGGGGCGAGCTGTGCGCCAGTGCATCTGCTTTCAGGAAATAGTACAACTGGCAATGGGTCGAGTCCGGAGAGGCGAACAGGTCTACCTGTGCGGCTCCGAAGAGGTCTCATATCAGCTGGATGCTCCGGGGGTGGAGTCGCCACTCTCCCGAGGTGTCGACTGATGAGAGAACTCGTCGGCTGTCTGGTTCAGCGCACCTGGGATGTGAATGGCCCGAAGCGACCTCAGATGCTTCTGACTCCACAGGAGGAGATGACGGGCGAGCTGGAGCATGCAACGGGAGCGTAGACCACCCTGACGATTGATGTACGCAATGGCCGCAGTGCTGTCCGTATGGACCAGTACGTGCTTGCGCTGTAGCGGCTATTTGAGGCGGCCCAGGGCGAGACGTACTGCCAATAACTCTAGGCAACTGATATGCCCCCCAGCCAATGGATGAGGCTTCACATGGTGGCCACCTGCTGCCTGGGTGGAGACCGCTGCTTGGCTTAGCAGGGGCGAAGACAGACGCAGGGGGACGCCCTCAGCGACAAGCAGGTGGAGGCGCCGCGGCCGACGACTGGGTGGAGGCAGCAGCTGGTCGTTGGGGCCTCCGTCCGCTTCTGGGCCACCAAAAACTGCTGGGTGAAGTTCTCGACGGGGTCGCCAAAGAGGCCAGCCTGACATACAGGGCCGTTGAGGAACTGATTTTAGTTGGGCTCACGCATACCTGCCAGGTTTAGCCTCAGGTGACATTCCTGGACCACTAGTGTGGACATCGCCTGACCCAGGGAGCGTGCAGTGACTTCCGTCACCCAGAGAGTGAAGTCCATCACCACACGCAGTTCCTGCATAACCCCTGGGCCGGGACGCATGCAGGACAGAGGGTAGTGAGTAAGGGAAAAATTTATACAGATTATGGCCCTTTTGGAGTTCCATATTTTGACACCAAATAGTTCCACACTGCAAAATTTTTCCGATGCACACCCGGGAAAAAAAGGCACAGGGGCAGGCAAGGTGATTTACGCGTTGCACTACGCCTCAGTCACCCAGGAAAGCATGGCTGTCAACTCTGAATCTGATTCAGCATGAGCACACCCTATTATAGTGTGAAACTCAGCATTACCATTTCCAGCGCATAACAGCCCTCTCTCCGATGCAGCAGTTGATGGCTGTCCTCTGCCTTTTTTTTTTTTTAGGACCAGCAATCCCATCTGTAAGCTACCAGCAGGCATGTGAGACAGTGAGCGTGGCCGTCAGACCCGACAGCACATGGCACGCTAAACACTCAAGCCCCTATGAAAAAAGGCAAGATGAACAATGCGCCGACGTGGCCACCCACGAACAAAGTCTCAACGCACTCGTGATGCGATAGAGGAGTGGGGGCCCGAGGAGATGTACCCGGCGTAATCCTCTGGTCACCAAGGCTTATTAGCCGAAGTAGCCCTTTTCTGGTGCACCAGAAAATAAACTAGATCGGGGAAAAGGCGAAGGGACTCAACCTCGTTTGAGGTTTTCATAGTCTTGACCGCGCATCTAGAGCGTCAGCAGGCGCTCGATGGCACACAGGGCGCTGAACGCTCAAGCCCTTACGAGAAAGGTAAGATGAACAACACGCAGACGTAATCCCGTTCTCCTGAGAGAACATGAATCACCCACGAACGCAATCTCACGTTTATATGCGAAAGAGATCGTGGCCGTCAAATTAGGTCAGGAAACAACCGCATCCAGAAACACACGATTTAAATGACATCTTGAAAAAGACGCAGGGTCAAACCATGTTGCTCTTTTAGAAGTGCTGAAGCACTCAGGGAGATGGCCGCGGCTCACAGCAGTCCGATTGCAAGCCTGCCTGTGAGCACTCAAAGAACGGTAACACCCAGCCAACCAACACAGGAACAAATGTATGTTGCAGCGGTCACTCGCTGACTCGCGCCGTCACACCAGCACCCAGGTAAGAGAGCGATCCTCCTCGAGACTCGTCTAAACACTCTTCGAAGAAACAGCTTGATACAGCAAACCGTTCGGCTCCGAAGTTAAAAGCAATGATGCGGTATTCCACTTCCGGATCGTTTTTAATCACTGAAAGTAGATTGGTAGATTGGTAGATTGGTCTCTGAAAACAGATCCCAATTCGTCGGTCAGTTCCGACGTACGTCGAACGTGACCGACTGAAAGGGAACCACAATTTCTAATGTAAAATGTTTTCTAATGTAAAAAAAAAGGGATCTTGTGCAGATTTTTGTGATCACATGTCTGCACTAAATTACGATCTGTCAGACATGTGAGTGAAAAATTTGATTTTTTTTTAAACGCAGCCAAAACGTCTTGGATGGCTTGGAGACTTGGAGAATACGTTTACATGCCAACGATATAGTAAAAAGTTTTTTTACTTTAGGTTTTTTTGTGTACAGACGACAAAGTTCACACGGATCCACAAAAACTATTAAAAAACCCTGTATTATGATGCCAGGTCAGTAGTTGGTGACATCACTTTAAAAAGAAAAAAATATGCACCTATATACTGAACACATAATGCGCATGCACATGACATCACCGTTTTCACAAATTTGCACAGAGATGATAATGATATTATTTTCAAAAACCCGTTTTTAAAAGTTTGCTGTTTCAGGCCCCCAAAACGCTGTTGTCATGTAAATGAAATGAAAGAGCATAACAAGTTTTCAGTTTTTTGTTAAAAATGGTGTCGATTGGTGGTGATTTGAGTACTGACAAGGAACAGGTGCGGGTGTCATTTTTTAAAACAGTTTTTTGTTTATTTATACAGTATACAAGTTCTGTTGTGTAGCACCTTATTTGACAAATTAAAACTACTACTACTACTACTGATCATTTTAAAAGATTGATACAAATTTTTAAGGTTAATTAATTAATTCCATTAAACACCATTTTTGTATTAATTTGTGGCATGATGTGAATATTTTAATAAATAATGATATCAAATAATATGGAAAATTATTCACCCAGCCTTAACTCAGCATGAAAAGGGACACACAGTAAAAGTCTATCTTAGTTTTCAATGCGTCTTTAGTAACACAGGTACAGAGTTGTTCTTGAGGGTCTGCCACCCACCATCACACACACATTCAAAGCCAAGAATTAATGGTATTCCGATTGGTTGCTTCTCATTTCACATTGAGGTTCGAAACACATCTGACATATCCGGTGCAGGGTGGCTAATTCATGAGACTGCACAGAATGCAGTTAAATATGTAGACCTTCTTGTGGCAAGCATAAAGATACATGAGAGGAATATGTGGGGGTTTCGTGTTTTTAAAAGCATGCAGACAGGTGAGAGCTGTCAAGTGGAAGACGAGCGGCAGCAGTTTTTGATTAAGAGAGCCAGAGGGAAAGGAAGGAAGCACTTCAATATTTTGTCTGAACAGTGTGCTAAAGTCTCATTGCTATTCATATCCTCAGACAATCAAGTGTTTTGTGTTTGTAAGAGTTGTATGAAAAGTTTATATGATTTCTTTGACATCAGCATTTTAAACTTCTTTCTTTCTTTCTTTCTTTTTTTTTTTTCATTATATCAGTTGGCACCTCTTGATATAATGTGTGTAATACTTGAGACTGGTCTTGGTCTTGTCCTGTTATCGACCACATTTGTACTCGGTCTTGTCTCGGTCTCAGACTTAGGCCCTATTTACACTGCATGGTTCGAGTGACCCAATTCCGACTTTTTCCCTCTCATGTAGCACAGATCGGATATGACGTGAACGTGTAAGCAGGAAAAAAACGCATGAATTCTGATATCCTCAGATCGGATTTAGGCCTTACTCATATGTGGTAATAAATCCGATGATTCGGATACATGCATTTGCGTCTGCCATGTAAGCAGTCAAATCGGATATTCCCCAGTAAATGCGAGTCACACGTCATTGAAAAAGGGATGGAGGCTTCTAATTTGATTTATTTATTGTGCCGGTTCAGAAATTAATGAGAGATTGTGTCAAAAAATGTCACCAAAATGAATACAAATGTTCACAAAATTCATGATATTGATGCAAAAAAATACTTGTATGGGATCTGGATTTTTATATTATAACGTGACAAGATATCTTGTAATATCACAAGAGCAAGATAGCTGTTTTCACAAATCTGAGCATGACTGCAAACATGATATTGCTTTTAAACAAATATTACTTTTTTTTTTTTTTAAACATTATTCTCAACTTTATTTATGCATTTGTAATTTAGCAATTCAGATGCATCGTCTGTACCACCTCTGCAGTGCAAAGATGAATTTTGTTGTTAATGATATTTTAGTTTTAGCAGTAATGTGGATTTAAGGAGTGCTGGTCTGGTCTTGACTCGGTCTTGCCCTGCCTTGGTCTTGTCTTGGTCTCAACACACATTAGTCTTGGTCTCGGATTAGTTGGTCTTCACTACAACATTATGCTCAACTTTCTTTCTTTTATTTCCCATCCAAGAAAAGTCACAACTCCATACAGTAGTTCTTTTGTTGATTTTTTTTTTCTTTGCTACTTTTTGGGACTTATTGGAAAGGCCAATCGAAAGAGTCAAAATGAGAGACTGGACCCATTAACTCCCAATAGTGCCTTGCCTAGTAGTGGCTTTTATTCCCTTTCTTTCTATTTTCTTTCAATTTATTTCTTCTCACAAGCTACCAACCATCCACTGTTCTCCTCTGCCTCTGTTTTCTCTCCATTTGTCCATAGTTTTTAATATTTTCATTTAGTTTTGAGGTGTTCATTTATCATTGTCAGAACAGGGGGTGTATACTCAACACCCTAGCATTTATTGATTATTCTCCGCCAAATCAAAACAAAAAAAAACTGAAAGGGACCCAAAACACAGGCAAGCAAAAATAAATAATTAAAAAATGGGTATAAATTAGGTACAGTATAATTTTCAGTATAAAACTTCTTGATGTGATGGTCTTAGAATGAGGGAATAGAGTGCAGAAACAGATATGCAGCACACTGACAGGTGAATGTGTTTGATACTGAGTGCTGATCCAGAAAGCTGAATAAGTTGCCATAATGTGGACAGTATTTAATGAGCTGTACAGACTGAGGTTTGTGTATGAGCTTAAATCATTGTGATTTGATAGGAGGACACCACCAGGAAGACACTTATTCTTTTTGCTCCAAGACAAGACCAATCATTAGTGTTGAGAACCCAGACCTGTTTCTCTCCCACACACATGCACAAACACTGAGAATAGGTGATTTCTTGGGACCTTTTACCTTTGATCTCTCATTATGAGCTGACCCTAATCAAGGAGTGAAATTCACTCAACAATATTAGAGTACACACACACACACATGCACACACACACACACACACACACACACACACACACAAACACACATTGAGAGGAGGGATAATGAGAAGATTTAAATTCACCGGATTCTTGTTCTCTCTTTTCTTTCAGTAAGACATGATTATAGTGAGTGATCCGTCATGCAGGAAATAAGTGTATCTACATAATTATATGGTGAAGAAATATCTGCAAAAAATAATAATGGCCCAAATAATACAGTGTGAACAGACAAGTTTGCAATCTGAGAAGCACTAGGTCAGCAAAATGTGTCTTTTAGTCTATTAGATTGTTTTAAACTTTTAAACCTTGTTTAAAATAGTTTTTGTTATTATTTAACGTGGTTCCTTGAATTTTTTAACCTTATGATACAATTTGATATTGAATTTCTTTAATAATATTAAGAAACATGAATTTTGTCAAGTCAAGTCAACTTTATTTATATAGCGCTTTTTACAATGCAGATTGTTTCATAGCAGCTTCACAGTGTTAAACTGAATTTGACTGGCTGTACAGCCGCTCTGGAGAAAACGGTGATGTCATCTAGCTCATTTCTATTATCATATATATTCAAGTAATGTAGTTGACATAGTTAATTTAGTTTAGTAATTACATTTATTTGGATATTTATTTGAAAATGTATTGTCCCCAACTGAGCAAGCCAAGCCAAAGGCGATGTAACAGCTTAGATATCATTGGTAGTGTAATGAAACTTGAATTCAGATATCTCATATGTATTAGTAAGGGCTGTTTTTTGTATATCACTTTTTTTATTTACAAAAAAATCAATTGCATGATACACACACACACACACGTTAAGAAAAGCCCCAAAATAAAGATAATTTAATTACATTACATTATTGTGTTAAAGTTGCAGTAAGTGATTTCTGAGATACACTGTTGAGATTTGAAATCAACTTAAACAAACACATCCTCTCGTTATTGCTCTGCCCCCAAAATGCATGAACGCAATGCAAGAGTAGATGCATCTTTCACAGATCACGGGTATTTATTGCAAAAACTGTATAAAAGTATTAACTCATGTTGCATTGCAAATCTTCTGAAGTCATACAATATCTTTATGTAAAGAACAGAGTTGATCTTAATGTTTTTATTGCTGAAATGATAATCCTGCTGCTCTATGAATGCACGCAGTCATATCTCATTCAAAAGATACACCCAACTCTTTAGCATGACGTAATCGGTCATGAGACACACTAGAGCCAATGACATTTTTACAATCAAAGCTGCCACAATTGGTCACATAATGTAACGTTTCTGAATATGTGCATGACCTTCATGATCGCTTTTGGGGATTTTCTTCACACAAATCAATCATTTGGCCTCGGAACACTTGGAATATTTGTAATTTTTGAATAAATTGTGTATCTGCCTGTTATATCCTGTATTTTATATCATATAATACACAAATGGGTAGGTTTAGGGGTGGGGTTTGGTTACGTTCAAATGTGTCTAAAAAGCGTAAATAAAAAATTAAATAAATGTATACAATTATGCCGGCTGATTAAATTGAGAATCACACTCCAACATGTCATAATGGCAAAATCATAACCCAATATATAATTTCATCATGAAAATATAATTCCCATGCCCAATGCGTCTGTGTATGACGTCAAAGGTTTCTCAATTAAATCAATGGAGTACCCTGCACGTTGAAAAATGGGGTACGCCAAAGGGTCCTGACCAAGAGTCAATATGTGACGAGTTGGAAGTGAGAACATGTTGAACATTACAACAACAACATATCTTGGTTCTCTGAAACATAGCAAGACTTGTTACTTAAGTATGGAGCAGAAACAATGCAACCTCGGCATCAGTTTTCAAGCCTTCCCGCTTAGGTCTCTTCAGCACTATAAAGCTTTTCTAATATTAACGCATTCTCTTGACTGATCATAACACTTCTTTTTGATATTCCTCTGACCTTTTCTACTTTGTAATGTCTCTCAGCCATCTCTCTTTCTGCAGTCGTTCTTCAAATGTCCCTCTTGCTCATTCTCTCCTCCCCCATCATCAGTGGACACGCCCCCTACTGCTGATTGGCTACAAGTGTGTTGTAGTACTCGGTCGGATCCACTTTCAACAGTGTTTCTCAGAAATTGCTTACTACACCTTTAAATGTTGTATCTTTTTTAAGAGTTTAATCTTTGTTAACGTTAGTTGGTTTGTTCATGTTAGTTCACAGTGCATTAACTAATGTTAACAAGATTTTAATAAAGTATTAGTAAATGTTGAAATTAACATTAACAATGATAAATAAATGCTTTAAAAGTGCAGTTCATTATTAGGTCATGTTAACTAATGTAGTTAACTAATGTTAATTAATGAACCTTATTGTAAAGTGTTACCTTTAAAGTTATTATGAAGTGTTGGTTATTAATACAATTATTATTAATTGTCTTCTTTTGGAGCCTCAAATTAGGTTGTCTTCATAGATGCCTGGCTGGTACTGTTATTTTGATATGTTTGCAAGTTTGCATCTTTGCACGTCATCTGTGTGCTCACTCATGTGTGCATGTATGCTTGTGTGTTAGTGTCTAAGTGCATAACCCTCATCTCTCTCTGTTATACACACACTAACATGCCTACTTATATAGCTTTACGCATCTCTTTTAAACAGTCATAAATGTCAAAAGGCAGAACTGCTCCTCTTAAAACTGCACTGATGTGTTGTTAAATGACAGTAATGTTTGGTCTGAAGTCTCTGGGGAGGCTTTCCATACAGGCTCCATCTGGGTATGATGCCTCTTTGATGTTCTTTTTACTTGTTATTGTGAAATGCTGGTCATCAGATTGGTCGGTGAAACATGACAGGCTGTGATATTGCAGTTGAACGCAGAAGACTGGGTTCATTAGGGCCTTTAACACAGTTCAGATATCTGTCGTGTCATTTCAGTAAAGTGATAAAGATTGCTACACCGCTACCAATCACAGGCTATATTAGATCTCTTGCTGAAAAAAAAAAACTCTCATGCATGTGCTGATCAGCTTTCAATCACACCCCATGTTGCCATCAGTGCTTAACATCTGCCGTGAGCCCTGTCAGCAAAATATCCCTGTTGTTGCATTCAGAAAGACAGAAGGAGACAGAATGAAAAAAAGAAAAGAAGACTCGGAAATTAAAGGTGAAACGTGTAATTTCTGTGCAACTAGTGTCACCAAACGTTGCAAATTTTACTTGTCTTTTTTTTTTTCTTTTACTTGTCAGCTTGGTAAAATTATTAAACTGTCTAAAATAGATGAGTTTTTGTTAAAATTGAATGGCTTTCCTATTATAACATAATCTGCAGCTGTTATAGCATTTAATGATTTAAAAAAAATTTATTATTAAAAAAAAAAAATTGGAATGAAAATTAAATCTATACTGTTTGTATGAAACTATATAAAAATACATAATATAATTAAAAAATAAATATTACATTTAAAAATATACATTTTAAAAGGGAAATATAAAACTACAAAATTAAAAAATAATTTTATAATTAACATAGTTTGTCATAGAAATTATTAAAACATTGAAAACACTACACACTTCACCGTTAAGGAGGAACAGAACAGTACAATTAAAGAGGCAAACAAACTGTATTAGCTGAACGGGAATGAAGAGACAAGCAGCAGAGAGAGAGAGAGAGAGAGAGAGAGAGAGAGAGAGAGAGAGAGAGAGTAGTGATGACTTCATTGATTTGGTTAATCTCAATGGGCTTTAGCATCAGATTTTTTTGCTCACCATTAAAGGTGAAGAATGCACAGAACCATTGAAGATTGCAAGGTAAAGGGTGAGACTGCAAAGAACAGAGTGACAAGACAATACAAAATGCAAGCAGTGAAGAACAGTGGTAACAATGGGGAATTTGTGGGGAGAGAGAGAAAGAGAGAGAGAGCAGCCGGCGGAGTCTGTAGGGAGCAGGTACTACTGTATGTATGTGGGTCAGCACATTGCATCCTCAGCATTTCTTACAAGCAGCCTTAGCAAACTTGGAAGGGCATATCAGTCTCTCCCTGTTTAGCTCGCTCTCTTTCTCTTTCCGTCTCCATCTTGACCACCTGTCTGTTTATCTTTATTGCACATATCTGCATCCGTGTTTTTCTGCAGCCTTCAAACTGGTCAGATTACATTTTGCATCCACAGTGCCTTTAATGTTAATTTAAATAGTCCTTGAAAGTACTTATGCAAATGATTGAGCACTTAATGGCCTATAGGATATTCGAATCCACCATATATGTATGAAGAGTCCCACTGGATTCATGCAAATGACAGAAAGAGAGACAGAGAGAAAATTAGGGTTGTTGATTTTACATTTGTATTAGTATCTGTAATCTGGAGAGTATTAAAAAGTAATTTATAGCTTGTAAGCAATATCTGCTCACTGTAATATGAAAATGCTGAAAGCTGCATTTTTTTGCCTTAGCAAGATAACAAGCCTCGTATTTGCACAGAAAAAAATGGGTTATATCTTCCCACTCTTATGCTCTTAACACTCCTGCTTTCCTCAGTCAACCTCTTTTTTGCACCTTTTGCATCTCCCTGGTATTCTCTCCCTTTCTTTTGTCTATGTTAGTTGTAACCAGTGTGTGAAATGGCAGTGGATTATAGCAGTGTTAGTTTTATTAAATGTTTTCAAGGGATGCAAGATTAGATTTTCTTGCTAAAAATGCTGTCTTAAAGCCTTATCTGGCTACCATATGTTGGGTTTGGGGTACAAAGAGAAGTGACAACATGAAAAGTCTGAAAACGAAAAGAACTGGACAGACGACAAAATGTATATTGATGTTAATTATTACATTTGAAACATTTTGATTTTGATGTAAAAAAAAAAAAAAAAAATGTCATTGACAAAATGTCTAACATTACATTCTAATTAAAACATTAAGAAAAGTTAGGTACAGTGTACTTACTGTGTTCATGTTGTATGTGCTGCTATTGAGGTGGGATAAAGGCCGCTACATACTCCGCAAGAACAGAGAAAAAAGTTCTTGCTCCCAGGGCTGCCCTGGTTTAGGAGTTCTTGCAGCTTGTTCTCGACACATTATCTGAGCAGAACTTTTTTCTTGTGGGTGTCCGAGAACTATTATGTGATTGTTCCGAAATTTTAAGTGGGCGGGGTTAATGCGGAGAAATGGACATGTTCGGCACCTGCTTTTCTCGTGAAGTATGGAATGTCCTGGCCAGAACGAACTTTGTTCTTGTTCTTGCCACCTCAAAAAAATGTTTTTATTTGTTCTTGTGGAGTATGTACCAAGCTTAAGGGGTGAGGTTAGTGACATGTTTAGTGGTTTCTGTAGTCAAGTCAAGTCAACTTTATTTATATAGCGCTTTTTACAATGCAGATTGTTTCAAAGCAGCTTCACAGTGTTAAACAGGAAAATAATGAACAGAATTTGATTCGGCTGTACAGCCGCTCTGGAGAAAACAGTGATGTCATCTAGCTCATTTCAATTATCATATATATTCAAGTAATGTAGTTGATATAGTTAATTTAGTTTAGTAATTAAATTTATTTGGATATTTATTTGAAAATTTAGTGTCCCCAACTGAGCAAGCCAAGTTACCCTGGTTTGTTGCCATGGTTGCCCTAGTTTGTTCCCATAGCAAATAATCATCTTCACCTGTCTCTTGTTATCCCTCGTTATCCTGGTGTATTTATAGAGGGTATGCGGCGTCACTTTTCCACCAGAACACGCCCCATTAGCCAGGGCTGAGTGGCAGAAGAGCTGCTGCGTGACTGGATTTTATAGGGGAATACGCAAGTAAAGCGAACGGTTATCAGTTTAAACTAAATGTTGGACTCAATATAGTATTCCTTACAACTTCCCAAAGATCCAGTGATCCATGGATTTTAAAATGCAGCCAGGAATCATGTTTTCATTTATATGAGCCTGATTTCGGTACATAAATATTTATCACTGTCTGTCATCACAATTTCGAGAGTGAAGCCCGCATGTATATACGGATGGGCCTATGTATTAAAGCGTGTATGTGGCCGCTTGTCTAAAATGGAAAACAAAAGTTTTATTCAAATTCTGAATATATTATAGGCCTATTAATTTTTTTTTTTTTATATCGCCAGCGTGCAAAGAGTGCTCCCTTTATAATCACTAAAAAGCTGTCACTCATTCAATGAGCGCAATCTCACAAAGTTCGTTATATTAGGGTACAACGGGGCTAAAGGCTCCACGGGGTAAAAGGCTCCTTTGATTTTATTTTCCTCTAAACCACTAGATGGCACAAAAACTTGCCTCAGTACTTTCCAAAACAACGGTTTTTTGACGCGATTACAGGCAGCAGCACAAAGTTGATTATGCGCTCATTTGATCTAATATTTGATGTTTTTAAAAATGTTGTAGATTTAAGTAACAAATAAGTTTTGTTCAAGGTAATTAAAGCAACAGTTTTTCAATAACGGAAGAATATGTAAAATTATGGTATTTGGGGTAAAAGGCACCCCTGCTGTTGGGGCAAAGGGCACCATATTTAACATGATAATAAACAGCTGGCTGACTTTAACATTTGTTGACATGACATGGCTAGATTCAGATTGTAAGTATCATATGTTAAGTTGGGTGTTCACCTTAGAGATAATCACCATATTTATAATGAAACTATCATATTTAAAAATGTGATATATCATATAATAAAATATAATGTATTGTTACTACTGTAAATCTATATTAAATTATTATGGGATCTCTTTCAATGCTTTCCGAATCTTTACTTTTTTTTAATGATTTAGTTTCTATATTTTTCAGATATATTTCTATATTAACATATTTTAATGACAACATATTTATTGATCAAAAATGAATTATTTTATTCATCAAAATAAACAGAAAATAGTTCAAACTTTGCTAAAGTGATTGTTTTGAATAAGTATTAACTTAGACATTGCTAAAAACATATTATTTTAGCAAAAGTATTTGTATCAATACTGTGTGCCTTTTGGCCCATGCTGGTGAGCCTTTTACCCCGTGTGTGGGGTTAAAAGCCCCCCTTGACACCCCACACATTTTTAAGATTTTTAAATAAAATAAACCACTTTTATGATTTATTTTCACACAAAATAGGTTGCTCCATAAATGTTCAATACAAACATATATATTTTTCTGTATATCATACACTAGAGGAGTAGTGAAAAGCACATTTTTCTTAAGGCGTGCCTTTAGCCCCGTTGTACCCCTAATCAGTGAAGCTGATGACACAATGAATCTCTTATTTACATAATGTCTACACTTAGAAAGGATCAGCGCACGTGCAGAACTCAGCACTGGACAAAAACTCAAGTGGTGAGTGGATTCTAACTTCAACACCTGTGATTGGCCAATTGCGTTGTAAAAATCAATAAACATGTCTGTGATTGGCTACATTACTCACTGAAGGGAAAACACGTTGGAAATTGAATCATTTGACGAGTACAAATACAGATACACACTGGATTTTTTGCCAACTCCTTTTCGCTAATAATATGCTATTATTACAAATTCTTACAGAAGATTACAGATCCTAGACCAACAGTGTTGGGCAGCTTTTCCTTCTAAAAGCAATAAGTAGCAGAAGCAGCAGCAGGCAGTAATCTGAGTGAGAAAATTACACAAGCTATTATCAAGTCTGTCTCCCTCTGTCTGGAGGGGGCACAGGGATGTCCATGGGGTCCGTGGACAAGCCTCCCCCGACCCCTCCTCTGGCGCCGGGCCTGATTTTTGTTTTTCGTTGCATTCACGCTGTACACCAATGCTGTCTCTCAGTCCTTTTTCCACTCAGTGGGGCGTAACTGCAGTTGCCTGGTGAATTTATACAGTGTTTTTTTGTTTGCTTTGTCTGTCTAGAGTGGTCCGCACATGGATGTATCCTGTGCCTCTGTTTAGTTCCCTGTTTCTCTAGTGCTTGGATTTCTTGTTCTTTGCCTGGATTTTTGTTTTGTTTTGTTTAATAAACCTCTTGCTGCATTTTGATCCAACACTCCTCCTTGACTATAACAGAGATGTTATGGCTGCATCTAAAAAAACGCATATGTCCCAACTATATAGTAAAAGAGTAGACAAAAGGACCTGGGTATACCTGCTACTTCCAGCGGCAAGATTCTGAAGTGTGCATACGATAGACACTTGACTATCTCATGAGGCCACGGAAGAGGATTTGTGAATGGCAATGGAGTGACGTAACTGACGCTGGTTGGTCACAAGATAATGACAGCATGGCAAATGTAGTATGTCTGGATTTCATTCATACTACACACATTACACTACAAAGAAAAAAAAAATTATTCAAAATTACTTATGCTTCCAAACCTTGCAGGTTTCTCTCTTTCTGTCTTGATTTTTCGGTTGGAAAACTAGCCATTTTGTTGCACTACCCCTAGTGGTCTATTTTTTTTTAAATAAGTAACTTAAAATGATAATGTTTTCCATTAACTGTGTTCTAGTGCTACTCTGTTATCACTCAATGTTGCATATATGATTGTTTACTGAAATGTAGCATTTTCAGAAGTGTTTTTTTTTTTTCTTCATTAATTCTGTATTGCAGGTTAATGCTGCTATGTTGTCAACATTTGTTTGCTTCTCTAATGCTGTTGTGTTGTGCCCCCCAGGGTCACTGTACCCCCATACTTTCAAAACAATGTATCTGAAACACTAAGAATTTAATATGATACTCAGCAGTTTTGTTAGGAGAGAGGGATGAAAGTGGCTTTGATAAAATAATTCCCTGAGATAGCAGCATCAATTCATCTTCAGGGAAAGAGAGAGAGAGAGAGGGAGAGAGAGAGAGAGAGAGAGAGAGAGAGGGAGAGAGAGAGAGAGAGAGAGAGAGAGAGAGAGGCAGAATAAATGGGAGATGAGGAAAGGGAAAAAAATTGCCTGCCACTGTGGCTTTCCTGTAAGCCTTTTCTGATATTTCCCTGCTAATTTAGAAGCATCATTTACATTTTACTCATTAGAATCATGTGCGCCCTCTGAGGGTATCATTACTGAACCAGTCCTGAAGCTTTCTGATGGAAGAATTCTGCCTTTCTCCTCTGTCTCATCTCTTATTTGCCCTCTTAGTGTGACCCTCTGAAGTAATTACTATATCAACACATTTGGGTTCAGATGAGCATTTCAAACAGCACAACGCTTAGAATTTTTCCAAATACTTTTTCATACATTTATCTCGTGCCTTTATAGATTGGGTTGAGTGGTATGACCGAATACGAGACAGCTGGTAGTGTATGCCGTTTATAATGATGTATGGTCTGTGGTGTGATTTTAGAACAGTGGTTCCCAACCTTTTGTCCATGATGGCATTGGCACTGCCATTGGGCGTTTTCTAGATCTCAAAGATGATAGGCTTCTAGGCGAAACCCCCATTCGTCAGTCACTGACGTTACTCGGAGTGACTGAACGAAAGGGAACTAAGGTTAGTCTTGTTTTAAAGAAGACACTTGGCAGATTATTGTAGAAGTCAAATAAATTATGAAAGTAAAATAGAAAATAGAATAGAAAAGAAATAAAATAGAAAAGTTAAATATATATTTTATAATAATATTTTATATAATATTTTATAATAATATGTATTTTACAAAACATGTTTTTCTCTAAAACTACAAGACAATCAAAGCCAGAAATATTAACAAGTTGTGTTCCGAGTTTTAGATTGATATATAAAAAAATGAGCTTTCAGTAAGATTTTGTTTTGGGTGCAGTACCAAACTTTTTCACTAGATGACATACAAGCTCCATTACTGACCTTATATGGGCACCTCCATTTCCATATGGTTTGAGTGATCTGAACCATATATTTCCATAATTTTCATACATTTTATGAAGTAGACATCCTATTCAGAAGTAGTATAGGCAGTTTGCAGTATTTGATTTGAATTCAACCTCTAATAAATATAAAAAGATGTGCATTATAGTTTACTGCTGCATCACAAATGGCAAATCTATATTTTTTTCCTTTTATATTTAAAACATTTCCAGAACTTTGACTGGATGTTATATTTTAAACTCTTGGCATGAAAACAAATTGGTCAATGGTCTAATTGATTGCCAATGATCTACCAATTTTTCAAAATAAAGGTCTGAACTGAAAATGAAAATATGAAAACTAGAATTTATAAGCTGCATCACTACACAAGGGGACTAGCTAACATTACCCTGAAGAGGACAGCAACTTAGTAAGTAGTGAAATAAGTTTTCCATTGTTTATCATGGGCAGTCTCCCGTTGTATATTTAGATCGCACTAGTGTACAAGAATAGCCAGCACAGCGCACCTGCAGCATAACTTAACTTCTCCATCATCTGATCCTTCATCTCTGGATGTGAAATAATCCATTATTTTATCGTTTAGGGCACTGACATCACCAGGATTAAGCAGATTGAGGCGAGCAAGATCATTTAAACGATCAGCTACGTTACTTCAGGCTGTGTTGTTCTGCGCCGCCATCTCACGATCTGATCAAAGTTTTAATAAAAAAAACTTTGCGTGCCGTAGTTTGCATAGGACTTGTGGGAAATGTGCTTTGTTCTTGTGGGAAATGTGCACCTTTATTCTACATGTAATGGGGTTTATTTTGATGGGTGAACTGTCTTTGTAGTGTTAAGAGAGCGAAACCTCCGCCGGGCGTGTTCTAAAACATTAGAGAAAGACACAGTCTTTTCAGCTTGCCGCTATAAATCGCTAATTTTCTACACTAAACAAGTGAATTTTGCCAAGATATTTTTAGAAATGACAGACATCCGACGGGTTTTCCCAGATCGCATCACAAATAACTTATGTCATTTTACTTATCTAATAAATGCATCTTGATTTAAGAATTCTTGTATTTTTAGACAGGAAACAAGAAAAAATACTAAATAAGAAAAGCATTTTTGCAGTGTAAAGTTTCCTTTGTTACCTCTGGAAACAAAGCAGCACCACCACTGTGATTATATATAAACACTACTTTAATAGGCATCATAGGAAATGTAATCGAAACTTGTGTGAAGTCAGTCATTCAGAAATGCATTCATATAAGCCCCCACTCCAATTTAATGTGTCGAATTTTCTTCCAACATTCCAAGCATCGCAACAGTGAGCTTGCTCTGCCCGGTACAGTATTTTCTCTGCTCTTCTCTTTGCCTCCGTCTTCAGCGTGTCCTGTCTCTGGCCTCGGTTAATGTTGTTCACACAAATTACATTTTGAGAAATTATTGCAATTCATTTTGTGTGCAAGTCCGGGACAGAGACCGAGCAAAAAAAACAAAAAAACGGAACTGGCCAGTTCTGACTGATGGTCGGTAAACCAGTGCATCTCCACTGGCAACCCTTCACCTGAAGCTCTAATGAGATTTTTTAATAAAGTAGTTTCAACCATAAAAACCTTTTCACTGCGTTATTATTGAGCCCGGAGACGCAGCCGCTGCTGATCTTTTCATTTTTGCCGCAGCTCTCACAGCTGGTGTGAACAAGCTCGCGTCTTTTGCATCACTAACATGTGATCAGTTTATATGATTGGCAAGCTGATAGACCATGTACAGAATCAAAGGACGTAATTTTCAACATTTGTGGCCGATCATTTGGAGCATTCCTATAAATTATACAGAAAGGTTTTTCGTATCCATGTTTGACACAGCTCACCTTCAGGCCTTGCACTAGAAAAGACTCACTTACTTGATCTCCTTGGTTTTCCCATAGTGTGTTCCTGTCTCCTTGCGACTTCATCCCAGAGTGTTGGCTTTCGTTACTCACCTTTCATCCCGGGTACTAAGGTATCCGTTTCTCCATCTCCATACTTCCTCTGTAAGACAATCATCAAGACTGTTATTCATCTACCATCTCTCACCGTGATACAAGTGCACCCCATTCTCTGTCCTGTGTTCCCAAATAAAGTGTGTGTTTGGATCTTCACTAACCTTGTCCAGTGTGTATATCCTGACATAATTTTATAACTAACAATTTTATTTTCCTGTTTATTAATGTGAAGCTGCTTTGAAGCAATATGTCTTTTTATAAAGCACTATAAAAATAAAAATGATTTGACTTGACTAGATGGCTTCACTGATAAAAAAAAAAAGACACCGCTTGTGTCCATTGTAGATGGTGTAACTGTGCATTGCTTAAAGTTGTCAAACTGTGCTGCAAATTTGTGCATTATTAGGTAACACTTTATCTTAAGGTTTCATAGTTACTACATGTACTTACTATAGTAATAACAGTAAATTATGCATAATTACAAGTAACTTTAACCCTAAACAACCATAACCATAACTATGTAGTAAGTACATGTAGTTAATATTACTCAGTACTTATTTGAGCAAGTACAATGTAACTACGTCACCTTTAAAATGAAGTGTAACCCATTACTATATTATAAAATAAAATGTATATACAGACGTGGAAGCAGACGAAGACGATGGTGAAGAGAACCCAAGTGCAGTTTATTAACAGTGTCAAAACATGAAAACAAAGTATAAACAAAATCCAAAACATGAACAAAACTTGACTATGAACAAACCTTTATAATCGACACATGGAACAGCATACATACTTCAATAACCAACAAAGTAACATGGCACACAACAGGTTTAAATACAGGACTATAGGGATCACATGACAAAAACAACCAATGAGAACAAGACACATGAAACAAGGGAACAGAATATGACACATAACTAAACCAACCAATAGGAACATAACACATGAGACTAGGGAAGCACATGACATGATCACATGATGGGAAGGGAATCACATGACAAGACCAGAAACTGAAACATGACTATGAAATTACAAAATAAAAGACATGAAAACATAAACATGAAACAAAACACGAAACCAACCGTGACATATCCCCCCCTCTAAGGGTGGCTCCTGATGCCCTAACAAACAAGTCAAAACACAGAAAAAGTCCTGGAGGGTGGAGGAGTGGAGGTGGTCCAGGGGAGGGATGGCGGACCAGGCCCGTGAAGGGGGACAGGTCCTGGCCAAGCATAGATGGGAGCGTGGGCAGACCTGAGCCGTGGAGCGTGGGCGGACCTGGGCCATGGAGGGGTTCAGGGAGCCATGGCGGCTCGGGCAGTTCAAGTCAAGTCAAGTAAACTTTATATATATAGCGCTTTTTACAATGATGATTGTTTCAAAGCAGCTTCACAGTGTTAAACAGGAAAGTAATGCAACAGAATTTGATTCGGCTGTACAGCCGCTCTGGAAAAAAACTGGTCAGTCATCTAGCTCATTTCAATTGTCATATAGTGACAATATGGGCAGATCAGTAATTTAGTTTATATAGTTGTAAGAATCGGTTTTACTGCTAAGACAAAAGTTGAAGATCCAACCCCCTGCAATAGAACAATAAAACTCACTAATCTGGAGAGAAGATCTCACAGAAAGAGAGTAGGTCATCGGCCTGCCCAAAACCTTCTCCCCCTCTCCCTCCTCCCTTCCCTCCCCCTGATTCAAGTCACAGAATGCAGATATACCACAGATGATGCATCTTGTAAATCTATTGTTTTTCCTCTGTCATGTGTGGTATCTTTTTAAAGGTCTCAGTGCGATTGGTAAAATGGTCTCAACTTCACTGCAGTCACTGGTAGAATGAGAAAGATTGAAACATATGAGAATTCTGTTCTCCTTTTGAGTGGTCTCAGAAGATATCTGATCCTCTCCCCCAAACTAGGTGTTGTGTTGCAAATATTTACCACCCTTTGTTCTGGTTTGGGTATTTAAGGAAGGGTAGCAGAGCTGCCATTTGGGAACATTCTGTAGCCAGAGCCCCCATGCAGTGCTGTGTCAGTGTCCGAGAGGCACTCACACACACTGTGTGTACTGTGCCAGATATAATGACTCTTTGAAACTATTTTTGTAATTGTATTTTATATTTTTATGCTGAAAGTTGTGTACCATGAATTCATGTTTAATTATGTTTATTTAAGTTCTGTCTGGCCAAAATAAATGTTAATCTTGATTCATCTTGTATTTTCTGAAATCATTATTCTAGTATGGATCAATGTGGAGTCCGTTACTTCCGTAAATGTTTGGCCAGGATAGATCAAACAGAGGACCCCATGACTGAAGCATGGAGCGCAGCATGCGGGATAATCTGATTTCTGACTATCACTGTATTAGCAAGTTGCAGCTTTCGTGTCTATTAATCAAATTACGCTTTTTGTTGAGTAAGCAGGTGCGACCACTTAAAGGTAAAATATTCACTCTGCAATCCTCTGACTAATATCAGAACTGGCGGGTTTGCGAGCGTGAGCTAGTGTAATTCTCGCGAGCACTCTCTGTGTGGTTTTGGGTCCCTTGATGAACGAATATTTGAAAATAAGAGATACTAAGAAGAATCAACGATCCAAATTAAATCACAACGAATCACCAGCTGTTAAATTACAAACGTAACAAAATGAACGAAGTCACATAAAATTGGAGTCAGATCACTTTATTCATGGAGTCAGATTTAAAATTAGATATTAATAAATTAAGTGAATTTAACAGAAATGCTGAAAAGGCTTACACGCAGAATCCTTCAACCAAGCCGTTAGATTCCGTTTTTGGGCTAACGGATGGAGCTTACAAAGTGGTGACCCCGACGTGATCTCCAGGATGCGAGTGTCTTTTCAGCGAAATATTGGGATTGCAACAAGCAAGAGGTTTGATTTCCTTCTCTTTCTTCAGCTGTTATGGTAAGTCCAGTCTTATTTGCCTTTTAGAAATGTTGGGAGTATATACTGAATACTGTATGAATCCGATCAGGGCTTGAGAATTAGACAACCACATTGCTTATCAGGGACATGAAAGCAACAGCGTAGAGTAGAAATGATATCCCTTGCTTTAAATTTCTCCTTGCTTGCCTACGCAGCAAGAGAGAACTTCTAAACTGGAATAACATCATCCAAATTTTATTTTGGTACTCCAAAGAGGCCTGTAAATTAAGACCTAAATTCTGAGGAAAATGTCCAGTTACGTTTGTTTATTTGCGTTGCGGCAACCTGTGCAACACGGAGAAAAAACAAATGGTCACGCTAACGTATGAATGAAATCTTGTGATTAGATGATCTTAAACATATTAACGAAAGTACTTCACCTGAATCCTTTGTGTGTAAAATGTGAAGGTGGACTAAATTGGTTCAGGACTGAGGTCACAATTATAAATGTCTGACAAAATATAGCATTTTACTTTGGTCTTATTTCAGACCTAGCAATTGCTGCACTTTTGTGTGTTTATTAGTGTCACAAAAGATACTGAGAAAATTAACAGACCAAAAGTAATCTTTTGGTTCCCCCTCAGACCTGTGTTTGTCAAACCTTCCTTTTCATATGCAAACAGATTCTCTAAAGAATGCAATTGATAACATCTCAGCCAAAAACAAGAAAATTGTGCCCACTTTTATATTGTAGTCACAAAAATCTTTAAACTGAGCAATGATTTGACCCGTGCTCTCAGTGTTTGCAGTTTATTGAATGTCCACAGCAACTAAGTTGATAACTGGTTTCCAGTTTGATCTTGTTGCTGTGCACACAATGCACATGCCAGCACATCTGCAGCTGCAGGGCCAATCAAAGGTGTGCCTTCTAAAAGATCAGTGAGATAAGTCATTCTGGACAAATTACTCAGCAGAGACCCTCTTGAGACCAGCAAATAAAATGTTTATATATACTATATTTATAGTATAGAATATGATTTATGTTATGATCACATTATAATGTAGATTATATTATAATAGCCACAAATGGCTTTTAATCTCATTATGATTAAGCATTATTCAGAAGAGGAAAGAATGTTGAAGGAGTAGGAAAAGAATCAGAAGGTAGAAAGATGGGATGTGTAGGTAGGGAGCAAGATGGCAAGAGCACTACTAGTGTTGAAGTGATGGAAATGTGAATGAAGATGGTTAAAGAAAGAAATGTCAAGAAAGAAAACTGAAATGAAAAACTAAAAGAGAAAGAATTTCTTTACCTTCTATTTGTGCAAGAATCTTTAATGAGAAAAATTACAATGCTTAGTTAAATGATTAACCTGATTGCTGTAATTTCAGTAGGCTGAATTCATTCAAGGCCTAAGAATTTACATTTCAGTGATCTGGAACCCAGTGAGAACGGGGAGGTGCAAGTTTTCCATTGTAATAAAACCACAAACAAAGGAGCGCAAGCGTTAGAAAACTCCTCTCTGGGAGCGTCAGATTACATGGGATCTGATTGGGGAAGTTATTTTACTGGCAATGTAAAGGAAGTTGTGTGTTATCTTAACCTCAGGCCTTAACTCCACAGGGTTTACACACCACAGAGATCCAAATGGTCAAGTGTTTGAATGGCACCATAAATACCAAATCCTAAACAAACGGCACAGCACCACATCAGGTGATCTGATGCTCTAAACACAGATCTGGCTTGAGTAAACAGTGCCATTTAAAGAGATCCCCCCCCCCCAGGTAACCTGGGTGTGATAATGCTATCAACAAAGCAGATTGTGGAAATCTCAACTACAACAGTAACTTATGGTGCAACCTGTCTGACTTGCGCTGAAACACCAGCATTCAGATCTGACCATTATAAATCAGTTTATTTGACCTTTTTCTTTACAGAAACCTGATCATGATGATGATCAATGTCTTTGTAAACTAAAACAAACTTTCCCATAATGGCATAAAACCTTAACAGGTTAAAGCCCTCTACAACAACTGTCTGGCTAAGACCATTAAAGAGAAAAAATAAGATAGCAATATCTATGTTAGTGAAATGTGTGTAAAGGTTCAATATTAGACTGTGTTTCTCTCTCTGTGTTTGTTTTCCTTTCAGGCTGATGGCTGCCACTCTTCAGATTCCACAAGGGTCTGGGCTGGCCTGCATCGGCCAGGACACACACACAACTTAACATAGGAGATGGGAGTGAAGAGACTCCATGAGGCCATTTACACCCAAAAGCACACATAGCTACATGGCTTCCCAGTGTAAAAACTGGAACTAAATTATACAACACAGATTATGGTAGGATAGACACCACCCATCTCCTATGCACAACATACACAACACACACCCTTAATTCTACAACTGCACAACATCTCTACCTGGCATAGATCATAGGACTATCCAGGCCAAAATCATTCACCTTCATACATATAGGACAAGGGGAATTATTTTCATAATTCCTTTTTAGTTATGTTGAACAAGTTCACGGCTTACAGCCATGTCAACTTCCTGTATGTAAACCATGGAAGGTGCATAAAACATGTGCATGGCGATCGTCACACATCAATTGATTGACAATTAATTGATCAGCAAATTAATGGACAAAATGTTTATTATGTCCAGTCCTTAGCATTGTTTCAAACTGGGAGGGCCCCCTAGTTTCCAGCATATGACTAATGACAATGAAATTATATCTAAAGAGATAGATCTGTAATGCAGGCATTTCTATCAATTAGTTAAACAATTCTCAGTCAGACCTGCATCACTGAGTGTGACTTAGCCTGTACATCAAATGCACAGAAGATGAGTGCTAAAGCTAAACTAGAGATTTTAAATCTCTGTTTCAGTAAATCTCATTTTCTTAGTAATCAGATTGAAACATTAGATTTCAGTAATGAGTTGCAATTAAAACAACTGATATAGACAATTTTATAATGGCAATTATTAAATTGTTTATTTCCATGTTTAATTATGTGATATATCTTAATTATGAATACTGCTGGTAAATATACTAGTTATATTGATGTTTTGTTATCCTTCCTTTAATTCATCCAGACCACGTTAAAATTCCACTTCCATGTCACAGTGGTAGTGAAGAATCTGGTGATCAAATGAGACCTACCCACGAGATATAGGACACTGAGAAATGAGACCTTATTTACCATTCGCACTTCTGACATGAGTTTATCATGTGTTGTTATTTTTATGTTCTTGTGTTTATCCTCAACTCTCTTTTCCCATCTCACAATAACCAAAAATGCATCAGTGTTCAATCATTGCATGGTTATTCAGAAGTTGTTCAGGTGTCTCACACACAATGGAGCATCATCAGTGAAATGATTCCTTCACCCATGGAGATCTGACCTGCCTGGCAAACCTAACCTTCTGCTTGAAGGTGACCGAGGACTTCTCAAAGGGTCAGCTAGAGCTAAGCATTCTGGGGAGGACACAGATGCTTCATCAAAGTGTAAAGACACTTTCCACTGACACTTTCTGCTCATGCTAACTAACACAACAGACTTGGGACAAGAAGTCATTCTACGGACTGAAAACCATCCCAGTCAAGTGCAGGTGGAAGCAAACCTGACCAACGGGATCATGTCCAATTGCTACAGCACCCAGTCAGCACAGTACGCCTACACCTAAAGGTGTGTCACAGAGGTGTATTTTGCAGTGGTTCATCTTCATGTTCAGCCTGTCCTAATGTTGTTATTTCAGGTGACTACTTGAATCCTGCATACATTGACTCCACCATGAACACTCCGGGAACAACATCCAAACTGTGGGAACAGGGAATATCCAAATATGTCCCCTTGGGAACTCATCTGAATTTGTCCCAAGGGGCCAGGGGTCGTCTGTAAGAATCGGTTTTACTGCTAAGACAAAAGTTGAAGATCCAACCCCCTGCAATAGAACAATAAAACTCACTAATCTGGAGAGAAGATCTCACAGAAAGAGAGTAGGTCATCGGCCTGCCCAAAACCTTCTCCCCCTCTCCCTCCTCCCTTCCCTCCCCCTGATTCAAGTCACAGAATGCAGATATACCACAGATGATGCATCTTGTAAATCTATTGTTTTTCCTCTGTCATGTGTGGTATCTTTTTAAAGGTCTCAGTGCGATTGGTAAAATGGTCTCAACTTCACTGCAGTCACTGGTAGAATGAGAAAGATTGAAACATATGAGAATTCTGTTCTCCTTTTGAGTGGTCTCAGAAGATATCTGATCCTCTCCCCCAAACTAGGTGTTGTGTTGCAAATATTTACCACCCTTTGTTCTGGTTTGGGTATTTAAGGAAGGGTAGCAGAGCTGCCATTTGGGAACATTCTGTAGCCAGAGCCCCCATGCAGTGCTGTGTCAGTGTCCGAGAGGCACTCACACACACTGTGTGTACTGTGCCAGATATAATGACTCTTTGAAACTATTTTTGTAATTGTATTTTATATTTTTATGCTGAAAGTTGTGTACCATGAATTCATGTTTAATTATGTTTATTTAAGTTCTGTCTGGCCAAAATAAATGTTAATCTTGATTCATCTTGTATTTTCTGAAATCATTATTCTAGTATGGATCAATGTGGAGTCCGTTACTTCCGTAAATGTTTGGCCAGGATAGATCAAACAGAGGACCCCATGACTGAAGCATGGAGCGCAGCATGCGGGATAATCTGATTTCTGACTATCACTGTATTAGCAAGTTGCAGCTTTCGTGTCTATTAATCAAATTACGCTTTTTGTTGAGTAAGCAGGTGCGACCACTTAAAGGTAAAATATTCACTCTGCAATCCTCTGACTAATATCAGAACTGGCGGGTTTGCGAGCGTGAGCTAGTGTAATTCTCGCGAGCACTCAGTCTCTGTGTGGTTTTGGGTCCCTTGATGAACGAATATTTGAAAATAAGAGATACTAAGAAGAATCAACGATCCAAATTAAATCACAACGAATCACCAGCTGTTAAATTACAAACGTAACAAAATGAACGAAGTCACATAAAATTGGAGTCAGATCACTTTATTCATGGAGTCAGATTTAAAATTAGATATTAATAAATTAAGTGAATTTAACAGAAATGCTGAAAAGGCTTACACGCAGAATCCTTCAACCAAGCCGTTAGATTCCGTTTTTGGGCTAACGGATGGAGCTTACATAGTTAATTTAGTTTAGTAATTAAATTTATTTGGATATTTAGTTGAAAATTTAGTGTCCCCAAATGAGCAAGCCAAGCCCAAGGCGACAGTGGCAAGGAACCAAAACTCCATCAGGTGGCATAATGGAGAAAAATAAACCTTGGGAGAAACCAGGCTCAGTCGGGGTGCCAGTTCTCCTCTGGCCAATTAACAAACAGTGTATGATTATTATTTTGGCAACCTTACAGGTCAGAAGTCATATTAGATCGGAATATTCGAAAGATCGGAGGCATCACGCCGGAGACGGATTTATTGATGACGTTTCGATTAAACAGTTATTAAATAGGAATATTTGAAGGATCGGAGTCATCACGCCGGAGACGGATCCATTGAGGATGCCATGTCGATGAGGCAATTTCAGAGGGGAGACTAATTGTCATGGTCTCTGCAGACACTTCAGGGATGCGTTGGTCCTGTCTGGGTGCAGGTCCACCATCTGATCTGGATACGGCCCGGATCCGGCTGACTGCAGTAAACCTCGGGATAAACAGAGAGACTAACATTAGCGTAGATGCCATCCTTTTTAAGTCAAGTCAAGTCAACTTTATTTATATAGCGCTTTTCTACAATGCAGATTGTTTCAAAGCAGCTTCACAGTGTTAAACAGGAAAATAATGCAACCGAATTTGATTCGGCTGTACAGCCGCTCTGGAGAAAACGGTGATGTCATCTAGCTCATTTCAATTATCATATATATTCAAGTAGTGTAGTTGATATAGTTAATTTAGTTTAGTAATTAAATTTATTTGGATATTTATTTGAAAATTTTGTGTCCCCAACTGAGCAAGCCAAAGGCGACAGTGGCAAGGAACCAAAACTCCATCAGGTGGCCTAATGGAGAAAAATAAACCTTGGAAGAAACCAGGCTCAGACGGGGTGCCAGTTCTCCTCTGCCAATTAACAAACAGTGTATGATTATTATTTTGGCAGCCTTATAGGTCAGAAGTAATATTAGATCGGAATATTCGAAATATCGGAGTCATCACGCCGGAGATGGATCCATTGAGGGTGCCATGTCGATGAGCAATTTCAGAGGGTAGACTAATTTACACGGTCTTTGCAGACACTTCAGGGATGCGTTGGTAATGTCTGGGCGCTGGTCCACCATCTGATCTGGATACGGCCCTGATCCGGCTGACTGCGGTAAACCTCGGGATAAACTAACATTTACTAACATTTACTAAAGAGACTAACATTAGCGTAGATGCCATTCCTCTTATGATGTAACGAGTACATCAGGTGTTATGGGAAGTGTTCCCGGTTCCGGCTGACCTAGTTAATGCAGCCTAACAATTTGAATAAAATATTAATTAAAAATGTTTTATGTGTATGCCATAGTAAAGAGATGCGTTTTTAGTCTAGATTTAAACTGACAGAGTGTGTCTGCTTCACGAACAATGCTAGAAAGGCTGTTCCAGAGTTTAGGTGCTAAATAGGAAAAGGATCGACAACCTGCAGTTGATTTTGATATTCTAGGTATTATCAACTGGCCAGAGTTTTGAGACCGCAATAGACGTGATGGAGTTGTAATGCGTTAAGAGCTCGCTCAAGTACTGAGGAGCTAAACCATTTAGTGATTTGTAAGTAATTAGCAAGATTTTAAAATGTATGCGATGTTTAATAGGGAGCCAGTGCAGTGTTGACAGAACCGGGCTAATATGGTCATACTTCCTGGTTCTAGTAAGAACTGGAGCTGCTGCGTTTTGGACCAGCTGCAGTTTATTTATTAAGCGAGCAGGGCAACCACCCAGTAGAGCATTACAATAATCTAGCCTTGAGGTCATGAACGCATGAACTAACTGTTCAGCATTTTGCATTGAAAGCATATGCCATAATTTAGATATATTTTTAAGATGGTAGAATGCAGTTTTACAGATGCTAGAAACGTGGCTTTCAAATGAGAGATTGGTATCAAAGAGCACACCCAGGTTCCTAACTGACGCCGAGGACTTGACAGAGCAGCCATCAAGTGTTAGACAGTATTCTAGGTTACTACATGTGGAGTTTTTTTGTCCAATAATTAAAAATTCAGTTTTTTCTGAATTAAGTTGCAGGAAATTACTAGTCATCCAATATTTTATATTAGCTATGCATTCTGTTAATCTTGTGAATTGGTAAGTTTCGTCAGGGCATGAAGAAATATAGAGCTGAGTATCGTCAGCATAACAATGAAAACTAACGCCATGCTTCCTAATGATATCTTCCAGTGGTATCATGTACAGGGTGAAAAGCAACGGTCCTAGCACTGAGCCCTGCGGTACTCCATATTGAACTTGTGATCGGTGTGACATCTCTTCATTTACTGTTACAAACTGATAACTGTCAGATAAGTATGATTTAAACCATGCCAATGCAATTCCACTAATGCCAACATAATTTTCGAGTTAGCAGCGCTAAGATCGAGTAACACTAATAGAGAGATACAACCACGATCGGATGATAAGAGTAAATCATTTGTAACTCTAATGAGAGCAGTCTCAGTACTATGATACGGTCTAAATCCTGACTGGAAAACCTCACAGATACCATTTTTTCTAAAAAGGAGCATAATTGTGAGGACACTGCCTTTTCTAGTATTTTTGACAGAAAGGGTAGATTTGAGATTGGCCTGTAATTGACTAATTCTGTAGGATCAAGTTGCGTTTTTTTAATAAGTGGTTTCATAATAGTCAACTTAAAAGTTTTCGGTACATATCCTAAAGCCAAGGATGAATTAATGATATTAAGAAGAGGATCTATGACCTCTGGAAGCATCTCTTTTAGTAGTTTAGTTGGTATAGGGTCGAGCATACATTGTTGTTGATTTAGATGATTTAACGAGTTTAGCCAATTCTTTTTCTCCTATAGCAGTGAATGAATGTAATTTTTCCTCAGTGACACTACAATGCTCTGTCTGATGTGATACAGTAGTAGACGGCTGCATGGTTATAAATTTTTTCCTAATATTATCAATCTTACAAGTAAAGAAGTTCATAAAGTCATTACTGCTGTGCTGTTGGCAGACATCAGAAGTTGAAGCTTTATTTTTGGTTAATTTAGCCACTGTATCGAATAAATACCTAGGGTTGTGTTTGTTTTCTTCTAAGAGAGTCGAGAAATAAGCAGATCTAGCAGTTTTTACGGCCTTTCTGTATGAAATCATGCTCTCTTTCCTCGAAATGTGAAAAACTTCCAGTTTTGTTTTCTTCCAGCTGCGCTCCATTTTTCTGGCTGCTGTTTTAAGGGCCCGGGTGTGCTCGTTGTACCACGGCGTTGGACTATTTTCTTTAATCTTCTTTAAGCGCAGAGGAGCAACTGTGTCTAAAGTGCTGGAAAAGAGAGAGTCAATAGTTTCTGTTGCAACATCAAGTTCCTCTGGGCTATCTGGGATGATGAGGAGATGAAACTGATGAGGAAGATTATTTACAATGCAATCTTTTATCACAGCAGTGATAGTCCTGCCATATTTGAAGCAAGGGGACCGCTTTGCAGCCTTAGCTAAATTAAGTATACATGATACTAGGTAATGATCTGAGATCATCGCTCTGCTGCAGAATTTCAACGGTATCAACATTTATTCCATGTGACAATATAAGGTCTAAAGTATAATTACGGCGATGAGTGGGTCCTGACACGTGTTGTCTAACTCCAATAGAGTTTAGAATGTCTCTAAATGCCAATCCCAATGCGTCTTTTTCATTGTCTACATGGACATTAAAATCACCAACAATTAGGACTTTATCTGCAGCCAGTACTAACTCTGATAGAAAATCAGCAAATTCTTTGGTAAAGTCTGTATTGTGCCCTGGTGGCCTGTATACAGTAGCCAACACAAATGTCAAACGGGATATATCAATTTCACAACATAACGTTACATAAAGCACCAAAACTTCAAAGGAATTATATTTGAAACTAGACTTCTGAGTAATACCGATGATATTATTATAAATTACAGCAACCCCTTCCCCTTTACCTTTCAGACGCGGCTCGTGTTTATAACAATAATCTTGTGGGGTGAACTCATTTAAAGTAATGTAGTCGTCAGGTTTTAGCCAGGTTTCTGTCAAACACAGCACATCTAGATTATTATCTGTAATCATATCATTAACAATAAGCATTTTTGAGGAAAGGGACAGAATATTCAGCAGCCCAAGCTTTATCATTTGATCATCTGTATTATATCTGTTGTTTATTTGTTGGGCATCAATTAAATTTTTACCATTCAATGGTTTTGATGTTTTTTTGTATTTATTAATTCGTGGAACAGACACAGTCTCTATGTGATAATATCTAGGTGAAAGAGGCTCTATGAATGCCATCTTTTTTCAACAGGTCAGGTCTGCCCCAAAAGCTTTTCCAATTGTCTATGAACCCTATGCTATTTTGTGGACACCACTTAGACAACCAGTCATTGAGTGATGATAGTCTGCTAAGTATCTCATCACTCCTTTTAATGGGGAAGGGACCAGAACAAAAATTTTTACGTGACAACGTACTTGCGAGTTCACACACCTCTTTAATGTTAATTTTGGTGATCTCTGACTGGCGAAGTCGAACATCATTAGTGCCGACGTGAATAATAATCTTAGAGAATTTACGATTAGCATTAGCCAGCACTTTTAAATTTGCTTTGATGTCAGGCGCTCTGGCTTCCGGTAAACGTGACTATGGTGGCTGGTGTCTCTGTTTTCACGTTCCGTGTAATAGAATCGCCAACAGCTAGGGCACTTTCAACAGAATTGTCAGTGAGTGCGTCACTGAGTGGAGAGAACCTGTTTGATGTTCTAATCGGAACGGAAGAGTGTTTTTTTGATCCGCGACTATGCTGTCCCACAGTCACCCAGTTGCCCTGCTGCACGGGCTCTACAGCCAGAACCGAACAATGTAGAGAGTTCACTGAGCTAGTCACATCCAAAGCAGTGTCTAAAGCTATTACATTCTCACTACTCTCAGATAAAGTCTGGATGCATGTCTCTAATTCTGAAATCTATCTCCTTACATTTATCACATGTGAAGCCCTGTTCGCCAACAGAGAAATACATACTAAACATGTAACATGCAGTGCAAGTGACAATGACAGGAGAAGAAGACATGGCTTACCGTATTTGTTGATTAATCCAACTCACCACAGTTGTTTGATGGAATCTATTTACTAATCCAACTTAACACAGTTGTTTGATGAATTTAGAAAACAGCAGACCCGGTGGCAAGCTAAGAGATGGCAAGCTGACAGGCTAGCGAAATGCTAATGCATGATAGTGATTTAGATTAAAAGCTAGCGATGTAAGATTTAATGTGGTAGGCAATATTAGACAATATATGGTGATGGGTAAGGTATATTTAGCAGTTTAAACAACAGGAAATTATATCAAATACAGATTCAAAAGGAAGCAGAGCGGACGCGAGCACAGCAGCACCAGCAGCACCAGCAGCAGGACAAACAGGATGCAGACAGGAGCAATCGATCAGTCTTAAATTACAATCCTATAGACCTATCAAGTTCAGGCAGTACATGGGACCATGGCAGTGCAGGCACTTCCTGGGACCATGGCAGTGCAGACAGTTCAAGGGGCCAGAGAGGCACATACTTCATGGCCTTAGCCAGGTACCTAATCACAAAGTCAGCAAAACTCCTACATACTCTTCAATAGTCTGTTCGCCTTGAAGGAGGGCCAACAGACCATAAACTGCTGGGTTCATTGTAGGGTTTGAGTATTCTATAACGATTAGTCCATTGGAGGTGGGCCAAGTGCAGTTTCATTTACAGCGTGAACAAATACAAAACAAACAAAGACTTGACTTGACTTGACTCGACTCGACTTGACTCACGAACAGACTTGACTCACGAACAGACTTGACTATAAACAGACTTGACTATAAACACTCACCAACAGCGGGTTACAACAAACAATACTCGACCAGGGAACAAGGCAAACATGAGGGCTTAAATACACAAAGACTAATGACTAACAAGACACACCTGAAAACAACGATCAAACAATGAACCAATGAGAACATGACACATGAACCAAGGGAAGCACATGACAAGATCACATGAGGGCACAAGGGAATCACATGACAAACCAGGAAACATGACAATGGGAAAACAAGATAAGAACATGAAACCTGAACATAAAACAGAACCAACACACTACATTACACACAGGTGTTTGCATGTCAGCTATATTTTACGGATTCAGACCTGCACCTCCACAAGTTTTAAATAAGTCTCTTAAGCTCGTCAAAGCTGCATTTAAAATAAAATAAAAATACAGTAAAAACAGCTAAATTGTTAAATATGATTGCTGTTAGGATCACAGGAACATAACACGAGACTAGGGAAGCACATGACATGATCACACGATGGGAAGGGAATCAAATGACAAGACCAGGAACTGAAACATGAGTATGAAATTACAAAATAAAAGACATTAAAACATAAACGTGAAATAAAACCAGAAACCAACCGTGACATATCCCCCCTCCCCCCTCTAAGGGCAGCTCCTGACGCCCTAACAAACAAGTCAAAACACAGAAAAAGTCCTGGAGGGTGGAGGAGCGGAGGTGGTCCAGGGGGAGGGTCCAGGGACAAACACAGAGAACATATGACACTCAAGAGTAGGGGAAATTAGGATATCATCCATTATGACAACTTCACAATTTCATTTATTGTCATGTATCTCCGTCATCTATATACTCACTATTTCTGATGGTCACAGGAGCTCAACAGTCAAAACTGGTCTCACGTCAATGAAAGGTCCCTCTTTTTACACCTGTTTTCTGTTTTCTAGATGTGTATATATAGGGCTGTCTGTGAAGCCTGTTAAATATCAATGTAAAATTCATGACCACTTCATATGAATGCAAATATACTAACTTGATGGATCTCTTATAATTCACTAATTATTAATGTATTATTCAAAATGGAAGCTGGCTCTTAATTATTTAATAATATTTGATCCAGATTTGGGTAGAATATCAGAAATGATATGGAGAATATCATAGACTAGCTGGCAAAAACCTATTCTTTAACATGATCCATTTTCCATATGTAATGAACATTAAAACTGAAATGGACTCATGGATTCAAGTAAAAAACAAACAAACAAAAAAAAAAAAAAACATACACATGTAATTATGTGACCAGGTAGTCATCCAGCAGAACGGGTCATCTGAAAATCAGCTGCTATATAATTTCCTAGTTGTTTAGTAGCTGAAATTATGACAGTTATGATTTTTGAATCTGACATACGATTCTAAGGCATTGTGCAAGTATTGTACATTTAACAAACTAAACAGGTTTAGTGTAAGTTGTAGTCCCCTTGTTGCCAAGGTGCTTTAAATAAAAAAAACTGATGGTCGTTCAGGTTGTTAACTGACTCTTACTTTTCCATAGTCTTGCTTTATTCCCCTGTTTCTGTTTCATTCATTCACTTTTTACTTCCATTTCATGCTTAGGTTCAGATAATGAAGAGAAGGATGAAAACAAAGTATTTATTTACAAAACAAACTCAAATAATCTAGTATGAGAAGTAGGTAACGTGCAGCGTGTAGCAAGACACAAACAATACCAGACACTGAAGTAAGCACAAAGAGGAACTTAAATACACAGTGATGATGAGACAATGAATAGCTGTGATGATTAATGAGTGTCCATGACAACTAAAGACTGGCGGGAAACTAGGAACAAAGGAAACATTTGAAACAGGTGACTGACAAATACAAACTAAAAGTCCATGAAAACAAAACTAAGCACAAATAGTGACAGAATGGCCTGTCCCGGGAAGGTGCGTCCTCGCACCCATAATCGGTGACTTGAGGGAAGAAGGGTGTAGGTCTAGGAGATGGTCGGTGGACGGTGGCACGATCCAGGGAATGAATGGCTTACGAGATCCCAGAGCGACGCAAAAGATGGCCATGATGGAGGCGACCCACGGCGGCAGTGATGGAGGGAGGAGCCAAGGTAGTCCTTTGAGCCCGACCGACTGAGGTGACACAGGGAGATGTTGAGGCCCAGGTGACGTCTGATGGGCCGAGAGACCCGGTGATACTGACGGACAGGGAAAACAAAGCGGAGTCCAGGTGAAGAATTGGCTAAACTCGTTAAATCATCTAAATCAACAACATGTATGCTCGACCCTATACCGACTAAACTACTAAAAGAGATGCTTCCAGAGGTCATAGATCCTCTTCTTAATATCATTAATTCATCCTTGACTTTAGGATATGTACCGAAAACTTTTAAGTTGGCTATTATTAAACCACTTATTAAAAAACCGCAACTTGACCCTACAGGATTAGTCAATTACAGGCCAATCTCAAATCTACCCTTTCTGTCAAAAATACTAGAAAAGGCAGTGTCCTCACAATTATGCTCCTTTTTAGAAAAAAATGGTATCTGTGAGGTTTCCAGTCAGGATTTAGACCACATCATAGTACTGAGACTGCTCTCATTAGAGTTACAAATGATTTACTCTTATCATCCGATCGTGGTTGTATCTCTCTGTTAGTGTTACTCGATCTTAGCGCTGCATTCGATACCATCGACCACAACATTCTTTTGAATAGACTCGAAAATGATGTTGGCATTAGTGGAATTGCATTGGCATGGTTTAAATCATACTTATCTGACCGTTTTCAGTTTGTAGCAGTAAATGAAGAGATCTCACACCGATCACAAGTTCAGTATGGAGTACCGCAGGGCTCAGTGCTAGGACCGTTGCTTTTCACCCTGTACATGCTACCACTGGGAGATATCATTAGGAAGCATGGCGTTAGTTTTCATTGTTATGCTGACGATACTCAGCTCTATATTTCTTCACGCCCTGACGAAACTTACCAATTCATAAGATTAACGGAATGCATAGCTTATATAAAAAATTGGATGACTAGTAATTTCCTGCAACTTAATTCAGAAAAAACTGAATTTTTAATTATTGGACAAAAAAACTCCACATGTAGTAACCTAGAATACTGTCTAACACTTGATGGCTGCTCTGTCAAGTCCTCGTCGTCAGTTAGGAACCTGGGTGTGCTCTTTGATACCAATCTCTCATTTGAAAGCCACGTTTCTAGCATCTGTAAAACTGCATTCTACCATCTTAAAAATATATCTAAATTACGGCATATGCTTTTAATGCAAAATGCTGAACAGTTATTTCATGCATTCATGACCTCAAGGCTAGATTATTGTAATGCTCTACTGGGTGGTTGCCCTGCTCGCTTAATAAATAAACTGCAGCTGGTCCAAAACGCAGCAGCTCGAGTTCTTACTAGAACCAGGAAGTATGACCATATTAGCCCGGTTCTGTCAACACTGCACTGGCTCCCTATTAAACATTGCATACATTTTAAAATCTTGCTAATTACTTACAAATCACTAAATGGTTTAGCTCCCCAGTACTTGAGCGAGCTCTTAACGCATTATACTCCATCACGTCTATTGCTGTCTCAAAACTCTGGCCAGTTGATAATACCTAGAATATCAAAATCAACTGCAGGCGGTCCATCCTTTTCCTATTTAGCACCCAAACTCTGCAACAGCCTTCCTAGCATTGTTCGGGAAGCAGACACACTCTGTCAGTTTAAATCTAGACTAAAAACGCATCTCTTTACTATGGCATACACATAAAACATTTTAATTTATATTTTATTCAAATTGTTAGGCTGCATTAACTAGGTCAGCCGGAACCGGGAACACTTCCCATAACACCTGATGTACTCGTTACATCATAAGAGGAATGGCATCTACGCTAATGTTAGTCTCTCTGTTTATCCCGAGGTTTACTGCAGTCAGCCGGATCCGGGCCGTATCCAGATCAGATGGTGGACCAGCGCCCAGACATTACCAACGCATCCCTGAAGTGTCTGCAGAGACCGTGTCAATTAGTCTACCCTCTGAAATTGCTCATCGACATGGCATCCTCAATGGATCCATCTCTGGCGTGATGACTCCGATATTTCGAATATTCCTATTTAATAATTGTTTAATTGACACGCCATCCTCAATAAACCCGGTGTGATGCCTCCGATCTTTCGAATAATCCGATCTAATATTACTTCTGACCTATAAGGCTGCCAAAATAATAAACATACACTGTTTGTTAATTGGCCAGAGGAGAACTGGCACCCCGACTGAGCCTGGTTTCTCCCAAGGTTTATTTTTCTCCATTAGGACACCTGATGGAGTTTTGGTTCCTTGCCACTGTCGCCTCTGGCTTGCTCAGTTGGGGACACAAAATTTTCAAATAAATATCCAAATAAATTTAATTACTAAACTAAATTATATCAACTACATTACTTGAATATATATGATAATTGAAATGAGCTGATGACATCACCGTTTTCTCCAGAGCGGCTGTACAGCTGAATCAAATTCTGTTAATTATTTTCCTGTTTAACACTGTGAAGCTGCTTTGAAACAATCTGCATTGTAAAAAGCGCTATATAAATAAAGTTGACTTGACTTGACTTGAAAAGTGGCAGAGGTGGAACCAAGTTGCCAAAAGACCAAGGTGGCGCCTGTTTAAGTGAAGACTGAGGGATGGAGGAGCCCAATGGAGCCGTAGGGGTGGAGGGATGGAGCATAGCAGACAGCCCAGAAGTCTGTGGTGATGGTGAAGTGATGACTGACCAGGGTTGAGCCAGTGATGGTGAGGGGCTGAAGGTAGCCAGCGAATGCAGACCCGAGGTGACTGGTTTCGGTGGAGCGTGCAGAAGAGGAAGACTGGGTGTGGATGAAGGCTCTGTGATGGACAGGTATGGTGGCAATGATAAACTCTCTGTGATGGACAGGACTGGTGGTGATAACAAACTAGGGCTGGACGGGACCAGCGGTGATGATGAAGACAGAGGTGACAAACATACATTTATCCAAGAAGGGATCAGCAGCATAGAAGGTTTGTCAGTGGGCAGGGTGGGTTGCACAACAACTGACTCCCAGTCGATCAGGCTTTCCTCCTCATATATCACCACCAATATTCCCACCGGCACGGATTTAGCGGCAGGCTCACACACCTGGTCAGCTGTGACCTCAGGCGTAGCTTCCGGGACAGACTTGGCAGCTGGCTCTGGCTCCACTGTGGGCTTTAGCTCAGGCTAATGTGGGTAATGGTTGGGTCTCTCTGTCTGAGGTGGGATCTGGCTCCGCATCCACAGTGGGCGTGGGCGCTGGGTCTGTCTCTGGGGTGGTGACGGATGGTAAGTGGGACCTGATTTGGCTGCTGGATCCTCTTCTACTTCTCCCACAGCAAAAGAAGACCTGTGGACCCACAGGGCGAAGCTGATGTACTCAGCCAGCATCCAGCAGCAGTTTCCCTGGGGCATCACCAGCCGGATCTCATCATCCGATCCGCTCCAAAATCCCTCCATGAGCGTTAGGTCACTGCAGGTGGTGAGATGGCAGATGCTCATGAACTTCTCTACATACTCCTCAAGGTTTAGGTTTATTTAAGGTTTGACAAGGCAGGATATTGCAGCACAAAACCCTGAAATGTGTCAAACATAACACATACTCAGAAACAACCATTATATATCTGGTTTAAAACAAGCTAAAAGCAAGTAAAATCAAATAATTCTGACATAATAATATTATCATTAAATTCTGCGAAGTAATACAGACGAAATACACAAAATAGTAGAAAAAGACTTCATACAATCAAACACCAAAAAGTTCACTTTAGAATAGGGGGTCAAATTGCCTTTATTAGTACTGTATTAATGGTAGTTAGGCTTAATTATTGGCTTATTCTGGTTAATAAACTTAAATATCACTCAATAAGTGCCATAATTAATGAGGATAAAACTTTCACTTTAGAATAGAGGGTCAAATTGTCTTTATTACACTATTTTAGCAATTTATAACGGCAAAATCAGCAGTAATTAAACATAATTACTAGCTTATTGTTCAGTTAACTTAACAGAATGGCACAGAAATATAATTACATCACTACACAAAAATAATATATGGCTTATTAAGTTGTTAATAATGGCTAATATGCCCTTACTATAATGTTAAGTTAATCATTAATTACTAGTGTGTTTGTGCTTAACTAATGCTTAGTTGTGAACAAGTTAATCATTAATTAATGCAAAAATGCATTATTCTGGACCCTTAAAATAAAGTGTTACCGTTAATTTTATTAACTAATCTAAATATTTAATTAATTAGTTAATTAATTAGTTAATGAATTGCTCATATTCCCCTTGAGGTAATTTGCTACAGTATCACACAGTTTATATGAGATAAATGTACACAATATATGTTTTAAAATGCTGCCACTAGAAGGATTCATGGGCTGCATCCGGCTGCATACAAAGGAAGGAAGGCAACAAGGCACATTTGATTCTTATGATCGTGTCAGTTCCTGTCTACTCAGGTACCTTCATCTGATGGATTATGTAATGCACTATAGTATTTTATGTGAAATCTGTCAACTCCGACTGTCCAAAATCTGCAGACTGGCTCTGACTTTCATCAACTCCTCCAGACTGCAAATCAGGGCAAAAAATATGAGCAAAAGTGTATTCCAGCCTTAACTACTCACCTCACAACCAAAACTCTGCCTGTTATCTGTTCACTCGGTGAGAAGAAATAGCCCTCAGTCTTGATCATGACATATCAAAAAGACAAGGCTGTGTTTTGACAGACCTCTGAGCAATAAATACATTTTTATCAGAAGGTCAAATAGAGGAAAGGAAGATAAAGATATGACAGAGTCAAGCGTCTGCAGGGTCATCTTCTGTACTTACCCCCATAAAGTTCATGCATTAGCCCATGCAAAGGAGAAAAGTAGCTTAGCTTCTATTGAAAAAGTGAGCAGTGATATAAAAAAATGAAGAGTTGACTGTTGACTTTGTAAGAACAACGGCAGCATGCCAGCTGCCCACGGATGACACAGCATCATGGGAAATTAAAGCTTGACAAACAGATGAGGTGTCAGAGCACAGAAAACATTATTTTTCATTCTACTCTACTCAACAGGGGAGAGGAGTTTTAAGCAGGAAGGGGAAAACAAAGGAGAAGATAGTAGGAGAGATGGATGGAGGAAAGACAGAAGTATTATGTTGTCTTTGTAATAGAATGCCACTCTTTTCCCAGGAGAGATGCTGAGGTGTCATTTTAGGCTGCTATTGGTTAACAGTGTGGCTTTACCTTGCTTCAGTGTCACATATGACACAGGTCTATAGGGTGTGTGTGTGTTTTTATCAGGTTTATTAGGACAGACAAGATAATACGCATTGTTCTGAGAGCTCCTTCGTGACGGTAGGAGGGGTGTTGGCTTTGATGATTTGGCCCACCGTAGGGGCTCTCTCACTGCCCTCAGAGAGGTGGTGGTCCGCTTTAAGTGGCCAGGCAAGGTGTTGTGTGATAAAGTTGCACTGTAAGCCCAGGCCTCTGACCCACAAGAACTGCTGCATATTGATTTTTTCTGTTTCTCATATATGTGGATTCTAATAGAGAAATTCTCCAGACAAAGAAGCAATGAGTAAATACCAGTTCAGTGGGGCATGTAAGCCACGAAACAGCTTAGTGGAAGAATAAAAATCAAACTCCTCAGCATAAAGGGACCATATGACAATGGGGGATACTGAGCTTATTCTAATAGGCAACCCAAGGCACATACATTAAATCTGATTCCAATTGAACAATGGACTGCCTGACCTGCTCCTGTAGGTTTTATTTTTTGTTACAGGGCAAACTGTAAATAATGGCACGCATGTAATAGATGCAATACACTTACAAATATGTTGACAAACTTGTTAGTAGTGTGTGCTTATTATTGTATTTTGACATTTTAGATCTAGAAGGAAGACACTGTGTACCTGTGAAAGGTAATTGTGACTACTTTTGCCATTTATGGACAGGAAGCGAAGTGGGAGAGAGAGTGGAGTAGGATCTGGGATTACTTTCCTTTATTTATAAAGCACAATTAATACAACAACTGTTGCCCAATGTGCTGTACAAAGATATCAAAGAACACATCCCCAAATAATACACAAAACAAGTAATACAACAATTCAGTGTAAGCACATATTTAAAATAAAACATGCCTCAGCACCCAATTGAGTTAAAAGCCCAGGATGATAAATGAGTTTTAATAAAAAAAAAATTAAAAAAAATGGATATAGTTGGAGCCATTCTGATATGCAATGGTAACATGTTCCACAATTTAGTTGCAGCAACTGAAAAGGCCCAATCAGTTTTAATGTAGACCTGCGAAGAACTGACCAGTTGATCAGAGGACCTAGTGACCTAGCAGATCAATGCCGTTTTATTAAGACTGCAAGGTATGGTGGCGCTATACAATTAAATAATAAAAAAAAACAAAAACAATAAAAGCTTGAATTTTATTCGTAAATTAATCGTCAAACAATAAAGTGCAGATAGAATCAGTGTAATATACTCATGCTTACGTGTACCTGTCAACTGTTATAGAATAGTAGATTCAAGACAAGGATTAATGAAGAGATGTTGATTCACAGACATGAGCAAATAGCAGTGCAGGTGAATATATGCAGACAGATATGACATATTTGTGGATGAATGATACTGACAGATAGTGTTTTGCAGGTGGATTGGAGATCATGGCACCGGCGATACAGGGTGCCAGGGAGGTGCCGGCAGTACAGAGAGCCACCAGGGTGGCACCGGTGGGCAGATAGAAACTAACTCCTGGTAGGTTGGCTGGCTTGAGAACGTCTTGAGAGCCGGCTGAGAGACGGGTGTCTGGAGTGCAGATCACAGCTGACCTGCCGAAACAGAGACAACATACATAACAGTCATAAGTGCAGCCATTGTTAAGTTTAAAAAAAATACATACAGCTTTTTTATATAATTTAGACAGGCTAAAAGAAAAGTTAAAGCACTTTTGTTATTATGTTGCAGTGGCAGAGAAATCAATGCATCATCTACATTTAATCATTTAGCAGACGCTTTTATCCAAATGTCATTTAAAAATAGAACCCAAAGGGAGCATATATAAGGAAACCGAAGCAAGAATGAACCTTTTAGGGACCCCACATGTAAATGGAGCTGAAGTTGCAAAAAGTTCTATTTGACAAATAGGACTTGAACTGAAGGGCCACTCCTCAAAATCCATCATGCTCCAGACAAGAAACTAAAATACTATGATCTACGGTATCAAACGCTACATTAAGTTCTAATGAGTGTAGTGGACAGCACATTCCAGGGCCCAGTTTATGGCTGGCTCTCTGTCCATAACAGTGGACAAAGGTTTGCTACATTTTGATTGGATCTTGGTGGACTAACACAAACAAACTGTCCAACGCCATCAGATAATGATGCTAGGACAACAGCCAGACACCTCTTGGAGGGCAAGAAGAAGACCAGGAAGGACAGGACTTCTCATTGATCCACATGCAGTTTCTGCCCTTCACCCATCGAGAGACTGATCACTAATGTCCTGGTCTGTGACTGCCATAAAGATTCCTCAGGACCTCAGCAGTTGATTCATCCAAATCCATTCATAACTATGTTTGGAAACCTTAAGACTGATGTAAACTACACATCCATTTCATACTTATTCAGAGAAATAAGTATTCTCAGTGACAGCTATTTGTAATGCAACATCTTACGCAGATTCAGATGTTAATGAACAAATGAATGAACGCATGACAGCATCTTTTTCCATCATGTTTGGTGTCTATTTGTTTAGAATATTGCCAAGGGTAGTTTCACAGAGGAAAGAAGGGTGGGCCACACGGTGTGCCACCTCTGATGCCAGTGGCCAATCACAGCACTGGAATGGAGAAGCGCCACATTGCAATCTCTTCCTCGTCCAAAAGGGATAAAGGTACCCTTTCAACAGACACACCTTGTTCTGAGTCTGTCCTGCGAGGATGAGACTGTGACAGATCAACCTTGTTCTGAGTCTGTCCTGCAAGGATGAGACTGAGATCACCAAGTTCTGAGTCTCCCCTCGAGAGAGACAGATAGTTCACCAAGTTCTGAATCTGTCCACCAAGGATGAGACATAACAGATACACCGTAACATTCTGAGCCTCTGGTTTATCCAGAGAGACAACAAAAGATCTGAGGACCTGAGCCTACAGCTTGTGAGGCAGCAACAGATACGACCACGTTCTGAGCCTCCAGCCTGTGAGGAAAGAGACATTAACAAACACTACGTTTAGAGTTTTAGTCCAGAGAGACAAAAGCGGATTGACCAAGTCCTGAATGTCAGGCAGAAGACACACAGAGACATTTGCAATGAGGTCAAGCTCAGAAGAGAAAACCTTCACCTTCAAGGTTCCTTCGTCTGCGTGTTCCAGATTTTAGGACCCTTTGGTGCTAAAATCTCCGTGTTCGAGGCTGTTGAAACGGATTCCAGCTCTCCCCCACTGCATTGGTCCGTCATCTGACTAATTTGCCTAATCTTCATGGTACTTTAGACCGTGATGGACTTTAGATGCAGACAGCAACAGGTCTGGGGGAAAAAAAGATCCTGGGACAAATTGTTCGGGTAATTTCGGTGGAAACGCGGCTAAATAATTACAAAGACAGAAATAGAAAAACAGACCAAGTCCATTCTATTTTGGACATGTTCCATGATAGTACAATGGTGTTCTTGAAAGCATTTCTTAGTAGTGTGTAAACGTCATTAGGTATTTCCATGTGATACCATCACTGTACTGTATTTTATTGTTAGTGTATAACTGGAGCTAATGTACAGTCCTCAGGCCTCTGCATACTGTGAGTGTGAATTGAAGAATGAATGGATGAATAAGTCCCTCTCTCCTCTTCCCTCATTCAGGGATTAGAGGAGGGGACCCAGAGCGCACATTAATCTGTCCACAGACAATATCCATCTGTTGCCTAAGCAGGTACTGAAGGTCTTGGCAGCAGAGTGACTATGTATGTGTGTATGTGTTGCTCTAGTGTGGTATTTATCAAGCAGCCAGAAGGAGAAGTCCCTGTTTGACCAAGCACATTACTCCAAACTTCTGTGTTGTACAAAAAAAAGCTATTACTAGCATCGGTAAATGGTTTCTGACGGCGGCAGCAGAAATTGATACAATCATGATATCTTAAAAGTACACAAACTTGAAAGCTCTTAATAACACAACCTTGATAATATAATATCTATACATCTCACATCTAGGATATCAGAAATCCATCACATTTACCATGTAAATATGGTACAATGCTTTTACTTACAGTTTCTCTTGATTTAAAGGTCTTTCTCTTTTTCTTTTTCTCTCAGTATCTTTATACGGATCTCCCTCCTATTACGGTGATATTTTCTGTAATTACTGTAAAGATGTTTATATGCCTCTTAAAGGTGAAGTGTAATTTCCATGCCACTATAGAAGCAACAAACGGAATTTGAATCTGTTTATTTGAGGGGCCGGACTGGGTACAACATTGCTTTAACCACTGTAAAATGCAGGACTAATGGTTTGTCTAAACATGGCAGACAGGAACAAAGTTTAAAACAGGTTCAAAAACAGCCATTATAGAAGCAGTCAATTTGGAGCTGCTAGTGGGTGTAACGTCTTGTTGCAGCCTGCAGTGGACATCCAGCCCGGCCCACATCCTAGTGTGACGTCAGAAGCCATGCCCATGTCCAAATACGTCAAATCAGTTCAGCAGAAACTCCGCCCTGCAGCCGATTCTTAAAGAGATAGTTCACCAAAAAAATGAAAATTTGATGTTTATCTGCTTACCCCCAGGGCATCCAAGATATAGGTGTCTTTGTTTCTTCAGTAGAACACAAATGAAGATTTTTAAAGATTGTTGTGTGCCAGTCGTTTTTTTTTACTCTCATAGTGTCACAGACACGCCAGGCTCCCACGTCACACAATCACAGCGCACTCCTTCCCCTGAGTACTAATCACACGCACCTGCAGTTCATCATCACGGCAATCACCCACAGTACAAAAGACACTCACACACTCTCAGTCACTGTCCGGTCTCGTTTGTATTGGGTACTTACCTTTATGCTTACTTCAAGGACTTCCTATTATACTTACCTTGTTCCCTCCAAGTCTCCATTGTGTTCCAGCGTCGTGTGTGTGTGTGTGTGTGTGTGTGTGTGTGTGTGTGTGTGTGTGTGTGTCTTCATCGTTCTCTCCATTCCAAGCCTGTCTCCAGCGATCTCCACCTGCAAATATCCAGACTGCCTCATTCAGGATCACATCACCAAACTCCCACGAACCTCAGCACCACTCACCTGCACTTCCGTATTCTCTACTGGTTTGCTCAATAAACATCACTAACCCGTACTTCTTGTCTCCGTCCCTTCTGTACCGTAACACATAGCTCTCACACTCTAAAATGTTACCATTGACATGCATTATACGACTGGCACACTGCAACGGTTGGAGTTAAAAATCTTCATTTGTGTTCTACTAGAGAAACAAAGACACCTGCATCTTGGATGCCCTGGGGATAAGCAGATTTTCATTTTTGGGTGAACTATCTCTTTAAGATTTTATTGGTCATGTCAATCACATTACTAATTGCCAGCATCAAACACTGATCCCTAAACCTTGCCATCACTGTAACCCTAACCAATGAAATTAACTGCAGGGCAGGATTTCTAGGGTTTGGGGGGGAAAAAATCACTCTTCCTCATTAACTTTGAAACAGGAAGAAGCATAGAGAAGACTTAACCCTCACACCTAATTCTTTTTCATTTACTTCTTATATTTCTTTTTATGACAGAATGCACGGAAACCACTCAAAACCTACACTTACGCCTGAAACCAACTCAAAACCTAACGCCTGAAACCAACTCAAAACCTTATGCCTGAAAACCCTATCAATCGAAAAACCTACATACAACAAATCAGGTTTCCGGGGCGAAACAGAGATGGGGAGTCGCAAGGTGACATTTTGGATGTGGGCAGGGTTGGATGTCCACCGCAGGATGCAGCGATCCCTACTCATATTTATACCAACCCTTACTTTTCACAATTCAATGAGTGCAAATACAAATACAGTTGGTCGCAACTACCATATGTCCAATTGTGAGTTTGTTGAATTTCCACAAGTTAGCAAGTGGAAATAGCTACTTTTATTGATTTTTGTTGATTTGCAACACACTCTCGATAAGAAAACCTGGTCCCACTTTATATTAGCTGGCCTTAACTACTTTGTACTTACATAAAAAAATAAGTACAATGTACTTATTGTGTTCATATTGTTATGCAAAACACTTTTGCTGATATTGAGGTGGGATACGGGTAAAGTTAGGGACAGGTGTGGTGGTATGGGTAAGTTTAAGGGTAGGGTTAGGTGTAAGGAAAGTGTCAACAGTGTAATTATAAATGTAACTACAGAAATTAACTACAGATGTAATTACATGCAGTTAATTTTTAAAATGTAAGTACAATGTAAAAACATGTACATAATAAGTGCATTGTATCAAATGATTAATCTAAATGTTAGTACATAGTAGTTAAGGCCACCTAATATAAAGTGGGTCCGAAAACCCTTAACTATTAAAAATATCTTCATTTAAAAGGTTAAACTTTATTCCGATGGTCCACTTTATACATTCTACTAACTATAAGTAACTTTGCAGCTAGATGTCAATTAATTCTCATAAGAGTATTAGACTGTAGTAGGTGTTAGGGTTCGTGTTAGTAGAATGAGTTTCCGTGTACCTGCATAGTTACTTATAGTCAGTAGAATGTCTGTTGGGGGACTATCAAAATAAAGTGTTAGACAGTCTACTATTATTCTAATGAGAGTTAGTTGGCGTTGCAAAGTTACTTCTTACAGTAGAATGTCTAAAGTGGACCATCGAAATAAAGTGTAACCAAAACTGTTTGGAACAACATAAAGGTCAGTAATTAATGACATAATTTTCATTTTTGGGTGAACTACCCCTTTAAGGTATTACTTAAGGGGTTTGTTGCAACTGGCTGTTAGTAAGGTCAACATTTGTTTTGCAGCCATTGCCTCTTTATTTGTCAGTCACTTCTGCTTCCCTTTTCTTGTAGCTTGTGATTATTTAAGAAGCTCATCTTGTGACACATGACTTCAGGCAGATAGACAAGCAGTGAACTCTTACAGCGCCTGGTCAAGCCCGAGGAAATCCTGATGCAGCCTAGGGCTTTTATACAGACCAGGCTTCAGGTAAAAGCTACCAAAGACTTTTTTGATGCTACTGTGATCACCAAACCACAAGAAAGTTGCACTGACAGTGACCAGGTTCAGTCATGTTGTTTAAATCAGATTGACTCTTCGAGAGTTTGTGTTCTTAAAGAAACCATAAGTTACCTGGAGTTAATATAGCCATGTATCCACACTGGCAATGAAGTTTTCAATACAGTACATCAAAGTCAAATCAAGTAGTTTATAAACGAGTAGTTTATTTCTTTCTCTTCTGTCAAAGAATTGTCAAAGGGATGATGCAAGACTGGTGTCCAATGTAGCTCTCCTTCTGTAGCTGCTTGACTGGTGGCTCTAAGCTATTCTTAGTTGTGAATGAACCATACGTCCTTTATCTCCTGTGAGGAGCGTAAGGTTGATGCATGCAAGTTGACTACAGTGACTGCCCCATCTAAGGTATGTAGGCCGATAGCCAACAGTTGCGTTGACAGTTGCCTCAACCATCTATAACAGCAAGTTCCTGACAGTGAAGCTCATGCTATTTTCCATTGTGTAGTCCTTGCTTTTTCCTTGTCAGAAGAAAGTACAGTCTTTTAGTCTGCCGGAGACTGGGAGACGGGTTTTCCTGTGGAGTGCTGATGTCCACATGGAGTCTTTTCAGCTTGTTTTTCATGGCTGGCTTGTATCATGTACTGTTGTTTCTGAGATAGATCAGTTGCCATGGTCTGAATACTAGTTTTAGTAGCTACTTCTTAGTATATGCACACAAGCAGACACCCCCACACATATATACATGAGCAGCACATACATTCGGGCACACACTGAATCTTCAAAAAAATAAAATAAAATAAAAATCTCAAGTCTCAAGTACACCCAAAAAAATATTTCTTATATTTCATCTTTTCAAATATGCAGTGTTTGAAATTGCTCCTGAGCTGGCGCCATTAATAATGCATCAAGCTTAAAACCGTCATGGAGTTCAGAAAAATCTAAATTCACGCATCCTCGATGACAGTGTTTTTACCTGTGAGTCACTCTCATAGACACACACTCTTTCCAAGCACATGTTTTATGCATATGGGTATTATCATATCCCCCACTTGACTCTAATGTTTGCTAATTTCTGTTGCACGGAAATGCACAGATGAGATATCTAGAGGAAAAAACTTCAGCATGTGGATTCAGACATATTGGTAGTGGGCTGAAGTGGTGTGGGGCTGATGTTTATCCATTCTTACAAAGAGACATATGTTACCACCAGGTGAGGGGTCAGTTTTGGCAAAGTTGCCCTCTTGCATAATCGAAAACCTACTGAGCGGCCTGTATTTTAAAAGTGAATGCAGAAGTAGCCCAGCATCACTTGCTGCCCAGAAACCTTCTTGCTGAAAGCTTGTTTTGCTCCAAAATATTTGAATGTCAAAAGGTGGCTTGCACCTCCATTTTCTTTTAGGTGGTTAATTAGTGAATGCTTATCATAGCCACATGCCATGCCTCGGCAGGGACACAGCACCCTAGTGTTGTAAAATTAATTATTTCACTAATGTGGGCCTTTCGCATGAGAAACGGCACAACTCTTGCCCAATAGCTCATTAATCTTCTGACGGCCTCTCCTGAGTTTGCAGTGAAGTGGTGTTGAATTTCAATACATATCTTCTTTTTTCGTCTAACCTTTACAAACAGGCTTTTTTATACAGGATGGTTTAACAGCAAGGGGTTTCACACCTGCAGGGCAACTACATTTACATTGTACAAAGAAAGGTACTAAACACACACATTGTGCAAATGACTACATAGCATGGCCATCAAATCAACAAGACTGTTTACATGCTAAGGCATATTCAAACCACTTTTTGGTGGACAAAGTAGCAGTCAGGAATTTTATATCAAAATAGGATTGAGATGTGCCCTGATATGCCACATGAGTACCACCGCTCAATATCCCAGCTAATGATGTAACTTTTTGTGCTAAAGCTTGGATATATCTTCGAATGAATGTTCTATTAACATTACTGGAATAATGTTTGTTCATAACTTGGCAGAACCTTGCCAGAACCTCAGCCAAAGGTCTGAGAATATTCCCTGATTAATCCACCGCTCCGGCAGTGGCGCTTTCAGGTATATATAATGATTAGCAAAGACTTCTGCACGCACACTTTAGATTTTTTTCTGTCCAATAATATGTTGTACACTCTTTTTTGATACCCAACAACTTGTATTAAGTATTACATGAATAATTAAAATAGGTAACTTCATTATCACAAAAATGGGTCTGTAGGGGGTCTCAAACATCAGCTTTGTCATTAATAGGTCCTTTGTGGCAAGACTACTCTGAAACTTTGCTCTCTTGTCTTTATGCCCGAAGCTGCTAAAAGAGACTGAATTGAGATTTTCCTGAAAACCAGCAGGACATTGACTTTCCTCATTCCAAAGTCATTACCTTAACCACAGGTAAACCTCTGGTCTCATGTGGAATTAAACCAGATTCTCACAAATCTCACATTTCACCCATGCATGTCACAGTATTAAACGGCATAAAATAAATATGATGAGCAATTACTCAAGGTGTAAGGATTAGCCTTTACAGAAATGATGAAAACTGCGTTTTTCTGTCATGTGAAATTACCATTCACATCATGTATCCTTATTCTGTTTTAATGAGAGAGAGGAAAGTCATTCTGATGTTTGTATTAATTGCAGTTTTAAAATGAGTGATGTGAGCAGGAAGTATAAGGCTGCCATAGTTTTTAGTCTGCACTGATAGAGTTGAGAGTTAAATTGCTTCTATATGTATAACAAAATATAAAGCACAAGTTCAAAGAGCAAGTCAATAGACAGACAAACAGGTAGGTAGGAAGGTAGGTAGCTATCTATCTACCACATACCAATAGATAAATAAACAGACAGACAGACAGACACAGTGCTGTATGAGTAGAGTGATACAGGCTGCTTCTCTGATTTGTGAACACTGGAAGATGCTGTACAACATTTCACTCTGAACCAAATAGGAGTGGACTTTTTGAGAGATTTTTTCACACTCACTTCCCCTAATTGCCTCTAAGGGTGTACACTTGCTTAGGAGAGAGTGCTAGTGTTTTATAATTTTCATAACTTATTCATTGTGTTGTGTATTTCTATTGTATAAATTAATTTAAATGAACTATTTTCACCCAATTTATTCAAGCAGTGTAAATATGGCATAATTATGTCAGAGCAGCTTTTTTTCTTATAGCTCTTTAGATCTCCCCCCTTTTAATTCTGCTAAAGCATTTTTTTCCTGATGTAAAATTGAGCCCAACTTGTAATTTTCAGACGTTTCTCTTCCTTTTTTTCATCTGTGTTCTTAAGAATTTTTAAGACTTAAGACTTCACCTGCTCTGCTCCTGTGATGCTTTAAATGTTTGCAAACCTAACTATATGACACAAGCAAGTGTAAACTTTGTCAGTTGTTAAATCTCTGGTGTAAAGTTTGACCTCAGTAAGTGTAAAGTTGACATGAGCTTCTCTGGGCTGCCTAGCAGGATCAAACTACTGAATAAAGGGCAGCTCTCCGCTGCTTATGTTGGCTGTCAGTCTAGTGCAGATTTATTGGAGGTAATAGCCCTGTGATTGAGTGACAAGTGGAGGGGTTTACAGCTACAGCTGTGGTGTGGAGGGGATAAATTCAAGCTGTGTGAGTCATAAAGAGCATGCAGAAGGAAAGCGAGTGAGAGAGAGAATAAAAGTGAGAAGAAGAGTCAGAAACAGAGTTCATGGGTCATCCTACATTGATTTCACAATCACAACTTTAGAGCCTCTTGAGAAGTTCAGGAGAGATTAGTATTCTGCGTTGAGCGAATACAGGACGTCTGCTTTATTTGCTGTGTAAAACAGACTTCCATAGTGGTCAAATCAGGGTTATATTGAATGGTGCTAAAGCTAACATTTTTATTTTTTACCATTTAATAGTTAGCAATACGAAAATGTTTAAATAAAAGTAAAATGCATGCTATATACTGTACATTAAAAAATTATGTTATTCCTGGCTGTGTGTATCACCTGCAACCTGCACCTGCATATTCTCAGAAGAATCCCAAAATTAGAAAAGAGTGGCTGATGTTTGTTTTTAATAGATAATATGAGCCTTATTGGACCTGATAACAAACCCACAACTCATGAGTGAATGCATCAAAACACTGTTTATCAGAGACAGAAAGGGTGGGAAATGGACATGTAAATTACTAAATTAAACTAAATTAAAACCTAACATTATAAGTGGACCATAGTGAGAACAGAAATTGTATTTCTGTCAGGAAACACTATCGTGAAAGATGATTGACAATTAGCATACAGTTTGGATTGTTGGTATGGTTCTGTTCTGGGCAAGAACTCCCCGAGCATCCATGCAGCCTAGCATGGATAAGAGCAGGGAGAGCAGCAATAACCCCCCTTAGGGTAAACAGAACAGAACTAACATTTCAGATATCATTAATTAATTTAATGTACAAAATAATTCGGGGATTTAGTTTAGTGTGATTCAAGGGGAATCAGAATACCGCTGACTGGACGAGAGGAGGAGCTGGGGATGGAGTAGGGTAAATGAGCTCTGGAGAAACGTGATAGCTGCTGATAGTACTGAAGGAGCTTATATATGTATGCTGTGATAGACATTGTATCCCTATAGGTAGATGTGATCAGCTGGTGCGAGATTGACTAACATGACCTGCTAGAACTGACGCAACACTTGATTTGTATTTGTATGTCATTTTATTTTATTTTATTATTGTCCATTTGTATATTTAATTATTCTGTTTGCTAACATGCATTCTCAGAATATGCTGTGTATTCCTGGATGCAGTGAATACAACAAAACTCATAGATTTCATAGAAGAAAGGCATACAAACAGTTTATTCTGATGCTTACACATTGTAAAATCTAATTAGTTAGACTTACTTAAAAAAAGCATGCAAACCGATTGCCTTAAAAAAAAACAAGTAAAGTGAAATAGGAATAGTATGTTGTGCTAACAAATGCTTAGTTAGTCTAGTTCACTTACACAGTTTGACTTAGTGTAGCTACCATTGTTGTTACCATTGTTGTTTTGATGCTGAATGTTGAAGTCTGTGTGTGACTCAAGCATGGTGAACTGCAAGATGTTGTCACAAATATAGAGGGATTATATCAACCCAATTAAAAGTTTCACAGGTGTTTATGACATAAGTGTTAGCAATAAAATTAAAAACAATCATTATACAACATAAAGGGAAATATTACATAGGTTAAAAAGGTGACCTTAATTTCTGACTAAATTTAACTATAGTTCAGTCAGAAGCTAGGTCAACTTTTAAAAGCAACGCATTTATTACTTCTCCTACTTTATTACTATTTATTCCTTTGAAACCAAATAACTGTGATTTTGTGTTGCATCACTGCATCAACAGGAAGAGAGTTATAATAATAAGAATGTTCCAAGTGCCCAAATGAAGGTAATATTGATTACCATAATGGTGAGTTTATTATTTTTTTTTGCTTGACAAAATGGCACTCAAACCAATCAATTAATCTTAACTTGGGTTCCCTTTCAGTCGGTCACGTTCGACGTACGTCGGAACTGACCGACGAATTGGGGATCATTTTCAGAGACCAATCTACTTCGAGTGTATAAAATCGAGCCAATAATGTTGGCATGCGGTCCACGCACCGCCCCGCAGCACGGGTATAAATACAGAAGTGGAATACCGCATCCTCGCTTTCAACTTCGGAGCCGAACGGTTTGCTATCAAGCTGTTTCATCTATGAAGAGTGTTTTCTGTAAACTAGTCTAGAAGAGGATCGCTCACTTACCGGGTGCTGGTGTGACAGCGCGAGTCAGTGAGTGGCCGCTGCAACCTTTCTTTTGTTTTGTTGGTTGGCTGGGCGTTTCCTTCACTGAGTGCTAACACGCGGGCTTGCACTTCCGTACCGCTGTGAGCCGCGTCCATCTCCCTGAGTGCTTCAGCACTACTAAAAGAGCAATTTCCCTTCCTAAAAGAGCAGCACGGTCTGACCCTGCGTTTTTTCAAGATGTCATTCAAATCGTGTGTTTCTGGATGCCGACATTTTCTGTCCCCAGTTGACGGTCATGATCGCTGCCTCACGTGTTTGGGCATTCAGCACGCTGAGGCGGCGTTCGTGAATGACTCATGTTCTCACTGCGGGAACATGACCATCGCAGTATTACGGTCTAGGCTCGAATACTCAGAAGGGGTGGAGTCCCATTGCGCATCCCCCGATCTAGTGGTCCTCCCGCTGCGAAGCAGAGGGCTGCTACTTTGGCTGATGCCTTTGGTGGAGACCTGAGGGTGACTGTGAGGGCTTCCCCAACGGGCCAACAAGCCCCTTGGGCCCCTCCCCCCTCCGCTGCGCCGGTAGAGCTTCCGGAAGAGCGGCCCGGCCCTAGCCATAGGGGGCCGGTCGTTTCATTCGGGGGTCCGGCTGAGGACATGATCTCGATAGCTGCATCGGGAGATGAGCTAATGGGCTCTGGAGATGAGGATCCGGCTGCGTTGCCCCCTTTGGGTGTGGTAGCGTTGCCCGAATCTGATCAAGAGCTTACGGCTATGCTTGCCCGGGCCGCCGCAAGTGTCGGGCTCGAGTGGAACCCTCCACCGTGTCCCGAACCTTCGCGGTTGGATGATTGGTTTCTCGGGACGGCCCGCGCTGGCCACCTGTGGCTGAACCTGGCAGACATGCGCGAGTCCGACAAAGTTCGGTTCTTCGACGCCCCTGTCTGCCAGACTGGCCTTTCCGGCGATGCCATCGAGAGCTTTGCTCAGCAGTTCTCGGTGGCCCAGAAGCAGATGGAGGCGATTAAAAACATTCTGCCCCGGCGACCAGCTGCTGCCTCCACCTCGTCGCCGGCCGCAGTCCCTCCGCCTGCTCGTCGCCGAGGGCGTCCCCCTGCGTCTGCCTCCGGCCCTGCAAAACCGGCCTGTAAACGGAAAGGTAAGCAGCCCTGAGACGGGCAGCCCAGGGATGATCGGAGCTGCTCGGAGGGAGATGGTGTCCACACCCCTCCCCCAAGACTCTCACCACCTTTCTGCTGCTGAGTCCAGCGGTACCCACATTGTCAATAAAAGAGCAGTTTCCTTTCTCCCTGGGCTCCAAGAGGGCCGAGCCGGCTGTGTGCGACGCCCCCGGGCCTTGCCACTCCTGGCCTCCCCTCTTCTCGCCAGTGTGCAGTGTGCGGCTAGAGGACGCCCTCGGGCCTTCTCTCCCACACACTGCCCCACCCTGGAGCGGTCAGACAATACTCCGGGTCGCCTCCGGGCCTTCCGGGTCGGGTCCAACCGCCCCATCTCGCTCCCCCACCCTGGGTACGTCTGTGGTGCTGTTGGTTCCGCTTGTACGGTCTCTGGGAGCCTGGCTAGCGCTCCCCAGACCGTCCCGCTGGCTCATCCGTACCATCAGACTCGGTTACGCGATTCAGTTCGCACACCGGCCTCCCAAGTACAAGGGCATCCTCTTCACCTCATTGCGGAGCAGCGATGCCCACGCCTTGCGGTCCGAGATCAATGTCCTACTGGTGAAGGGCGCAATCGAGCCGGTTCCTCCAGCCGATATGAAGGTGGGGTTTTACAGCCCCTACTTCATTGTACCCAAAAAAGGGGGTGGGTTACGGCCAATCTTGGACTTGCGTGTCCTGAATCAGGCCCTGCACAAGCTTCCGTTCAGGATGTTAACGCAGAAACGCATTTTCGAATGCATCCGTACCCGAGATTGGTTTGCAGCGATCGACCTGAAGGACGCATACTTTCATGTGTCTATCCTCCCTCGACACAGACCGTTCCTACACTTTGCGTTCGAGGGGAAGGCATATCAGTACAAAGTCTTACCCTTCGGGCTGTTTCTGTCGCCTCGCGTCTTTACGAAGGTCGCGGAGGCAGCCATTGTTCCACTCAGAGAACGTGGCGTTCGCATTCTTAACTATCTCGACGACTGGCTCATTCTCGCCCAGTCTCGGGAACAGTTGTGCGAACACAGGGACCTGGTGCTCCGTCACCTCAGCCTGCTGGGGCTTCGGGTCAACCGAGAGAAGAGCAAACTCTGTCCCACACAGAGGATCTCTTATCTCGGCATGGAGCTGGACTCGGTCAGTCAGACTGCGCGCCTCACAGAGAAGCGAGTCCAGTCAGTGTTGAACTGCTTGAATACGTTCAAGAGCAGGACGGCGGGAATTTTTTTTAAGAAGCTCCTGGGGCATATGGCATCTGCAGCCGCGGTAACGCCGCTCGGATTGCTTCATATGAGACCGCTTCAGCACTGGCTTCATGGCCGAGTCCCGAGATGGCCGTGGCAGAGCGGCAAGTACCGGGTCCCAGTTACCCCGTACTGTCGCCAAACCTTCAGCCCGTGGTCGGACCCTTCGTTTCTACGGGCGGGAGTGCCCTTAGAACGGGTGTCCAGGCATGCTGTGGTTTTCACGGATGCCTCTTCCACCGGCTGGGGGGCCACGTACAACGGGCATGCAGTCTCGGGTCTGTGGACTAGGCCCCAGCTGCATTGGCACATAAATTGCCTCGAGTTGCTAGCAGTAGGTCTTGCTCTAAGCTGCCTCAAAAAGCCGCTTCAGGGCAAGCACGTGCTGGTCCCTACGCAAGTATGCGTTTCCCCCAGTGAGCCTTCTAGCACAGACTCTGTCCCCAGTTGACTCTGTCCCCAGTGCAAGGTCAGGGAGGACGAGGAGCAGGTTCTGTTAGTTGTGCCTTACTGGCCCAACCGGACCTGGTTCTCCGAACTGACTCTCCTCTCGACAGCCCCTCCCTGGCCGATTCCCCTGAGGAAGGACCTTCTTTCTCAGGGACGGGGCACATTATGGCACCTGCGTCCAGACCTCTGGAAACTCCATGTCTGGTCCCTGGACGGGACGCGGAGGTTCTAGGTGGCCTGCCACAGGCTTCTGCCTCTACGAGGCGCCTCTATACGCTGAAGTGGAACCTGTTCGTTGACTGGTGTTCTTCCCGTCGGGAAGACCTCCGAAGGTGTGTCCCTCCACCCTTAAAGTGTATGTTGCTGCAATAGCAGTATACCACGATGTAGTAGCAGGTAAGTCCTTGGGTAAGCACGACTTAATCGTCAGATTCCTCAGAGGTGCGAGGAGACTAAATCCTCCTCGTTCAACCTCGGTACCCTCTTGGGACTTAGCCCTGGTGCTAAGAGCACTTCAGGGCCCTCCCTTTGAGCCTTTGCAGTCTGCAGAGTTAAAAATCCTGTCTATGAAGACGGTACTCCTGACTGCATTGGCCTCCATTAAGAGGGTAGGGGACCTGCATGCACTTTCGGTCAACGAATTGTGCCTAGAATTCGGGTTGGCGAACTCTCACGTCATCCTAAGACCCAGGCCCGGATACATGCCCAAGGTTCCCACCACTCCCTTCCGGGATCAGGTGGTGAGCCTGCAAGCACTGCCTTTGGAGGAGGCAGACCCAGCCCTAGCTTTGTTGTGTCCCGTCCGCGCTCTTCACGCTTACATTGACCGGACTCAAAGCTTTAGGACCTCAGAGCAGCTCTTCGTCTGTTATGGAGGCCAGCAGAAGGGAAAGGCTGTCTCCAAGCAGAGGTTAGCCCACTGGATAGTGGATGCTATCGTCTTGGCTTACCAGTCCCAAGACGTGCCTTGCCCGTTCGGGGTGCGAGCTCACTCCACTAGGAGTGTAGCCTCCTCCTGGGCGCTGGCTCAAGGTGCCTCGCTGACAGATATTTGTAGAGCTGCGGGCTGGGTGACACCAAACAAGTTCGCTAGATTCTATAGCCTCCGTGTAGAGCCGGTTTCTTCCCGTGCACTCGCCTCCAGCGGCCGGTAAACGCGAAGTACCCGCTCTTGTGTCGGCTTGCAACGCCACTCCCGCCCACTGGGCCGGATACATGCATCTATTGTCCCCAGTTGTGTTCCCCAGAAATGGCTAACCCTGTTGAGTCCTCCGTTACCCCTCTGGTGCCAGACGTTGCGGCCGTCTGACGCTAGGCCTGCACCCGTATGCTTGTGGAACGTGTGTGTAGGCTGGGTCCATATGTAGCGGTTTCCTAACGGTAACCCCATATGTGTATTCTCCACGGTACCAGCTACCCTATTCGGCCCCGTGTCTTTCTCGCTGAGTCTCCGGCGGTGTACTCTCCACCCTGGAATCAGGTTGGACCCACCCCGGAGACCACCATATGGTACTCCCCTAACAGGTTAGTCCTTATGTTTTTAACTATATTTGAATATTACTAAGCATTCAAACATAGCCAGTTACTTACAGTGATATTTGGTGTGCACTTTTCATATAGGCAGTTTTAGTTTTTATCTGCTGAATTGAGCTGGTGTGCTGGATATTTATAAACTGTTGCTGTGACTCAGGCTAATTACAACGGCTAGCTGGTAAACAGGTTGAGCATGTACTTCAATTGGCTTAAAAAATGATTGCATTAGTGGAGAACACAATAGGAGTTTGATAAGAAATGCTTTTAAACAAATACCATAAAGTAATTGCATTCCTGGGTGCCTCAAAAAGCAACTTGCCAAGAACATGTTTTTTTTTTTCTTTCTTTCCGGTCATTATTCTTTGTTCCTTTCAGAATCATTGAGATAAATTTCAGAGAGAGACTTTTAATGTAGAATAGAGGAAACACAGAGCATAATTATTACTGTAAGCAGACTGAAGTGAGTTGATGCATGGCTTAATTCATATACAAATTAATTTCTTACCCGTTTGAGGGTCTTGAAATGCCATTCTTGAATGTTTCAGTTCAGTTAATCCCCAGGGGTCAAACTGGATGAACACACTTAATTAGCGCTCATTCTGTTGTTATGCGGCAGACTTTTGCAATGTTATTCACAAAGGGCCTCAGGTAAATGTCCTCACGTAAACAAATTAGATTTCGGTTCAATTAGTGAAGTGACCGATTAATCAGGTGATCCTATTCAAAGATCAGCCTGTCTTGCTTATAAGCAATATCATTTATCAGAGGAAGAGATGGGGCATAAACAAAATCACCAACAAATATGCTTTACTACATTCAATTCACCTCTGACAAACCGCAAAAGCAGTGGAAAACCTTGCCAGTTTCCATAGCTTCAGCTCTCCATCTGTTGAGAGAAACAGCATTCGCTGTCCTCAGCTGAGCTGCTATTTTTACAAGCGAATAGATGCTGCTTCACATCATTTCCATCAGAAAGCAAGGCATGGAGACAGAGAGATAGACTATTTAGCTTGTATTCGGTTCCAATGGCAAACAAAGGACCTCAGACATTGTCCAAATCTAGCAGGGATATTGTTTGCTTTCGGATTGTGTTTTAGCAGCCCGAAGTACACTAGCGTTTCTCAGACGGATGATTTGCCTAATGCCACAGTCGCAACCTATTTATGCAAATAAAGTGTGTTACATCCTGTAGGCTGGATTTTGTCAGTTTAATGTGTGTTTGTGGGTGTTTCATGTTCAGAAATCTTTTTATTAGACTGTGCATTTATACTAGTTTCTGTGAAATAGCATGGAGGAAATAGACCTTAGCATATCAAGTTCCAGCACTTTGGTAATTTGCCATGCATGTGTAGATAAGGTGTGTGCGCATGCTCCACTTGCCCTTGCCCAAGGTTAATCTGTCACTTTTAGTGTATATTTACATTTATTCTTATCAGCTTCTCGCCACTCATCTGTCCGTGTGGATCCAAGCCTCACACCTAATCGCTTTCCTTTAAAATACATGAGTGTGCTCCCACTCAGACACTTCTCACTGTCTATCCAAAACACACACACACACACACACACGTCTGGTTCTCTATCTTTGTGGGGACTCTCCATAGACGTAATGGTTTTTATACTGTACAAACTGTATATTCTATCTCTGTACACTAACCCTAACCCCACCATCACAGAAAATGTTCTGCATTTTTACATTTTCAAAAAAACTCATTCTGTATGACTTAAAGGGATTTCAGATACTGCCACACACACACACACACACACACACACACATCCTGCTTTTCATGGTCTGTCCTGACACAAAGACATTTGGTTGAACAGCCTTGGTCTACTTTTACACATTTTGTTCTGTCACCCTGTCCCCTAATCAGAGGAGAAATGTACAGAGGCGGTGTGAGAGAGATAAAGAGAGTGGGAGCAGAAACCAAGAGAAAAATATTTCTGTTTGTGGTTTCTTCTTCATTCAGGATGGGCTGGTAACTTGATGTATATAGTTTTAGGCACTCACAGAATTTTCCACCTCCACTGACCATTACTGTTTTTACAGATCAGAGAGAAGCAAATGACATTTAACACACTTTTACTTATTCATCGTATAATTTAAGCTATGTTTGTGTACAGGCTTTTAGGGGCACTTTGATGATACTGTGAATATGGAATGCATATGCACATGTAGGTCTGTTTCGCTGAAATATGTCAAGAAGGTCCCAACAGCTAAATGTAACTTGTTTTTCATGTTTACTCCCAAAATAATGTCCACATTTTATTTTATATATTTATTTCTAGTGTTAAAAGATCATCAGATTATCTAATGACAGTTACTAATCTAAAACATTTGGAATGACTTCATTTTTGAAGGGTCTTAGAGGTCTTTGATATGAGTGGCTGAAACAGTCTGGGAGCAAACAGAGAAGACTGCACAACAATTGCAGATGACAGATAACTCATCACTGTCTTCTGTGTAATTGTTTTTTATATAAAAATGCCTCTTGCTCTTAAGGCTCTCTTTTGCAGCTTATTGATTTTTACCATATACCCGATACAAATTGTTTTGCTTTTAAAGAGTAAGCGAGTATGTAATTATTATATATATATATATATATATATATATATATATATATATATATATATATATATATATATATATATATATATATATATATATATATATATATATTTAAACATATACATTTATATATATAAATAAGCAGCCTTTCGTTTTTTAGACTTTTATTCCAAATGTTACGCTAAGTTGACCAAATTTCTGAAATTAATCAATGAGATTTTTCAGTTCAGCAGTCACTATCATTGCATAATCAGCCATTTTTAGAGTGTGTTAATTAACTTCTAAATTGTCTTCTGTTTAGTGAGTTTCTTTTCCTTTATTTAATTTTTAACAAGCATGCGTAATATCTAAAAACAGGGACGTCTGGTCACCTTATGGAAATGTCCAGAGTACCATATCATGATTGCAGCATGGCTGTTTTTTTATGTAGACGTTGAATATTCTGGTTATTTATGATCATACTGATAAAGCAAAACGTGTTTTTCTACACTGCGTGTGGCATATTTATTTAGTTGTGCTATGTGGTGCAAGTATAAATAGAATGCCCTTCAAGAGTGTTGAAGCCTCCCACAGCTCGCTTTCATTATACAATTCAAAGTAAACACATGATAGAATTAAATGTATAAGACCTTAGTCGAGTGCCACTTTTAAGATCAAATGTGAGTTCCTGCGGGTGTTACCAATGGGAAAAAGACTTTGCTAAAAATGAATTGAAATATTGCTAATCATTAGCAAAAAAATGTAGCATACAAAAATTTGGTTGTTGATACTTAGTTGTGGAGGCTATTTTAGCATACAGTAGCAAGCTAAAGCCTAATGGTTTGGATATGGAAGTGGTGGATTACCTTAAAAAAATTGTCAGGAGACAAAACTGGATTCTAGCAAAAGTCACTACTCAATTTTGGCAAGAAAAAAAGAGAAGAGGACCACTGCTAACATTACATGACTAGCCTGTTACATGCTGTGCTGCACTTTGTGCCAAAATCTCTGGATCGAAGCAAATCTTGCTAATCTCTCTCTGCGCTGATGGCGATGCCAGGACCCCTCAGGTAACCACTGAGAATTCAAACAAGCACATTTGGAACACAAGTTGAACAGCTTTTAGTTTGAATACAGTAGATAACTGGCCATCCTCCAAAACTGGAATTATGTTCATGTTTGTTCTAATAATAATTTGTAGATAACTACATAAATTTGACATTTGATGGAGAGTGTTTTTCTCCTTATGCCGAAGGCCAAATTGGAACAGCCCCATCCCTCTAACAAATTTTGTCGAGTTTGAGTAAGGGAGTGTGTGTGTGTGAGAGAGAGAGAGAGAGAGAGAGAGAGAAAGGAGGGGGGGGGGGTATACACAGTACTGGGGAGTAACTAGCTACATGTAACGGCTTTACGTAATTCAAATTTACAAAATAAATGTAAGTTACATCTGCGAGTATATATGAGTATTTATAAATCTTTTTTCTTTTTCATGTGGACATCTTACAGTGTGAGCTGTTATTACCTCATTATGACAATTATTGAGATGCATAGCTATGGTCTATGCAAAAATGCAAATCAAAAGTACACAACATAATATACATTTCAGTCTGATAACAGAGAATTTTATCATAATTGTGTATTTTCATGTGGTTTTTTTTGAACATTGAAGACATTGAATTTCCAGGATATCTTGATCTCTTGGGAGTTTGCAGTTTTAGTGCGTGCCTCAAATGCTCTTGGTCGTACCGTATATGCACCTCTACATAAACACTTGGGGATTTTGTCGGTCATGTAGTGCACACTTGGCATTACAGAACTGTTTTCAGCATAGCCTACATACAGTACAAAGAGCCATTGATTCATCTATGTATCTTAATTTGACACCTTGGTCTCATTACAAGTGTATTCATCTAAGGTTCAGCTACCAGGGGAAAGTGTGAGTGTGTGTTGATCCATTTTAATGCTGCCTTGATCGTTATCCCACATGTCTGTCAATTGACTTTTAAGGCATATCCTTTAGGGAAAATTCAGCTTCCTTGATTAGAGCCCAATCACACATGCAAAGGGGTATCTGAGGAAACATGCAGTCTTGTCAGGAGAGGAAAGATAATTGGGGCTTCAGGTACAGGTTGTCCTTTTTAAGCTGTTTTCAGGCCAGTTTATTCGGTCCTCATTACTCAAACAAATGCAGTTAATATCGTCACAGCTGATCTGAGAGCAACACATTGACCACCAGTGTAGTAGCACAAATGACCCTCTTCTCTTCTTCATTAACACAACATGGCTTTAATGAGTCTATATTCAGATGGTATTAATGAGCTGAAGCTGTTTAACTTGGTTCTGGCTGGCAGAAAAAGTTGTTCAAGGTCATTCTGCTGCAATTACTAAAGTTTAGACTTAGACAAAAATGTGCATTTAAAGAGAGTTCTAGAGTAAGGCAAGCATGTTATTTAACCTGTAAGTCAGCGATACATTGGGTATTGGTGCAACTGTAAATAACTGTGTGGTTGTCATGTTGTTTTTTTATGTCAGCAATGAAGGCATCATGTACAAAATACACACACTTTTGGGTTTTCATGTGGGGACATTCCATAGACATAATGTTCCCTTTCAAAAGCTTCACTCAATGCTGCACGAAGTGCATATGGGAACATCTTTATCGTGACCGGCTGTGAATAGTGTGTTCAACACGTCAATGAAATTGACTCGACGGTATTATAGCCTCGGTCGGTGACGTCATCAGCGCACCTGCTGCACGAGGCTATAAAAAGCCCCAGCTGTAAGCCCTCAGGTCTTTTTGTTTTCAGACCGAAACTTTGTGGTGTGCAAACAACCTCTCTAAAAAATCTCTGAAAAAATCTCTCTCGCTAAATCTTTCAGACTTGACTTGAGATCTTTGTTAGGAGTTAGTTTTCAACTGGCAGTGTGCAGGTTTCTCTCTTTCTCTTCTCTGTTAAAAACATCAGTGAAAAGAGTTCAAGTTAAAAGAAATCTATCAGTAGAAAATTATTCAGGAGGGTAAACGCTGTGTCTCTCATGTTCTCTTCCAAATGACAGAACTGGATACACACGTTTATAGCTGTGTGTGTTTGGGGAAGAGCATGCGTTCGCTGCATTGAGTCAGGCGAGTGCGAGCATTGCGAGCCTTTACAATGCTTTGTGCTCGTCTTGGCTACTTTCAGTCCACACCTGCGTTGCGGGGCTCCCAAATAGGTTTGGCTAATGAGCAAGAGACGGGTCCGTCCCTTTCGCTTGCTCGATAACCAAATCTACATGTTTCTTCGTGTGATCCCGAAGCGCGCTCCGGCGTTTCTCCGGCTCGCGCGGGGAATGATGATTAATCTCTGGGTCTGCGGACTTCGAGCAGCTAGCCTGCGATCATTCCTCACATGATAGTAAATCCATGACTAGGAATTTATCGAGGTGGTGGCCAGGGTACAGTTGACTGGCACCGTGAATGAGACATCCCCAAACGCAGTGAGCTTGAGGTTAGGTTTTTGTCAGTGGCAAAGTCATGAAGAAAACCATTTACTTCACGTGTTTTTGTACTCTTGACGCCGACTTTTCGACTATTGTGGGTGCAAAATTGCGTAGCTATGTAGAGATGGCCCAGGTGGCAGAGACGCTCACGAGCTATCTCTCGCCTTGGTTTGCATCTTTATTAAAGAGACCTACCTCCCCATGAAGCCATGTAGAAAATAGACTTCGACTCTCGTGGGCAAAGCTTATATCTGGCGCCCAGTCTGGTGCCCCCTGCTGGACCGGGCGCGTCAAACATTTGCTCGCCCCGCCCCGTTACTCTCTCAACACCACTCCATCCCCACCACCTCTGGTGATTCGGGAGGTTAGCGGTTTCCAGTGAAATGTTAGACATTCTGTGTTTAAATCCTGCTATCATCCAGGACATAGAGCATCTAACATCCCCTCAACAGGAAGTGTTAAAATTGTCATCACTCCCAGAGTCTGGCAGCGTGGAAACTTCTCCAGGTGTTTTTGCATGGGTGTTAAGCACAGTAAAATGAGTAAACTAATTTATTTGTCGTCCTCCGTGTTTTAACGGCGTGGTCTCCACTTCCGTGAAGCCGGAGTTGGCGTTTGTACTGTCACAAGAGCTACAAACTATACTCAGCAAGAGGCCATAGAACATGTTCCTCTTCTGGAGAGTGAGTTGGGCTATTACAGCAGTTACTTCCTGATTCCCGAGAAGGGATCTTCGAGGATTAAACCGTATGGTTATAGCACTCAAGTTCAAGATGTTAAATATAAAGACGGTCGTGTCGCAAATTCAACATTGTGATTGGTTCGGCACGGTCGATCTGAAGGACATGTGTTCACATATAAATACTGCCACAACAGGAAGTTCCTGAGGTTCGCTCTTGGGGGCAAAAGCTTACCAATTTCTGTTCTTCCATTCCGCTAGCCTTGTAACTGCACGTATACAAAATGCATGGATGCAGTACTGGCTCCATTAGGATTCCGGGGCATTCACATTTTGAATTACATAGGAGAGTGTTAATATTAGCACAATCATGAGAGATGGCGCTTCAACACAGAGATAGTGTGTTAGCTCATCTAGTTTCTCTAGGGTTGAGACTCAACACCAAGAAAAGTGTTCTTTCTCCTGCCCAGAGAACGACTTATTTGGGGTTTGTTTGGGGTTTCGGTCATGAGGTGGGCACAATTGTTTCCCGCTCGAACCGAGACAATTTAGCATACCCTGAGCAAAGTCAGGCTAGGCCAAGATCTCCAAAGAGGGTTAGGTCTCATGGCATCAGCACCCACGGCGTTCCCTTTGGGGTTGTTGCACATAAGACCGTGTCAGTTGTGGCTCAAAGCCAGAGGATTTTAGGGCCAATCCTTAAGGCAAATAAAAGTGGCGTGCCATGTGGCTTCGTACACTAACTATGTGGTTCAGACCCCGGTTTCTTGCCTTGGGTCCCACTCTAGGCATACCTTGTCATCGCAAATTTCTAACGACGGACGCTTCCCTGATGGGCTGGGGTGCGGCCTTAAGTGGTCGTCCAGCCCAAGGGGAATGGGAGGGTCATCAGCTCGACTGGCACATCAACGGCCTCGAGTTGATGGCTGTATTTCTGGCCCTGAAATACTTTCTCCCCCAGTTGAGGGGCTGTTATGTCCTAGTGCGGGTGGACAGTACAGCGACAGTCTCATATATAAATCACCAGGGAGGTCTGTGCTCACGCAATCTAAACAGGATAGCAAGACAGATTTTTCTCTGGGCCCAGGACAAGCTCCTGTCACTCAGAGCAGTGTACGTTCCGGGGCAACTGAATGAGGGAGCAGATTTGCTGTCCAGACAGAAATTACAGATGGGGGAATGGAAACTCCACCCAGACGTAGTCAATCAGATCTGGACCAGATTTTACAGAGCGGAAGTGGACCTCTTCGCCTCTTATCAGACAGCGCAATGTCCCCTCTACCTCTCTCTCAGTCACCCAGCTCCATTGGGTCTGGATGCGATGGCTCATACATGGCCCAAAGTGCACCTGGCACATTGGGTTAGGGATGCTATTGCTCTTGCCTATGAGGCGTGCGGTCAAGCTTCGCCAGTAGGCTTAAGGGCTCACTCCATCAGGGGGGTCGCCTTCTCTACTGCATTAGCAAGGGGTGCCCCCTTACAAAGTGTTTGTGATGCGGCAGGTTGGTCCTCTCCGCACACATTCATAAGTTTTTATAGCTTGGATGCTCATGCCACTCCGGGCTCTCATGTCCTTGAGTCGACATCGCAAGCTAGTGTCTGAGGCCTCTCGTAACAGAGGTTCTGCCTCCACCAAACAAACCATGTCACATTGGGTCAGGGATGCTATTGCTCTGGACTATGAGGCGCGCGGTCAAGCTTCGCCAGTAGGCTTAAGGGCTCACTCCACCAGGGGGGTTGCCTCTCTACTGCATTAGCAAGGGGTGCCCCCTTACAAAGTGTTTGTGATGCGGCAGGTTGTTCCTCTCCGCACACATTCATAAGATTTTATAGCTTGGATGCTCATGCCACTCTGGGCTCTCATGTCCTTGAGTCGACATAGCAAGCTAATGTCTGATGCCTCTTGCTTCCTTGTGCACACCCACATAACCGTAGGGGGTCCAGACACCATCAAGCACGGCGGCGTGGGTATTCTCGTTCCCATATGCACTTTGTGCAGCATTGAGTGAAGCTTTTGAAAGGGAACTCCCGGGGTTACTTGACTGTAACCCTGTTCCCTGATAAAGCGGAACGAGATGCTGCACTGTAGTGCCATGCTGATGATGTCCCAGGACTGGTCTTTAAACAAAAGAGACCTGAGGGCTTACAGCTGGGGCTCATCTATTTATACAGCAGGTGTGCTGATGACGTCACCGACCGAGGCTATAATACCGTTGAGTCAATTTCATTGACGTGTTGAACACACTATTCACAGCCGGTCACGATAAAGACGTTCCCATATGCACTTCGTGCAGCATTGAGTGAAGCTTTTGAAAGGGAACAGGGTTACAGTCAAGTAACCCCGAGAGATTTGTATACTGTTTAAACTGTATATTCTATCCTCTAGCCCTAAACATCACAGAAAACGCTCTGCATTTTTGCATTTTCAAAAAACATCACTTAGTATGATTTATGAGCTGTTTTCCTCATGGGGACCAAAAAATGTCCCCATAAAGAGAAAGATTTGGGATTTTGCCATCTTTGTAGAGACATTTTGTCCCTATAACGTACCACACACACACACACACATTTTACAATAAAGTCCCTTTAGGTAACATTAGTTAATGCATTTAGAAGAATTTTTCTTTGTTAGATCATGTTAAGTTAATGTAGTTAACGTATATGGAACAACAAATGGAACAACAACACAAAATGTATTTCATTTTTATATTATGTTTACTAAATGATGTCCCCAAATGGAGGTTTTGTAAGATTTAGCTCACTTCTGGGGACTAAGTATAGTTAAACTATCTCTCTGCTAGGTTCTTATAGGTGAGACGGTGGTGGTGACCAACAGGGGGCACTGTGGGTATATTTTTATCTCCAGGGAGAGCCAGACCTCAGTGTGGCCACTCAGCCAGCCAGTGGGGAGAGCAGTGATTAGCAACAAATAGTTCTGCAGAGGTTTTTTTCTCCGCAACTCATTTTTACACCGTCTGTCTCTCTCTCTGATTTATGCTTTGATGTATATAGTGAAAACACTGAACAGCTAAAAATTATTGTGTTTGAGAAATGCAAGAAGAAAGGCTGAGAGAAAGGCTGACTGAGTGAACATTAGAACGACAAGAAATAGAGAAAGAGCAAGAAACAAAGCTAAAATGTAAAATACTGATCCCAACAGACTCTGAACAGAGTGATTAGAATATAGCATATTTTACCAGTAGTTAACCTTTTTAAAGTAAAAGGAGAGACAAGCAGATCAAGCAAAATGGAAGGAATTTAATATAATAATTATAAAATCCATTATTATATATAATAAAATAATACCTATAAATATGTATGTGTATATATATGTAAAGCTGCTAAATGATCACTGTGCTGTTTGATATCTAATGTATGTAATAATTTATATTGAGTTGTTTGTTTCAGACTAAGTTTTTCTGCTTTGTATATTTTGATATGGAAGCTTGTTTCCGCCACAGAATAAAAAAATAAAAAAGGTAATTGCGACTTTTTATCTCACAGTTCTGACAGTATTGCGTGATATAAAGTCGCAATTGCGAGTTATAAAGTCAGAACTGTGTGATATAAAGTAAGAATTGCGAAATATAAACAATTCTGACTTTAAATCTCCCAATTTGGAGGGAAAAGTCAGAATTGCAAGATGTAAACTCACAATTATGAGATAAAAAAAACGCAATTATCTTTTAAAATGATTTATTCTGTTGTGGAAACAAGCTTCCATATTTTGTTTCTGCCACAAAAAAAACGGTTCCAAAAGAACAGAGTACAGAACAGAGTATGTTAGTGAAGTGACAACAGTTCCTCCTTTCTGCCCAAATCCTTCTGCAATTATAAGCACTCTTCTCCAGCTCCACCCCAGGTTTTCCATTTACCACTCCCTACAGTACATGCTGCACATTCACTCCACCTGCACTGCGGTCCACACTTACTGATGAAGGACTGTCAAGGTTCTGTCTTTAAGTTTGCTCTTATGACATGCCAACACACACACACAACCATGCCAGCACTATGCCATGTCACAAGAGTACAAGGGTCTTCTAACACTCTCACAGAGTCATACCAAGACTGAGGTTTGACACATAAATGTCAAACAAATTAGCCTAACCTTCATCTCGCCCAACAATACTACAATGGCAGGCAGTCAAGCACATCAGCCCTCCATACTCACCTCCTAGAAGAGCTGTAGACCTAATTAAATATCCTCAACTGTTGAGCTCTATACACATGACAGGTATTGTCAAGACATGGGAGTAACCTACTTACGTGTAGCATAGAATCATGGTAACATGAATAACAGAGAGACATTTATTGTTAGATGTCAATGAAAGTACTTGTATGTATGGGTTGAGTGCTGAAAAACAAACAAACTAAACTCAAACGGCTTGCTTGACGCACAAGAACAAACGTGGCAAGCAAGCACGGACGAGTTTCTGTGTTTTGATCACGTGAACTTTCAATGGATGGACAAAAAGGATGATAGAATATTGAAAATATATTAGTGTCCTTAGATGAATAAAAGTGCAATGACATGAGTTAAATATGACAGAATTTTCATTTTCATTCCACATGGATGTTCCTGGCCTGCATCTAATATACTGTTCCCAGCAAGCAATTTTGATTTTAAAAGACGTCTAATAGCCGTCCAAACACAGCCCTAACGTCTAGGCTAAAACAAGGCAAAATTTGGGCTGTCAGTGAAAATTTAATAGACGTCTAACCTTAGCCCAAGAACAAACTAGTCATCTAGAACATAAACGTCAAAGAAATTAAACCAAACACCTTGTAATCACTGTTGACTTTGCTTACATGATGGAATATCATACATCTCACAAGTTATTTTCACCAAAACGACATGTAACAAATTCAAGGTTATTTTGGCCACAAGTGAGTCACTCATAGCCAGGCTACATTGGGTCTATAGTTAACCGAGACGATGAAATAACAGCTATTGCTTGCTGGGTAGCTTCTTTTTTTTGATAAATGAAATACTCTACATGCATTTTTATTGCATGTTTATGTTCAACCATGAAGCCATGAGGAGACTACAACCTTTCAAATGCATTTTGTCCTCCTTTATCTTCCTAGCATGCCAAACAAAAACATTAATCTGATATAATACTGTATCAATGTGCACTCCTATTCTCTGAGAGCAGTAACTCTTTTAAACATGTCCTTCACAGGGCCCACCTGGCATATGACCCTGACAGACTGCCTGTGTACAAAGGGATGCCTCTACATCTTCCATATCCCCTTCTTTCATCCCTCTCTTTTTCACTTCTCTATTCCCTCTAATCCCTCTTTTGCTGAGCTGTGGCTCTTTCACCTCTTGCTCTATTTCTCAACAACCCCCCCCCCCCATCATGCCTCCGCCCTATTGATGAAAGTGTTCTCATACAGCACCAGAATAAAATGACTACAGAAGAATATTTTAGAAATATTTACCATTATTCTCATATTACAGGGTGTATAATGCTGAGCTCAAGTGTAAGCCTTGGCTAGAAAATAGATCTAGTTCTTAAAATAGATAAATATTTGACAATTTATCACATATCAGTCAATATTATGGCTTGATAAATGGTTATTTGACTAAAACCTTTTTTTTTTTTTTACTGGACTTCTCATTTTGAGCAACACCGGCCCTGTTTGACTTTCAAAATCAATTAGCACTTCTGACAGGAAGCTGTTTCTGCTCAAAATTATGTCTTTGCCACATGGGCAAGGTGACTATCAAAGGCTTCCCTCATCAGTGGCAGACATATTTGTTTGCACTTTTATCTGAAACATTTTCAGCAGAGTGTTTATTTCTTGTTGATTGGGGTTCAGAGAAACTGGCAAACTTCCATTTGCTAACATGCCTCAATGCTATCAGTTCTGTCCAGATTCTGGAGTTATTTTCTGTCACTTCTTCACCATGTTGGAATGGGGAAATGGCACAAACCATTTAAACATATGTCTGGTATGGAAGGATAAACTAGAGACTAGAGTGGAGGTGAATTGTGAGAAGAAGAAGTAAGAGATAGATGATTGGGCTGGATGACATTACACAGGTTGCTTTAACTGTCCATGTCCTTGTTTTAACAACATTAGGGTTTGGCACAGGAATACATGTAATTCACTTTATTTGCTCATTTATTCATGTTACTTTTTTTTTTTTTTTTTTTACTTTTGCATATACTACAGCTCAAAAGTTTTTATTATATATATTTTTTGAAAAAAAATGTATTATGCTCATTAAGGCTGTGCCTATTTGATCAGAATAGTAATATTATTAAATATTGTTACAATGTGAAATTCTGTTTTAATATATTTTCCATTTTAATTTTTTTCTGTGATGGCAAAGCTGAATTTTCAGCATCATTACTCCACACTGCAAAGTCACATGATCCTTCAGAAATCATTCTTATATGCTGATTTGATACTCAAGAAACATTTCTTCTTCTTCATCGTAGTATTATTATTATTATTCATTGGAAATAATGGTTGTGCTGCTTAATGAAGTGTGGATATGGCAACAGGTTTATTTGTTGAGCATAGTTGAAGTTGAAAATTTAATTGAAATATAAATTAGATATTTTTTTCATTTAAGTGTAACTAACAAATATGTTTGAAAACTTTTTCTCCAACAATATTTGAAACCAACATGAATGCAAAGAAAAATATTGGGCACATGTGTATTTAAATTTCTTCTCTTTCGTTTCTCTCTTTCTCTCTCATCATTTCAGACTTCCTGATTCACATTTGACCCATCTGCACTGTTGGAAAAAAGCAGGCTGGAAAGCTTTGTTATAGCAGCAAAATTTCTATCCCAAAATAGAAGAATACACAACAGAACTGTGAAATGCAATAACATAGCAAACAAACCTTGATCACCCAATATCTCATCAATATTGTGAATATCGCCGTCCTTTATGAAACCGCTTAGACTTTGCATCTCCATCCCGCTCTAATTCTGTGTTGATTGCAGCACAATCTCTCCGCACTCTTGGTTTGCGCTGTTATTCCTCTCAATGGCACCTGCTGTTATCCCATAAATATGGTTGAATGGGCTATTGAGAGAGCTGGGCTGCTGAGGGGTTGCCACGGCGGATGGCGATGAGCCCCCATAAAGCAGACGCCTGCGTTATTTATCCTGTCTCTATGAACTCTGGGAAATGAAATGTTTACCACAAATGGGCCTCTCAAAAGCCCACACCCGACTTTTAGTATTGATTCAATGAGTCTGATTTGTAAATAAATGCGTCAATATGAAGTCTCAATTCAAGCCGGAGATGTGGTGTCTGCTAAACATGCTGCCATTATGGAGAAAAATACAGTCCAATGTGTTGACAAATATAAATGAATGTAGTTAATTATTGTGGTATGATTTGAAGACTTCTTGCATCCTGTTCTATATGCTTCAAATGATTTTGGCAATTATGAGTGATGTTGTTGTATATTCATGGCATTTATTTGTATCTTGATGTTCAAGAGTCTGCATTGACTCAGTACATGTATAGAATTTATTATAATTATTCTTACTTTCACTCTCTTTTCATCAAAACACAGAGACCAGGGCATGTTGTCACATGGGTTGTTGCAAGGTCTATTTTCTTTAGCAGTGGTTTTGTATGTTGTATGTTCAAACACCTAGTTTAAAACACTCATTGTGTTAGCCTACTCCATAGTGTGCACATTAATTGAACGGTAACTCTTTTCCTTTGCAATAATGATGGAAATATTCAATAGCAACCAAGACTTTGAGGTATGTGCCTATATATAAATTAACTTTTAAAACTAAACCTATCCTGAGAAATATTTACCAGAATAGTAAAAGTATCTCTGCTATAAGCATCTCTTTCTACAATATTTCTGCCTCTATGTAGACAAGATGTTTGTAAGGAATTCCATCATAAACCAACCTGTAGATGTAAATCACCTTATTTAAAGTCTTGCCCGATGTGCTGTTAGCACTTGTAAGCTACAGTATTGACAGTTGAAAAAGGTCATATCTTGTTGTGTAGTTGGACTCTTCAGTTCTTTAATATGCAGTCGTGAATATTACCGCTGTCATCCTTGTCGTCTCTTTCCCTGGGAAGACTATCTCTGAAAGAGCAAGAGTAGAATCCATTTCAAATTTTAATTAGCCGGCTTTGTGTCTCACACAGACACAAGTTCAGTCCAACATTATCCCCTCAAAGCTTTAATTACCAACCGCTTCTTGGATTCAAAACATCAAAAGGATGTGTAAGAGAGAGTGAGTGAGTGCATGAAAATAAATGTGTGTGTGTGTGTGTGTGTGTGTGTGTGCGTTTGAAAAAGTATGTGGGTGGATGTGTTTCGGGTTAGCTAAAATCATTGTGAGTCAACACTCAGCATTTCAAAGGTTTGTGATTTTCTTCAAGTCACTCCTCCATTGGAGACATGGGGGGTCTTACAAATCACTGTAAATCTCTCTACTGTTTGATGTCCTTTTTCCTCAAGCCTCTTGTGGATAATTGCCCATGAGTTGTCAGAGTGGGACAGAGTAAAGAGGAATGATCGAACATTAGCGGATTACTGACTAAACTGGCTATAGAGCTGTTCGCTTAAAAGCAACTGATGCACATTGAGCACAGATGTACCTAGCAAACTAACAGATCGATATGTCTTTCTTTGATACATATGATTAAAACACCACAGACGGGCAGTAGACTATGTTTTCACTCCTAGGTGGCTTATGTACCCTAACAGTTTATATGCTATCCTATGGACATTTCATTCATGTCATATTTACACCTACGATTACTAACAGCCAGCCTTGTCCAGATAACAACCAAAGAAGTTCTTAAGAATTTTATCTTCCTTTATATAGTGTAGTTTATAGTGTGTCTTATTTTCAAAATTCTGTTTACTCTTAATAATGCTGAAAATAACGATTTGTTCTTTTGAACTTTCTGTTCTTCAAAGAATCCTGAAAAAGGGCATCTGCAAAAATATTTAAGCAGCACAACTGTTTGCAACCTTGATAATAATAAGAAAAGTTTTTTGAGCACCAAATCAACATATTAGAAAAAATGTATTATTGGCTGCTGGAAATTTAGCATTGTTATCACAGGAATAAATTATATTTTCAAATATATTAAAATAGAAAACAGTTCTTTTGAATTTCACAATATAATTGATTTTACTGTATTTTTTATCAAATAAATGCAGCCTTGGTGAACATAAGATAGAAAAAGAAAGACATAAGAAAAAAAAAAAAATATATATATATATATACAGTCAAACCAAAAGTTATTCAGACACCAGATATAATTGTTTTACTAGTGGGTGCAGGACACTATAGTTCATTTATGTAAGTGAGGATAGCAAAATAAAGTAAACTGTGGCACATTATACCCAGAAATTCATATAATGGACTACCAGTAAAATAAAATGAAAATTTGGGACCAAATTTATTCAGACACTTTGATTTTATTACCATTTTCTAAACTATAGCGAATAAACTGTGATAATGTGAGACAATGTTGAAGGTGTCTGAATACATTTTGGTTTGACTCTATATGGACCTAAAACGTTTGAAATGTAGTGTATGTATGTGTGATATAGTTCCTTGTTGTTCTGAATACCACACATTAACAGTGTCTAGACAATAAATGCTAGATGTCTCAAAACTATAGTGGAAAGCACTCACCTACAGTTGTCAGATTAGATGGGGAACCGAATTTCTTGCTTTTCAGGGACGACATTCACAAGGTACAGTAACTGAAGTTAGTGTGATTGTGAGTCAAGCAACCCCAATTAACAGATAACAGGTTAGAGTGCAAGTATCAAGAAAGAGCTATGTCCAGGTATTGAAATGGTCTGAATTCAGTCTAAATGGAAAAGGGAAAGGGCCTTGTGGTGCCATGCCTAATCACACAATAATGCTATTTAGTAGGTTACTATAGAGACAAATTTGGTGGCCGGAAGGTGTTTTTTAAGCAGTGGAGCCCCACATTTTTCATAATCAACACTGAGTGGAGGAGAATGAAGACAGGCATTCAGAATTGACACTCTTTCAGGTGTTTCTTAAAGTGATCAGTGTGAAAGTGAAGGTGTGTGCTGATGCAGAGAACAGTCATTGTGGCCATTGAGGTCGGCTAGTAGTCTGCTGATTGAAAGTTTGTAAGGTTTGTGAAATTTTCGAGGCACCAACAATATGAAATCCATGGAGAAAAAAAAAAGAGTAACACATCCTTGTCATTGTAATGATCCTTATCTTGGACATACGAGGAAGACTAAACTGGGTTCTTTAGAGTATGTCCTACTACAATTCAGTGATCACTTGGCATCTTTTAAATCCAAAGCTGAAGAGCACCTGACTGTTTTGGGCTGTGTCTTGTTCCAGGATCATCTCTTGGCTGTGTGTTTATGTTCGGTGCTGTCCTTGGTGCTGAAATCTGCCAGAGTCAGGTATCATGGTACAACCAGATTTTGCCTTCACATACAGATAGAGAGTTGTGACATATTCAGAAATGTAACCTCTCAAAATCTTACAGCTCCCAAAAGGTATACAATATTTGTTCCCCATATACAATTAAAATATTTTTGATGCATAATTATTGTTGCTGTGATTCTTAGGCAGCAACTAGGAGTATTTTGCTATAGTCATGTATCTCAAGAGACTCAGTTGGCTCACTCACCTTGAAACATAGCCAACTATAGCAAACATCACTTTGATTGTGTTAATGGTTTCCATAGTGATAGGCCACCTGCATGCAGGCAAAGAGCAGAAGCTTCCCTAGAGTTACCATACGTTCGGATGTCAAATGAATGTGTTTCTCATTTTGTGGGCTGCAGTGGAGCTGGAATTGTGCTGTAGTACATTTCACTGTACAGTTAATCACACGTTGAAATGTCTAGACAATGGCAAGTTTAAAAGTAAAATGTAGACTTTTCTTAGAACTGAATAAAGGAATTAACCAGCCAGGAATTACGGGAAATGTTGAAAGATATTTCTTTTTCTCTTCCAAAAACAAGACTTCAAAGTTTACCCTTTCCTCTTTCACTCACTCCTTGAATTTAATCATAAAGGAAGTGGGCCTTTGACCTAAGCGGTGAGGGAATTTGGTAATTAGTGCTGAGTGTCACCTCCTTGGCTCCACAGCAATGGCTGAAGATGTGTTCATTAAGCTGTTGCCCGCTGACCTGCAGACAGTAGATAACCCTCAGAACCTTAATCCCCCAGATAGATGGTCCCTTCAGATCTTCACTGTTCCCTAAGCTTCTAAAACAGACCTGTTCCAACCTGCAGGCCATAATACCTTAGTTCAGTCCATCATCACTTTCAGTCAGGTTCATCTAGGAAGTACTTTTTGAAGATTAAAGAACATAAAGTTTCTATTGAGGAAAGAATTCAATTAGGAGAGAACTGAAAGACACTTAAAAAATGGAAAACTTCAGACTAAAGCTGAAAACAGTCTAATTGGAAATCCATGCATAGTTCTTCTCAAAAAAAGTGCTTACATTAATCAAATAATCAATGGTTTCAAAAAGTGCAATATATAGCAATTAGTTCATTTAATGTTTTTCTTTGGCTGTATTAAACCTGACTGCATTACACAAGCCTCTAGTGATTTGTTAAGTCACAATGTTGATGGTATTTCTCAAAGAAATTTAGTTACAAAATGTAGTTAGCAAAGGGAGGCTTGGAAGGCTCCTGTATTTATGGTCCCTAAAAGCCTGAAGCCGGCTTCAGACCCTGTTGACAATACCACTCATATACTTAAATAATTCAGCTGCAAGATCTTTAATTGCATGTTACTGTGGATACTATGAGGCTAATTTCACAGCTACACTCTCAGAAAAGCTACACTCTCAGAACTGTACCTTTAGGGGTACAACAGCTTGTCACTGGGGCAGTACCCTTTAAAGGGCATCATTGTAACTTTTTTACCCCTAAAAGGTTCATAGTAGTACCTTAAGGTACATATCGCTACTCTAAAGTACTAATATTCACCTTTTAAAGGTGAAAAGGGTACAAAGACCCACAAAGAAACACATCCTGCCCCAGTGACAAGCTGTTGTACCCCTTAAGTAAAAAACTTTACACAATTTACAATTTTATAAAAAACAATTCTGAGATTGTAGCATTTTATGATTTGATGGAGGCAGATTTGAATGTAAGCTGTAACCAGTGTTGGGCTCGTTACTCAAAAAATGTATATATTACTCATTACTAGTTCCTCCTTTCAAAAGTAATATTATTACTTTACTTATTACTCCTGGCCAACAGTAACTGTTACATTATTTTCCTATTACACTCCAAAAATTGTTAATTGCATAATTTTTGCAGTCTGTGAATCAATGAAAGTTATATATAAATGAAGAGTACAACTGGCTCAAACTGACGACAAGCCACAATTTTTAAACAACTTCTGTTATTTAATAAAGCAGCAACACAGTAAAATCCTTTTTCACATTTAGCCTGCTGTCCAGAACGATAAAAATAAAATTTTGGGGGCTAAAGGTTTTTAGTTTCATGTTGATGTCCTGCCGAAAAAGGTGTTTCAGGTTGAGTTGATCGCAGTAGACAAAGTCTTAGTACCATTACACAATTTACATGTGACATTTTGTCATCCTTTCTCCCTGCAAAATTAAAATAATGGCTTCATTTCCAGCCACTATATGACGTGGGCTTCTCCATCTTCTGACGAAGCTAGCTTGCTGCATTGGGGACGTCACATGCGTACATGCACAACAACGATTATGAAAATTAATAGGGATGAGTGGATTTTTGAATTTCAAATCATTAGCGATTGTGACAAAAAACTAACTAGTAACTAACCATTTTTTTGGATGGTAACTGTAATATTATTACTTACATTTTATTAGTAATTAGTGACACTACTAGTTACAGACAAAGGTGTGGTTTATGCAGACTCAATTATTGGAGAAGTCTTTTGTTTCAATGGAAGATTGCGTTATGACATATACATTTACATTTATCCAAAGTGAATTACAAATGAGGATCATAATAAGCAATTTATCTTGAGGCAATACCTAGAGAAATGCTAGCAATACAAGTTTTAAACATTGTCCAGAATAGTACAAGGTAGAACAGGGAGGGATATAGAAATAGTGAAAGCATATGAGATTCATTCATTCCTTCATTTTAAGTCAGAAGGATGCGGTTAAGTTTTCATGGAAGATGTGAGTTTCTTTATTGTTAGGGGTTTGGTTGTCCGGATAGGGTTAGTAAGACCATTCCACCACCAAAAAAACGGTGAACAAAAGCATTCTGAAAATGTGCGCCTCTCTGTTATCGAGATTACCAAAAAAATAAAAATTATTTAGAAATAAAATTTTCATTTCATACTGACTTTGAGTCTCGAAATTAGGTCCTGCTATTGTGCAAAGACTAACTTGTGCTCGTAGCTTGTATCTGCTTTTCCCATTGGGAAAGAGAAGAACAGGATAAAATAAATGAACAAGGCCCAAAAAACAGCAGGACAGGAGAAGATTAAAAAAATCTGAGTAGCTGTGCCAAGTGTTTGAACCCCATTCCAAGTTGGACTTGGCTGAAGGATGGGTCAGTGCTCAGGATGTGCTTGGTTACACTCTCCTAAACCCTAATCCCAATCTCCCCCTCTCTCTGCTCAATCTGTGCTTTAAATTCACCCCCACTGATTTGTTTCAATTAATCTTTTATCTCCTAAGCCTGTGGCTGCATGGGCCATTCTCTTCTGCCAAACATGGGATTGCACGTCAGACTCAGAAAACCAGGACAGGGTAGAACTGTGGGCTTCTCAAGCATTGTTCTGGCTGTTTTGGAACCTGTATTGATGTGACAGTGAGTAGATGGTGCCAAGTTTTAGCTTTGGGAGAAAGGGATCCGACGCCTGCTATCTGCTACCTCTTATGGAGGAATTATCCTCTGGTATAGAGAGACTGCTTTACAGACGCTCTCTGCTGCTATGGATGGAGGGTTCTGGGTCTCAGAGGCTTTCATATGTCCTCCTCCTCAATGTCAGAGAAGGGGAATGGCAGATTGGATTAACAGAATTTGGATAATGTATACAGTGCATTCATGAATGGGGAAAAAGGGCAGCGTAGATAAATGCGTCTGGCTGCAGTTGATATTGGGTGAATATAATTTCTAGATTTTCTGTTTATAAAGGCTTGAATAGTCATTTGATTTGTATGACTACTAATTGAAGCGTTTTAGAGCACAATGTAAATGTAAAGTTTAACCCCTTAATTAATGTCCTGTACTGGCACAACATCCCTTCCAGCCATCCATAAACTGGAAGATGTTGGGGGGTGCTCTGCTGCTCTTCCTATATATGTGCTCTGCTGCTCTTCCTATATATGTGGAATGTTGCATTCCATCCCAACAAGTGTCTGGATGAGTCTCACAGGAAGTGAAGGATGTGAGGCAGGGTTAGGCAGCAGGAAAGGGGGTTTATGCGTCTGTTTGCTTCGAGCGATCCTCCCTTGTTAGCCTCCTTCCCTGGCAGACGATGCAATGATTAGAGATGACAGGACAGTCTTTTTAAGCCTTATCTGGGTGATAAAAAACGCCTCCAGAAGCTATAGACGTAGAAGTGAAAGAAGAACATTCCATTGGCTTCAACTGCATTTATCTTATTTATCATTCAATTACAGCACAATTTTGTTCAGTGTGAATCTACTTGGGTCAATGACAAATAAGAGGGTTCACAATAAAGAAAAGGAAAAACCATTTAAAAATCTTGCTTAAAACAAATGTGCAAAGTAAAAAAAAAAAACTCATTGTGTAACCATCATGTAAAAAGTAATACTGCAGCATATTTTGTACATATATCTGTGAGTGTACTTATCTTAATTAATATTTTCAAGGTAAAAACATGTTACAATATATATTTTTGTGGAAGACTTTTCACAACCTTGAACTAACTTTGCTATGTCATAAAAGGTCAAATTATCTGATATTTTCCGAGACTTATTGACCTTGACACATAGTCATGAGGGTCTTCAGGGGTCTCTCTATGATGTCATTTTCTGTTCTTTTTTCTTCATGCTGCATCAAGTGAATTCTATTATTTCTTTAACACTAAAACCGCCATGGGGTAAAATGTACCCATGGCTGTTTTTCTGTCACGGTTTTGGGTTTTGTTATGCATTCCTGTTTGTCATGTGATCCTGTCATGTGTTCCATTGTCATGTGATCCCCTTGTCCTCATGTGTTATGTTCTCATTGGTTGTTTTTGTCATGTGTTCTCAGTTCAGTTCTGTCATTGGTTCTTTGTCTTGATCATTGTTCATAAACAAAAAGATAATATTAAGATACTTACTTTTTAGACACCATATTGCCTGTTTTGCTCTATTTCGCCAACGAAAGTAGTTCTAAACAAAGATCACAGCACTGTTTTGCGTCTTTGAGCAACACGCGGCGGTGAAAGACCGCGATCTCAATGACCCACTTATTAATGCAGTCAAATGCTTCATTCTTGAATGAATCAGCTGTTTGAATGAATCGGTTGAATCTCACTGACTCACTCATTAACAGTGTCATGCTGCCACCTACTGGCAGTTTTAATTTCACATTTAAAGTATCTTTTCAGTTTCAGTTTATCCCCAGTTTCTCATGTGGCCCTTTGGGAAAATTAATTGCCCACCCCTGGGTTACTTGCTGAGAACTGGCTCAAAAGAACGATTCATTCAAGAACCGAACATCACTAGTTTAGATAAAACCAGATTAAAAAACAGGGCATTTATACCTATATTTACCCCTATATAATTCCTTTATTTTCACACTGTGTTTGAGCAATGTGTAGGCTGTAAACAGTCACACAATGCACATTCAAATGAAGATGTTTTAGCCTACTCATAAATGTTCAAACTTTGGATTAATTATTAAATTTTGTTTTGCAATTTTTATCATGTATTGTTTGCTACCGTGTTTCTATTTATTCAAGTCTGCCAGTTTCCAAAAAAAAAAATCATTCATGTAATGATAAAAAAATTTTTCTTGATTGTTGTTCTCTTATTCAAATTAAAAATTAAATAACTAAACAAACTAATAATTAATTAGGTAAAACGTCCCGGTTACGTATGTAACCCTCATTCCCTGAAGGAGGGAACGGAGACGTACGTCGGAACTGACCGACGAATTGGGGATCATCTTCAGAGACCAATCTACTTCGAGTGTATAAAAACGAGCCAATAATGTTGGCATGCGGTCCACGCACCGCCCCGCAACGCAGGTATAAATACGGAAGTGGAATACCGCATCCTCGCTTTTCCAACTTCGGAGCCGAAAAAATGGGTCGTTGCCCAGCCCGCAGCTCTACAAATATCTTTCAGCGAGGCGCCTTGAGCTAGCGCCCAGGAGGAAGCTACACTCCTAGTGGAGTGAGCTCGCACCCTGAGCGGGCAAGGCACGTCTTGGGACTGATAAGCCAAGACGATAGCATCCACTATCCAGTGGGCTAACCTTTGCTTGGAGACAGCCTTTCCCTTCTGCTGGCCTCCATAACAGACGAAGAGCTGCTCTGAGGTCCTAAAGCTTTGAGTCTGGTCAACGTAAGCGCGAAGGGCGCGGACGGGACACAACAAAGCTAGGGCTGGGTCTGCCTCCTCCGAAGGCAGCGCTTGCAGGTTCACCACCTGGTCCCGGAAGGGAGTGGTGGGAACCTTGGGCACGTATCCGGGCCTGGGTCTCAGGATAACGTGAGAGTTGGCTGGCCCGAATTCTAGGCACGATTCGTTGACCGAAAGTGCATGCAGGTCCCCTACCCTCTTGATTGAGGCCAATGCAGTCAGGAGTGCTGTCTTTATAGACAGGATTTTCAACTCTGCAGACTGCAAAGGCTCAAAGGGAGGGCCCTGAAGTGCTCTCAGCACTAGGGCTAAGTCCCAAGAGGGTAACGAGGTTGGACGAGGAGGATTCAGTCTCCTCACACCTCTGAGGAACCTGACGATTAAGTCGTGCTTACCCAAGGATTTACCTACTACTACATCATGGTACGCTGCTATTGCGGCGACATATACTTTGAGGGTGGAGGGAGACAGCTTTCGCTCCAACCCTTCTTGCAGGAAGGAAAGCACGACATTAACCGAACACCTTCGGGGGTCTTCCCGGCGGGAAGAACACCAATCAACGAACAGGTTCCACTTCAGCGTATAGAGGCGCCTCGTAGAGGGGGATCTAGCCGAAGCGATGGTGTCTGCCACAGCCTGTGGCAGGCCACCTAGAACCTCCGCGTCCCGTCCAGGGACCAGACATGGAGTTTCCAGAGGTCTGGACGCGGGTGCCATAGTGTGCCCTGTCCCTGAGAAAGAAGGTCCTTCCTCAGGGGAATCGGCCAGGGAGGGGCTGTCGAGAGGAGAGTCAGTTCGGAAAACCAGGTCCGGTTGGGCCAGTAAGGCGCAACTAACAGAACCTGCTCCTCGTCCTCCCTGACCTTGCACAGAGTCTGTGCTAGAAGGCTCACTGGGGGAAACGCATATTTGCGTAGGTCCCGGGGCGAGCAGTGTGCCAGTGCATCTGTGCCGAGGGTCCCCCCGGTCAGGGAATAGTACAACTGGCAATGGGTCGATTCCGGAGAGGCAAACAGGTCTACCTGTGCGGCTCCGAAAAGGTCCCATATCAGCTGGACGAGCCAGGGGTGGAGTCGCCACTCTCCCGGTAGTGTCGGCTGATGAGAGAGCTCGTTGGCTGTCTGGTTCAGCGCACCAGGGATGTGAATGGCCCGAAGCAACCTCAGATGCTTCTGACTCCACAGGAGGAGATGGCGGGCGAGTTGCATCATGCGACAGGAGCGTAGACCACCCTGACGGTTGATGTATGCAACGGCCGCAGTGCTGTCCGTACGGACCAGGACGTGCTTGCCCTGAAGCGGCTTTTTGAGGCTAGCAACTTGAGGCAATTTATGTGCCAATGCAGCTGGGGCCCCGTCCACAGACCCGAAACTGCATGCCCGTTGTACGTGGCCCCCCAGCTGGTGGAAGAGGCATCCGTGAAGAGGCAGCTGCGCCACCATCGAGGGTAGTGAGGATGGAGGAGTCGCTAGATCGGGATCTAGCGCTGTAAGGCGCCGTCCACGATTTCGTGAGCTCCTGATGCACTTCCGGGAAGAATGGAACCGGGGCGGGGCGCTGAGAACCAGCGCGGGCCGTCCCGAGAAACCAATCATCCAACCGCGGTTCGGGACACGGTGGAGGGTTCCACTCGAGCCCGACACTTGCGGCGGCCCGGGCAAGCATAGCCGTAAGCTCTGGATCAGATTCGGGCAACGCTACCACACCCGAAGGGGGCAACGCAGCCGGATCCTCATCTCCAGAGCCCATTGGCTCATCCTCCGATGCAGCCATCGAAATCATATCCTCAGCTGGAGCTCCGAATGAAACGGCCGGCCCCCCATGGCTAGGGCCGGGCCGCTCTTCTGGAAGCTCTACCGGCGCAGCGGAGGGGGGAGGGGCCCAAGGGGCTTGTTGGCCCGTCGGGGAAGCCCTCACTGTCACCCTCAGGTCTCCACCAAAGGCATCAGCCAAAGTAGCAGCCCTCTGCTTCGCAGCGGGACGACCACTAGATCGGGGGATGCGCAATGGGACTCCACCCCTTCTGTGGTACTCGAGCCTAGACCGCAGTACTGCGATGGTCATGTTCCCACAGTGAGAACATGAGTCATCCATGAATGCCGCCTCAGCTTGCTGAACGCCCAAACACGTGAGGCAGCGATCATGACCGTCAACTGGGGACAGAAAGCGACGGCATCCAGAAACACACGGTTTGAATGACATCTTGAAAAAGACGCAGGGTCAAACCGTGCTGCTCTTTTAGGGACGGAAACCGCTCTTTTAGTAGTGCTGAAGCACTCAGGGAGATGGCCGCGGCTCACAGCGGTACGAAAGTGCAAGCCTGTGTGAGCACTCAGTGAGGGAAACGCCCAGTGAACCAACAAAAACAAAGAAAGTGTTGCAGCGGCCACTCGCTGACTCGCGACGTCACACCAGCACCCGGTAAGTGAGCGATCTCGTTGACTCGTCTTGAAGACACTCTTGTAGGAAAACAGCCTGGCAACAAACTGTTCGGCTCCGAAGTTGAAAACGAGGATGCGGTATTCCACTTCCGTATTTATACCCGCGTTGCGGGCCGGTGCGTGGACCACATGCCAACATTATTGGCTCGTTTTTATACACTCGAAGTAGATTGGTCTCTGAAGATGATCCCCAATTCGTCGGTCAGTTCCGACGTACGTCGAAGTGACTGACTGAAAGGGAACTGTGTGCTTGAATTTTTCATTGCATCATGCATCCTATGCAGTGTGGTGAAATATCATTGCTCTTTATTGTCTATTCAGGGTATTTTAGTATCTTAATATGTGATTAATGACATTTATTATAATATTACACCACCCAAATATATATTTATTTCCTTCTAATTCTCGTTGTCATTGCAGGCTGATTTAGCCTATATTCACCAAAAAGTGATTAGTGTAGCCAGCTTAAAATATCATAAAACAACAGACAAAAACATAGTACATGACTAAAAATAATAATTTCATGACTCTAGACATTACTATGTGAAGACACTATGTGGCATAATACGTTTTTTTAGCCATACCAAAACAGTAATCATCTGCATGGGTAAATTTTACCTGTTGCCGATTTTAGGTATACAGCGACCCCTGGCGGTTCTAGTGTTAAATGAATAATAATAACATATTATGCCAAACTTCTTAAGTTTTTATTTTCAAGAATTGTTTTCTTATTTCTGTTGTTTCACTGTGATATTTCAAAATGAATGTTAGTTTTGAAATTAAATGCCTTTTTAAATAAATTAAAAAATCTAGAGAAAAACTGCATCATGTCATTGACCCATGATACTTGATACTTGACCCAATGAGATACAAACAATCCCCGCACGTACAGTACATTGTGGATCTTGTAATTTCTATGTGTCTCTGGGCACTTGCCCATCAGATTGATTAATAAGCAGATCTGCATGGCGGGCCTCCAGCGGCTGATGAAAGATGAGATTACAATGAAAAGCGTGATGAGAAGAGTAGAGACCGAGGGGTAGATCAGATAAGGAAGTAATAGAGCAGATCTCTCCTCTACTGAAATAGGGATAGGGCAGGGGTTAGATAGTGCTGGCAAAGTGACTGTGAATTATCAGAAAGGCAGACACTGGCAGACTGCCCAAAGAACATACTAGCTTTCAGTGTTGGGCAAGCCACTAAACTAAGCTATGGTATGCTCCAAACAAATAGCTAAAATAAGCTGAAAGTATGGCGTGAGATGGCGTGAGAAGATGAACAGAAAGAGAGGTGTAGCCAAGGTAGGTGACATTCCTTTTACACATTTAACATTCCCCCCTCACATATGCAATATCTATTCTCTCAGTTATTACAGCAGTCAATAGAGGGTTGTGGAAGGAAGTTCTGAGGGACTGATCTGGCATTCCGCTCAGGTCAGCTTTGGAATCAATTGTGTTGTTTGACAGAAAAGGGGTTGACTCAGAGTCCTAGAGGGAGAGTTTGGCTGGCTATTTGTTTAGAATCAAATGGAGCCATTGGCATGCATGAGGCAATCTTGAGCAAGTTTATATACGCAAGAACAAGGAAGGCACACCCGCGGTCCAGGGCTAAAAATCTCAATCATGAGCGCTTGTGATTAGGAAAGACGATTATCGATCTGTTTAGACACTTTCGTTCGTATTCAGCCGGTGACCATTTAGATGTAGCCATTTCTCACAAAGAATAAGCATCTCGATTGATTGTTGTCCCCCGAAAATAACTTTTGGAAATCAGCCAAGGTAATGCTGCTTTGTGGATTTTCACATAAAATAAAACCATCCGTGTATCTGTAAATTCATCTGACCTGCTCTTGTTTGAGACAAACCTTAATCAGAATAGCTGATAGAGAGTCGAAGATAAATCTCTGTGATCACTAGGAGGTCAGACACCTCCAGATGCGTGCACATTAAGATAATGACACACTATGCTGTGACAAACATCTGACACACGGGGTATTTACACTTGGTCGCGTCATGCATATTTAGTGATCTGATAGCTATTCTATCATGAAAAGACCCAGTGTAAATTCCCTCTGAGATGTTCGGAAATGCATAACAGGTTGAATAGGAGATACATAGAACATTTCACTTGCCAGCATTACCATCAGTGCACTCTTAAATATAAAAGTTCCAAAGGAGGGTTTTCAAAACTATGTCATAACATAATCATTTGAGTTCTCCAAAGAACAATTCATGGAACAATTCTTTCTTAGTGTAAAAAAAAAACAAAACAAACAAAAAAACATTTTAATTATCTAACTTTTTTTTTCTTTCAATCTAAAGAAACGTTTGATGCAATAGAAAGGTTGCATGGATGTTAAAGGTTCTTCATGAACCATCAATGCCAATAAAGAACCTTTATTAATAGAACAAATGCAGGTCGGTTTTACAGAGTCACGTTTATGTTGTCAAGTATGAGCGGAATGTGCAAATCCAGGCAATCTGATCAAGATACATAAACTAATATGACTAAGTAAAAATAGGTTCATAATGTATAAAAGGCCTCCCAATTACTGTGCAGCTATTTTATTGCAAACATATATGACAGAACAGCCTGGAGCTAATCATGGCAGCTCAACAGTTTGGTGATAAATTGTAATATGAGGATCTTGCACTGAACCACCCCTAAGCCTGGCTGAAGGGCAATTTGATGAATAACAATGCTTTTCTCACAAGATAAAACTTTCAAGACAGTACAAAACATTAATACATAAGCCTGCTTTATTTATGAGGAATAATAATTAACCTCACATTAAGGCATTGGATTTTTATTTAGACTTGAGAGCAGTAGCAGCTCCTGGTCATAAATTTAGGTACGGCAGATTCTGGGTCTTAGCACTAGTTTATGATTAGCATTTTGTAAGCTTTATATTCTAATCCAGGGGTCTCCAAACTCAGTCCTGGAGGGCCCCTGTCCTGCAGAGTTTAGCTCCAACCTGAATTAAAACACCTGAACCAGCTAATCAGTGTGTAACTAGGGCCTTGTAAGTCACTGTTTAGCTAGTTTAGGTGTGTTTATTTGGGGTTGGAGCTAAACTCTGCAGGACAGTGGCCCTCCAGGACAGAGTTTGGAGACCCCTGCTCTAATCGCTGAACATAGGCTGATTTTGAAATCGCCCCCTATACTCTCAAATAGGGCATTATTTGAGGGGACAGCCATTTGTAGTGGTGTCCGAAACCATAGTGGACGTTATTGAGTGCACTCATTCAATCCCTCGTTTTCATTCACTCCTTCAAGTGAACTATATTAGTGGACTAATGTAGGGAATAGTGAATAAGGGTTTAGGGGGCGTTTTCGGATTCAGCCATAGACTCAGTTTGGGCAGAATTCTAATGTCTTTGCATAATATTTAGCCTGAGGGTGGCGTGCGGTGCTCTAATGATGATTGACAGACTTGGTACACACAACGCAATACCAATAGAATACCATTTTAGAATTGGCTTAGTATGTAGAATTTATTGCCTCAGATGTTGTTTTAGAATATTGCAAGTTGTGTAGGAATTCCAGTAAGGAAAGTCATGTCTATTCTCAGAACAAACATAAAAAAGCACAACAGACTTAGTATAAAGACTATTCACATGAACACATTTAAAATAAAGGATCTAACTTTCATTAATTTGATACACTACTCCATATAGGAAGAACAGACATGCCAACTAGTTACTGACCTGATGCAGACGCGTAGCTGAAGCGTCTTGGTCTGGAGCGAGGTTTACGTGAGGTCACTTGAAAATAGGTGGGGCAGCCAGAAATCTGCCCCATTGACTCTCTGAGAGCGTGCTGCAGTTCCATTTTTCACAACAGATTTACATTGGAAATTAGTGGGGCGCTCCAGAGCTAGGGAGGGCTCAGAGACCAGCTGCTCCACCTAGTATCATGAACACATGCCTGTCGAAACCATGCACTTCATTTTAATATATCCTGCACACTTAATGACAAAAAAAAAAAAGTCTAGAAAATCCAAAAAATATTTGTTGCAGAATTCTGAATACATTTACAATTTATTATTTATTATTAATTCAGTGTATATAGAGGTCTATGTTTTAATGAATATTTTGGTGCCCATACAGACGAGCCACGGCTGCTTAAGAGAATAGTGTTAAATGAATAGTAGAGTTTGATTGGCTTTTATTTGTGTTGGACTGACAATTAGTTTAAAATAAGCAGAAGTAGGTTTTGCTTCAACTCAAAGTTGAGTAATATTTTGTAGTTTTATATTTTTGTACTTTCACCCTCTACTTTGTTCAGTCTAGACTTGGTTCAGTCTAGTCTCCAAAAGAGTAATGTTCAGGATTTTAAAAAGTGTGTGCTGTATTTTGTATAATAGTGAAATATGATTTTAGAGGAAGCACTATAAGAGATTTGTAGAGATAACCCTATAATATATTATATTTTAGCTGCTCTATTTCAACTGTAGACATACATTTGAGCATAAATGTAATTAAAAAAGTATTACTCACTAATTATTCCAATCACAAAATGTATTTATTTGTAATATTTAGGGACCAATAATAGACTATACGTTGAATCAAGGTAGGAAGGCAGCTGGAAATATGTTCATAGGTGTATCAGGTATATCATAAACAGCTTGTCAATATGTTTCTTCTGTGCTCTCATAGAATAAAATGTCTACTAAGAAAAGTTTTGTCTGACTACTTGACAGATACCTAACCTCTTCACAATCACATGACATCATTTTGATGATTAATACTATTGTTAGTTGTTAATACTTTACATAACGTTGTTGTTGCTCAAACATTAAGCCTTTTCAAAAGCTCCCAATTCCAAATTATGTGTATTACTTTTTCTTTCCTGTGAGCACAAGCTTTTTTTGCCTTCTTTTTTCTTGTTCTTTTTTTTTTTTTTTTTTTTGAGAGACATAATTAATTCTGCACAGGCTCTTTTGTCTCAGGAGGGAAACTACTCCAGTTTTCATTACCTTTTGCCCTCTGGACCGCTATTAATCTGCACTCTCTAACCATTTGGTAAACAAAAAAGAAATGCAAGGGGAGCAAAAGAGGGTTTGAAAGACAACAGAAGCAAACTGTTTTTCTTCCATCATCATGCCTCTGAGGTGTGACACTTAAAATGAGATACAATCGTACCTTCGTCAGTCCACCAGGTATGAACTCCGATTGTAAGTCGGCCCACTGTATACTCCCCTCATTAAATGGCCAAAGCTGGCAATGGAGAGGATGATTGCTGATTTATAAATACTGAATTATGTAACAAACCTTTTGAGAACAGTGGTTACTGGGAGTAAACACTTGAAGTGGGAAGGAATTTCTATTTCATGAATATTTTTTACTGTTCTTCAGGACTGGGGAAATGTAACACACAGGAAGTGATGATATTCATGTACTTTTCCTCCATGTTGGGTTCACACATTTGCTGATGTCATATCTGAAATATTTCTTGTGTATATATTGATATTGATGGTGTATTTTGAAAATCTTTACATCGTCCCCTTTTACTTTCATTGATTGAAAAAGAGCAGCTTGGGCATTCTGATATTAAAGTGCACCTCTATTATGTCATTGGAAAGGTTTCTATTTTTGCATAAATTTTTACCTTATTTGCTCAACGACTCCCAAAGGATTCGCTCAACGATCTATTTTTCCAAACCCCTCCTTTGCGTGACGCTAATCTGCAGTGATTGGTCAGATAACCCAGTCAGTTGTGATTGGTATACTGCATGCAGCACATTATGGCTTGTCAAGTGTTGAACATTTTATACAGTGTATGAACAGACATGGCATCAATTTTCCCTTACCAATTCGAGCCAGAGTCCAACGAGACTCATTTTCATTTTTTTGATGAACCAGAAAGTCAATCGCAAACACGACTGGAGCAGGACCTTTCTCAATGGTAAGTGTCAATGTAGTTTATGGCACTTTGAACCGATTGGCCGATTGAACATGCAAAATCAGAGTAAGAATGTCTGAGAAGTGATGTGCTGTAATGTGATTAATCTTGCTGTCTGTCGCCATTTGTTAGTTCAGTGTAAGGAGTCACAGACACATTACTGCCGAATTTATTTAGGTGCAATTGTTTTCAATGGGAGTGCTGCGTTTTTAGAACGCCATGAGCGTAATGAGGCGCTGAGCGTCTATTTCACACTCAAGCGCTGAGCACTAAGTATTTTTTACTGGTCGCCGAGAGTAGAAGAAAACACATTGGAGGAGGGACAGGACAAATACAACACCGACCAACCGCCACATTCTGTGTGTACAACGTCAACAGATGACAACAACAATCATAATAACGGAACAAAATAATTTAAAACAAGAATACTTTACATTGTATCAGCATTCTTATATACAGAAACCAACTATCTGTGAAATGAGATACTAGCAACACTTCCGTGGATATTCCGTATCATAGCAAGCAGTAGGTCTCAACTGAAAAAAATGCTGCGCTGCCAAAACAGCGGGCTAAAAACGCTTTGGTGGACACGTGGCCATAAAGCTATGTTACACACTACATGAAAGGTAATTTTCAAAAATCCATAATAAGGGCCCTTTAATAACTCCTTTTTGTACTTATCACCCAAACCTGTTGTCACAAAGCTAAAAAAAAAAACATGAACTACAAAGTACTTGATACATAGTGGTCACTCTAAGATAGAGTCTAAGGAATCTGAAATCATTCTTTTTTTTTTTATTTTTTTTTTACCATTTGTGGTAATATAAATGGATATCTTAAGGACATCCATTTTGATGTCCTTCAACTGAAAAGACACAGCATGAACATATATTAATGTGCTTGTATTTAATTATGAGCCCATTTAAATACAAAAATTCTCAACCCTAGACCAAATCAGAAAAGAAAACAAAAGTGCTTTCTTTTGCATATATTGGCAAAGGTTTCCTGTTCTAAACAAGACAATGACTCTTTTCTTTTCTTTTCAGAAAACAAATGTAAACAGATTTCCATCAAGCTCCACCGTGTTCTGAAGCCCATAGCATTTTTCGCATATAAAGTTGAATTATTTCTGGCACATGATGTTAGCGTTCTCATATAAGAACACATTTTTGCTGAGACGTTGTTCAGCAAAAATAAATAAATAAACAACACCAAATGATGGTGACGTCTGCTGTTCCTCTTTTGCTTTGTAAGAGAAAGAGACAGAGACTTACAACCTAAGGTGCTTTGCTAGCTCTATGTTTGTATATCACGGCTTGTAAAAACCCCCCCAAAAAAACACAATTTCTCTGAGTGTAATGTGCAGCGGCTGCATCTTGTGGAATCTTGCTGCCGATGGATGATTTCCCTAAAGCTGCCTTTGGGAGAATCCTTGGTGGAACATCAGACATTAAAATAACACACCCTGAATAAAATGGGTGAGGGCCAGAAAATTCTAACCCTAACTTAACTCACTTATTAACTCAAGATATATCTTTTTTTAACATGACAGATACCTAAAACAGAGACATTAACTCTGTAGTTCTCCCAAGAGCAAACAGCAGACAAAATACCTTGCTCAAGGGCACTACAGGCGAAGAACTCATTTGCTCATGTGATGTTTCTTTCACACTTCCATCCTCTCTGGATGTATGACAGACTATGAGATGTTTTTCAGGGAGGGAGAGCAGGAAGGGCTAAACAGTCCAACCGCTTTAATGCTTAAAATAGTTTGGGGGACAACAGAGGTTCAGCTAGTGGCATAAATCCTAAAATATATCATTTTAATCCATTCATTCCCCGAGGACAGTGGTATAGCTAGATCAGTGTAAGTGTATGACATCGTATCTATGTTCAGAACAGCTCAGCTGGAATATGTCAGAACTCATGTTTGGTTTAATTTTGGTATTTTGGATGTCAGCACTTGGGGATGCATCTCGAGTTTTGCCCCAACTACTTTTCTGTGTAAAAAAAAAAAAAAACTGCAGAAGAAGCGATGCCTCCAGACTCAACTGCAATTAACTAACAATCTGTTACGTTGTAATGATATGCATAGAAACCAGCTTGCTTAAGTAAGAAACTGTCAAATCAGAGAGGAAATGAAATACGCCTAAAATTGCCTCAAGCAAAGAAGTCTCTGAACAAAACAGACACACCCTTGAAGCTAAAGGTTTTTTGAGCCAAAAGCAATGCTTTAAATTCGGATTTATTTTAAATTATGTCCATGCTTCTCAGCAACTTCAAGACTGCAAAAAAGAAACTTGTTTGTCTTATTCGCCTCTGTTTAGTGTTTCCCCCACACCCCAACCTTATTGAATGATGTTGTTAAGCCTTTTTATGGCTCGACCTGGGTCAGTGAATGACACTTCTCTCAGGAATCGGTTTACAAGTCAAGATGATAAGGGCTTAATAACTCAAGGTAGCACACAAAATGGCCGACAAAAATAACAACCATTTACTCAAAGGAGTCTGCCCACTGACTACTTAGAGCTTCTGAAACCTATTAAACGCTTCAGCAGATGCTATTAATGGAGGCAGCCTGGGAGGTCAAGGGTACAATCTCGATTTGGAATTGAGTCAAGTTAAACCTCAAAATGAAAAAGGGTGAGGGGAGCAAGCAAGCAGGAGAAAGAAAGAGTGTGTGTGAGAAAGACGCAGAGGTAGGGAGAGAGAAAGAGCAGAAAACAAGTCTTTAGGGTTGCCTGCCGATTCAAGGGTAATTTAATCAAAATCAGGCAAATATTCTCACTAGGGAGAGAGTGTTGAAAATTGATTGAACAGCCATGCTGGTGATATGATTTTAGCACAACCCCCATGACATCATTACAAGTAGAGCTGTGTCTTCAAGTAAAGGTCATGCTACTTCTCACCTTCATTACATCTATGGTTCACCTACATAACCCTGAAAGCCAAACTTATTGTGTTGACAGACTGAGTGGTCAGGAACTTGTTGTTAATTACTTTGCCAGTGTTACTTGAAGGAATTCATTAATAATAGTTTTTTTTTTTGAAGTGAGCATGGAATGATTTACCTGCACACACACACACACACACACACACACACACAAACCTGTCACTCACATGACATGACAATAGCAAAACACAACAATCCAACAATCCAATAAAGTCCCATCCTTCAATTTTTCTTATTCAAGAAGCCATTTCACTCAGACATACATCACAATAGGGAAGAAAAGACGATTGCAACTTCCGTTTCATGCCTACTTTATCTTCTTTTGTGTTCCATAGGAAAAAAAAAAATTCCTACAGGTTTGGAATGGAATGGAATGTTTGGACTCAAAACTTGATTGACTGTTTGATGCCTACATTTAGTTTCTTATTTAGTTTAGTTTAATTTCTAATGAAAATCACATCTGTTTTTAGATTCTTTATATACAGCATCATTATTTAAACAACTAACACTTCTGCTTAAATTATTTTGATTAGTTAGCATTAGATTCTGATGTCAGCATATAGCCAGACTAATGAGTCACACATGAATATTTAGGGCTGTCAAATTAACTTGTTAACACATGCAATTAATTAAAAATATTTATTTTAACTATGTTAGCACATTTATTACAGAAGTATCAGAACTATCAGAAGTAGTTAAGACATTTTATGAGATATAAAAAGAAAAAGAAAAACTCTTAAAGCACCTTTAATTAACATTGGTGATCAATAACTGAAATATTACCCACGAGCAAAACCCACATTTGTATACACAGGGATGAGACAAGCATCAGAGCATGTCGGATAATTATTTAATTATTGCAAATTTGCATCAAGTTCAGTTGTTGTTGTTTTTTCTGTACACTTTGAGAAATATACTGTATATCTGTGTGTTTGGTGTGAGTGAGATGAGAAAAGAGCACAAATCTACATCTAACTCGCGTCTGGATTTGGAACATGAGAGAAAATCATGACAGAGTTTTAATTTTGTGTGAACTACTTCTTTAAAAAGCAGTTTAATATAGCAAACGGGAAAAAGGGGAAGAAAAACACTATACTGAAAAAGGCACAATTACTCCATGGTGCTTTGAGTTTGGGTCCACTGCCTTTTTTCTATCAATGTTTCATTAAGATTCCATTTCCAATTAGACAAAACACTCAGAAAAGAAACTCTAGCAAACAAACAGTAAATTGAGCAATGGTATAATGTTGTTGCAATAGGAACGCTTCAGTACCTCTCCATTAGTTTTTTTTTGTTGTTTTTTTTCAAAAACTGAAGGTTTCAATATGCATTTTCGGCTTATTTGATGAGCAAAAAAGGTTGCAATGCTGACAAGAACCTTAATGCATGGTATTGACTCTTTACATTTGAAACATAGCCTAGTCTTCTTCTAAAATGATCTTCAGAGGAAAGTAATATCTACAAGATAATCTTTTTTCATGAGCCTTATTCATTAAAACATGAACAGAACACATTCCTGTGTAAATCGTTCATAAATCCATTCTCACATTTTTGCATTGAACTGGGTGTGATTTGAATGGTTTTATGAACGATTTACAAGCATTCATTCTGCTCATGTTTCATGAACATCACCCAAATCAGTCTTCCAAATGTTTCTCTGGGTCACATGCATGAGGATCTTAAATGGTTATCAAGGTTTCTTGTAACTCATTACCCATTAGGGATCTGTGTAGTGGAAAAGGTTCTTTAGACTATTAAAAGGCTCTTCACAGTAAGGGAAAAAGGTTCTTTTCAAAGAAAGAAAATTTGGTTAGCCAAAAATGGTGCTTCTATTGCATTGCTTGTTAGTTTTCCCTTTGTTAAAGGATATACTCAGCTGATTCCTCCAACCTTACAGTTATGTATAATGCAAATACAAGTATTTATTTGCTTTTTCTGTGGTTAAAACTCTAGCATATAATCAGCAAGTACTGTTTTTGAACCTGATGGTGGGTTTTGAGGATTAAATGCGTCTGACAGGTATCATCACCTTTGTAAATTAGCTATTTGGTTTGTAACCTTCAAAAGACATAATCCTTGTGCTATATTTAACTCTACTGAAGGAATAAATGCTAAGTCAAACAGTGACAGTCTAAAAAAGTCTTGCTCAAATAACTGAAGTCATAATTAGCAAATAAGATGTACATCAACTTAATGAGTTTATTAATTTATTTGTTAATTTGGTTGGTTTCAGGAGTTGAGGAAGTAGTGAGCAAGTATATATTGCCGATTTTGCCAATTTCTAGAATTTCAGTACTTGGCCCTTGGCAATGTTCACTGGTGTGGCGATGAATGACACTTTGTGACAGTTCAGTTGCTAGATTCCTACCACTCCACAGTTCCCTATCCAGGTGACGCTAACGCAGGATGTTATGTCATCAAGTACATGTCAAGTCAAAGAATGCAAATCAGCTATCCAGTAACGGTCAACCAACAAACGAAACGACACCCGAGGAAATGTTTAGCATTCTGTCAAAAGGCGGCAAAAACACTGAGGTGGAGGAAAGGAGGAGGAGAAAAGGAAATAATGCAGAAACCGAGAAGGAAAATAAGAGGGAAACAAACAAACACACACATGCACACACACACACACCGACATAAAATGAGCCCCAGCGATGTTCTCATTACTGTCACCTAAAGATGTTCTGCTTGCGGAGGCGAGGTGTCTGAGCCCATGACAGATTCAGGTCCGGAGAAACGGCTCGATTTTACCATTGAGGCGGAATTGAGAACGACAGCTGGCGTCAGGAGTGCGGCAGGAACTTTATTCTCCTGGAGAAAGGAGAAAACTGCCATGGAGCAAAAACATAGGGAATGGTGTTTTGGCAGCATAGGAGTACACAAAGCTCTTTCTCACATAATGCCTGTTGTGACAGAATAGAGTCAAGGGACAATGCAAATCTTTAATTAAAATGTTCTAGTAAATCTGCAGTATTTGACCTGTTTAATGAATACTTTCAGTGCTGAAGTGGTAACTTGACTTTACAATGTAAAACCAATGTAAATTGAACCAATGTAAAATACCATAAAGCATTTGTTGATGTTAATTTCATCATTTACTAATACATTATTAAAACCAATGTGTTGATATTATTTGACGTATAAGTATCTGTATTTAATGGATATTATTTAATGTTAACAAAAAATGATAAATACTGTGACAAAGGTTGTTATATAGTGTTAGTTAATGCATTAAACTTATTGTAAAGTGTTACTGCTAAAGATAACTGTAATAACAAGTAACCTAGTTTATGAGAATATCTCAATCTCTCTGTCTCTCTCTCGCTCTACTCCTCACTTGTCCTTTCCATTCTCTGCATACCTATAAATGGCCACATTTTAACAATGTTCCTCTAGAACAAAGACACACAATCATAGCAATTCAAAGCTTTCCTCCTTAACATTTACAAATGCTATTTGCCATATCCCCATTATCATGTTCACCTGTGCATTTTCTAATCCAGAATGTGGCCGCTGGGGTTATGCAGTCAGAAGGCCTGTCTGGAAAGCGCAGTTCAGTAAAATCCTAATCATTTAACAAGCCCTTCAAGTCGGTTTAATGTTTACGAAACAGACCTCTCAGGCAAATGCTGCCTTTTGGATGTGTCTTATTAGCATCTGTGAGATATTTTTTTATTGTGGGTGTAATGCACCTACAAAAGCTGTGTCTGCGCTTTAGTGGAGGAGTGAAAAGTAAATATAGATCTTTCTGTTCATGTGTTTCCAGTGAAATTAAGCTCTGCTTTGTGTATCGTGTGATTTGTGCTTCTTTAGTAATATATGTTTATTTGCACGCAAGGTGTACATGTGTAATGGTTTATGCAGACAGACCAATGAAGACAGATGAATCAGGTTCCAAAATCTCACAAGTTTAATTATAGTTCCAAAAGACAGGGCGTTGCAAACATAACAGTGACTTGACACAGAATGATTATGAGGGAACAACTTATCAAGGAACACAAACGAGACTAATTAATGAAACACAGCTGAACAGAACAAACTCATGACATGACCATGGTAACAAAGGAGTGGTGGGAAAATCAAACAAAGGAAGACATGTGACTAATGAAAACAAACTGAATGTCCATGAAAATTAACATAACTGTGACATGTACATTGTTATACATTTGCACAGATAAAACATACATTATTAACATACTGAAACCTCTAAATCATAAAAGCATTACAAATCATTTGAGCTTCATATTAAAAAATATATAAATGTAATTAATATATGTTCAATGTAATTACATTCATTCATTTAGCAGAGGTTTTTATCCAAAGCAACTTACATTGCATTTAAGTTACACATTTCATTAGTTAATACATAGGAATCAAACCCATGGAATAGGAATCAAACTAGTGCCATGTCCTACTGTTTGAGCTTCAGGAATGACATTTATTTAATGCATTTACTGATTTTGAAATCGTAACATTTAATTTATTTGTTTCTTTAGAAGAAAATTTAACTACCTATGGCAATCATCCCCATATCCTGTCACACTCAAATGTTGCATTCATTTAAACGTTAGGTTTAAAATATAAAATATGTATGTAAAATGTAACGGTAACAATTTACAATACGTTAACTAATATTAACTAACAATGAGCAATACATTTTTTACAGTATCTATTATCTTTGTTAGTTAATAAAAATACAATGGTTGATTGTCAGTTCACATTAGCTCAGGTCCATTAAAAAAACAAAAAAAACAGATATCATTGATTTTAATAATGTATTAGTCAATGTTCAAAATTAAAATCAATAAATAACATTAATAAATGTTTTGCTTCTGGGGGTGTAGAACAATGGAACAACAGTTTTTTTTCAGGTTCTTTTTTGAGGTGTGTTTTTTGTCAAACTCAAAAATTAGTTTATTTTTAATGATTAAAAAATGCCATTATTTTATTTTAAAAAGTTAATAATTGTATTTTATTGACAAAATATTTTAGTTTGTCTTGTATATTTTTTTGATTATATCAGATAACATTTTAGGCTGTCATATGTTAATGTTACATCGTGCCCCTCACATGTTACAGTGTACCCACCTATGGGGCACGTTGTCACATTTCACTTCCATTCTTTCGGGGGAAATTAAGAAAAAAGTATATACTGTATTAATGAAACAAAACCACATAATTGTACTAGATGTGTGCAATTAATGTGAGAAAAAATAAATACTTTGAACCACAAGTGGATTTACACAAACTGAGAAAGTCGAAAAGTGTTAGGTTGTGCCCCGCTCTCCACTAAGTCATACTATACACATGTATACTGTATAATGTACTTTTTCAGCGGTTGCAAATAAATTATTCAAAATAATTGTGGCGTTCTCTCCATAATAGGGACTTTAAGCAACAGCTGCTGATGGAACGGAAACGTCGGTCTGGTGTTTTATTGCGCATGCGTGACTTTAACTGCTACTTCGTGACGTTCTACAGCAACCGTCTACTATAGGAGAACAGCTGATTTGCCGTAGTCGTTAATATGTGTCAGATTAAATAAGTAAATGTTATATTTTATAGTGATGAGTCATTTGAATTGTATCTGAATATAATTTAATACCAAAAGCAACCATTTTCTTGCTTTTTTAAATGACTTTTTTCTTTTTTTTTGTTAAATGATTAAATGATCCATTACGCCGTCCTCTTTATTGTTGCTTAGTAATGTTTGCATTGATTGGCTATGGCAGTTTACTTCCGGTAGCCTTTGCCATTCCATCAGCAGCTATTTACGATTCTTTGCAGCATTTAGCCGCTGCCTACAATGACCTGGATTCTTCCATGGAAAACTTAAAATAACTCAATCCCACTAAACATTTACACTTTGAATTCTTGCACCTGGGAACAATACAAGTCAACACCATTATGACTAAGTTTGCTAAAAAGTATTTCCTACTTAAAGCAAGGCAGCATTTGAATCTGGACAAGCCTATCCATAGCATATTGGGAGTGGCTTTGGATGGCAACATGCATTATGGGTGTTAAAGTTTTTTTTTTACCCATTTGGCAAAAGGGAAGACTGTAAAGGGAAGACTGTAATTTAACTAGTAATGCAATCGTCCCACTCACACTCAAATGTTGTATTCATTTAAACGTATTTTAGATTGTTAAGAAGTGGTTAGGTTTTCTCTATTTTCTCCATTTTCTCTTGTCAGATGGCACTAATTTTAAAATTTATTTCAATGGTTGCCTTTACACATTCTACTAACTATGAGTAATTTTCAACTACACTACAGTTTTTGTAGACTGTCTGCTTTAATGTCTGCTAACACTTTATTTTGATGGTCCCCCAACAGACATTTTACTGACTATAAGTAACTTTGTAAGTACATCAACTTATACTAAACCGAACCCTAACACCTAAGCCTAACCTAAAAGTCTATTAACAGTTAAAATAAAAAAAAAAAAAAAAAATACTCTAAAACTCAATCTAACTGGAAAATGACAAAATCTATAATATTCAATCACTGCAGCTCTTGGGACCTCTGTCATGTCACTGCTCTGCCCAATTTAAGCCTGCTATATTAACGCTCAGGTCAAGTAACCCAGATGATACTGTAACAGCCTAATTCTGAGGCTTGTTCCTCATAAGACCCAGTCTGTCTTATGGAAAATGTCATCTTAAATACTTAAGGTCCCACCTCCATCATCTTCTTGAGGTGAATAACTTGTATCATGGTGATATAAATGAATGAAATGCAGGGAAATAGAGAATGGGAAATAGGAACAAATCACCCTGTAAATTGAACATGACACTCCTTTGATTGTAATCTCCATGAAGAGGTTTTTTCATTCTTTTTTCTTTTTTTCTTTTTGAGGAGAATGAAATATCCCCAATTTGAGGGATTTGAATATGGAATGTATTTCCAAGCGGACCAACCTCAGTGGCCTTTGTAAACTGTTGCATTGCAACTTTTTTCCAATTAAGTTTCTTGGCAGTATTTGTGAATGTCTGTAATGCGTGTTTAAACTGGTCGTGTCTGGATAGTGAAAGATATGCTTTGTTGATTCAAACCTAAGCTCCATATGCTGGTCCATCATGACTGATGCATCATTCATCGTAGAAAATGATTAAGTAAAATGTAAGTTACATTTTGACGTGAGCATTTAAAGTTTGAATCTCACAGCATCATCGTCAATTAGCATTCAGTCCATCACCATCATGAGCAATGCTTCCAAATACAATTTTTCAAACATGAACCAAACAACATCTGGAACTGTGGTTCTATTGATTCATGAGAACAAGAGAACAGGGCTCATATATCTGCACCTCAAATGCATCTTTAATGAACAAATTCAAATGAATGGACTTTGTTTTACATTAAGGGATTATACATCTGTGAGCACTTTGTACTTTTCTCTGATAGATTTAAAAGGATATAACTTTATTGAAGTTGCCCTTCAAAAACAACTTTTCAAAATACAAATGAACCATTTTCAAAGTAGAGTACAGAAAATAGTAAATTAACACTCTCTCTCTCTCTCTCTCTCACACACACACACACACTCAATCATGCACGTTAATATATTCCCCATCTTTTCTTAAAAGGTTCTGGATAAAAGTCTGTCTCTTCAACATGTTTCATGGTCTTAATCTCTTATTTTGCACTAAAACTTAATTCCAAGTGTAAAGTTTAAAGCAATCACTTACACATTAACATGCCTTTTAGACAAACTACATGTAGCTAGCTCCCCCCTGGACATTTTAATGTTGCTTTTAAAGATGTTAAAATTGAGTTTAAGGATATAGTTTAGGTTTGGGGTCAGGATTGTGACAGTTACTGTAACTATGCTCATATGTATTTCTGCATTCCTCATGTGCTCCTCACTTCAACCTTAAGATGCACTCTAGAGGCTAATCTGATGTAAATGTACTGGATCTGATCTAATCGAGTCTACTTCTCTAAATCATTATTTTTTATAATAGACACACTTTGAGATCTTGTGTACTGTACTTCACTATTTGAATTTGTATTTTCTATCTATGCATTGACAGTGTATTTTCTAGTAAAAGACAGCTCAAAAAGACCAATTGATCATTTGAATGACATAAAGATCCCTGTGAGGCCTATTTCATTCTAGAGGCATCTGTGCCACCTCTCTGCACCACAAACACTTGTGTGCGCACATACACACCTTATTGAGAATGGCCACTGCAAAGTGTCTCAGATGACTACCATTAACATGCCAAAAGACAGATGTTAATGGCTGGTTTGCTTGTGCTGACGTTTTGTAGCATGTTATTACCTCGGTCCAGATGTCAGTGGGGGAGAGAGACTCCCATTGCTCATCTCTCTCTCTCTATCTCTCTGTCTGTTTGTTCTCTATCCTATTGTTTGCCCTGATGTTCTTCCTCTATAATGGCATTTAGAAACCCATGGGACCATATCTAAATTTCTCTAAAGAGTCCAGCATTCACGACAGTCGTAGTCATGTCCGGATTATATTCATACTCATATTATAGAACATATTTTTTAAAGGTGCAGTGTGTAGTATTTATGAGGATCTATTGACAGAAATGCAATATAATATACATAACTATGTTTTGAGTGGTGTATAAAGGCCTTACGTAATGAACCGTTATGTTTTTATTACCTTAGAATGAGCCATTTCTATCTATCTGTGAGTCACTGCGTTATATTTCTACAGTAGCCCTAAACGGACAAACTGCTCTACAGAACGCTAGCCACTGTCTGCTGTCTCAGACGACATCTTTGTCCTGTGTCGGCCACCGTAGCTTCTCTGTGTGCTTCAAAAGGGAGGGGTGAGCGGTGGGCGGTTGCAATGCGCAACCTCACCACTAGATGCCGCTAACATTTACACACTGTACCTTTAATGGTCACAGAGTAATTACTGAGTAGAAGACCTACTCTTACAAAATTCGATTTTGGATGTTTTTGCTTCAGTGGTCTTAGTCGTTTTACTAACACCTACTGGCTTGGGTGAATAAACTCATGCCACTTCACAGCAGAGCTGTTTAATTATATTTTTTTTTCTTCCTTTTGCTTCTTTTCTCTGTCTCGCACTCTTATGAAGTTTAGTTTGCTTGTTTGGTTTAGATGTATTTTTATTTGTGCTGGGTAATCAATTAATCGTGATTAATCACATCCAAAATAAAAGTTATACACCTTATATACAGTAGGTGTGTGTATTGTGTATAATTATTATGTATATATAAGTACACACTTCTTCATGTATATATTTAAGAAATATTTGCATGTATATACTGTATATATATATATGACCACTTCGGTCAAAAATGAGATAACGATACTGAGCGAATGCTCCCCACATATAGTATAAGTTCATAAAATACTTTCACTTCAAACTCACTAAATCCCAGCCTCAGCCCATTCAGAAGTACCAGTACTTAGGTAGAAACTTATACATAGGTGCCTGACATAGGTGTTTTTAAAGAAAAACGTCAGACGGACTTAGAGGCTTTTGCATCTGAAGTCTTCATATGTATGTATGTGTATATATATATATATATATATATATATATATATATATATATATATATATATATATATATATATATATATATATATAATTTATTGTATTAATAAATATAAATATTTTATATATAAATATAACATGTTTTTCTTAAATATATACATGCATGTGTGTGTATTTATATACAGTATATACATAATAATTATACACAATACACACATATATCATGTAAACACAAACTTTTATTTTGAATGCGATTAATCACGATTAATCAAGCACTAATTTTTATCTTTTTGCTTTGCAATGTACCTTGAGCGCCATTTCCCAGTGCCCTTCAGTTTGTGCGTATACACTCTCAACTATTTAGAATCTCACTTACGATGGCTGGGCATTTGTCAGAGCACTAGAGGGTGATTGTAATGCACTAATGCTCTCATATCTCGTGTTTGCTAATATGGTAGAGAAATTTGATTCTAGATGGTTAGGGAGTCAACTCTGCCCCACTCAGCAAATACTCTGCTATTGGACACAGCCATACCCCATTTGCCCTGGTTGTTATGGTGGCTAATTCCAGCCTCATATTACACATCCGCTCAGCTAAAAGAGAACAATATTAATATTAAAGCCTTTGATAGTTTATACATAACAATAGCTTATTAGTTTTGTTTACTGGTGAGGAATCATTCTCACTCTCTCTAGGATCACTCTGTTTCTACTGTATGAATATGCCTGCTAGGTGTTTGAACGAAGCTCTTTCACTGGAGTGTTCCTTTACACATACTGCTTGTGTTTTGGAAGCAATACTCTATGATGTGAGTGTATTGCACTGTCAAACTTCAGCCTAATGGGAGTTGGGTAGGTGTGCACCCGCAGACATTGATAAGATCAGACAAAACTCACATGTAGGCGAAACTCTCCTCAGAGCGTCGACATTTACCTGACGTGTAAGGCTGGATATTTTTAATCTTAAAGTGTGAGCCTGATTTTCTCACACAGGCACTCGACAGTAGCGTTCTGTAAAATATCCTCATCTTTGTGTAGCATTGCATCAGTTTGTTGATAACAGCATGTGGAATAAGATTAGGCTCCTTATTAGTGACTACAGAGTGATGCCTCAACCTGCAGTTCCGACTTTGCCCGAGGCAATACAGCCTCAGACAAGCACACACACACACACATATGCAAACACACTACTGTAAGATTTAGGGAGCATTTGGATGCTCCACGCATATACTGGAATCCAGCCTGGAGCGAAAATGTTCAGGCTGTAAATACCTCCATACTCTCCCGTTGCCCTTGCTTTATGGAAAATGATATTTCGAATGTACCAGGGAAGTCAAGCAAGATTGTTGTTTGTACAATCAATTTTTTTTTATCCGTTAAGGCAAGAGATGAAATCAATTCAGTCTTGATTTATTTCTCTTACGATTGGGCTGATACTGTGGACTTACAATACTCATTAGGGGCAGCTGATTCAAAAACAGCTATTCGAATATATTATGAATGCAGGAAGAATGTTTGCTTTGATGGCTGACTGTGAATATAGCAGTAAACGGAGCAAAAAAAAGCAACTTGGGAACCATTGGCTCCTAAAAATGATCGATGGTCCACTTTATACATTCTACTAATTATACCTTTGCAACTACATGTATGTATAAGTATTTGTAGACTGTCTGCTTAATATCTGCTAATACTATTTTGATGATTTCACAAAAGATGTTCTACTGATAAGTAACTTTGCAAGTATGTCAACTTTTTCTTGTTAACCCTAACCTTACAGTCTACTGATACTCTAATGAGTTGCAAAGTTTCTTATAGTAGAGTAGTTAGCAGAATGTCTAAAGTGGACCATCGAAATAAAGTGTAACCAAATAAGAAAACTGTGAAAATGCAATTTATTTGTACATACAGTACAGCACTGTATGAACAGCCATAGAGTACTATATATCACAGTAAGAGTTCCTAGTTAATTTAGAAATCTGACATAACCAAAAATGGATTTGCGGTTTAGCGAGGGAGTCAGCTGTGAACTCAGTAATAGCTTTGAAAGTTTCACTCACTCGTTCAAAGCTCTGATTCAAAACTTTAATGCACAATTTCAAGTCTAAAACCATTTTGTGAATAGTTTTGGCTGTTTGAGTGTTTCAAAAATGTGTAAAACAAAAACTCATATTTTTAAAATGTGGAGTTACCTCTGAGGTATGAAACTTGCAGTATGTTTTTATTGTAGCGTAACCTCTTAATGCGTAAATATCATTACCCCTTTAAAATAATCACACATTTTGCTATCAAATCACTTCCCTTGAGCAACTTAATCAATGCAACAGGTCCAGGCTGGATATTTTTACAGCCTTACACGCAGACACGCGGGCTCTTATACAACCCCTCAAACCCACCCACGTATCCACAAACACCTATTTCCTTTTACTGGTGGAGGACGTCGGGCCTTTACAAACAGCACATGGGTGGTCACAACACTGCGTATTGATTTATTCTTCCTTTTCAGCATTCAGTTAGATAGTATCTTTTGCCTCCCTCCCTCTTTCTCTGTCTCATCCTCTCTCTTTCACTCCTAGCATCACCTCCATCGTGTGCAGTGTGTGAGAAGCATAGTTGAAAATCTGGGATTGAGCTGAGACAGTCAAAACAATGCCAGCCGGCCAAACTCTCGTAATCTCACTCCATGGCAGATGGCATAGTGTAACCTATGGCCTTGACAGATTGCTGTCTCTCTTCACCCTTCCAGAGCAATCTCTCGGTCCAAATGAGAGAGGAAGGGAGAGAGCAAGAGAAAGCAGTGTCGGTCCAAATAGTGGAAATTACAAATGCAGCATGATTTGCCAGCTGGGGAATGCAGTTACTACAGGCAGGTTGTATGTCTGCAACTTCATAATTGATGTTCCGATATAAAAAAGCGAGGGATGCAAAACTTGGGTCTATCAAAGACAGGAATAATTCCAACAATGACACTCAAAACATGAGAAGGAAAACAAGTCCTGTTAGCAGGCTGGTAATTATAAACCAGCCCCACTGATGACTTGTCATCTATAATTCAGCGGTTAGAGGAAGAGACTAGCTTTAATTAGCGGTATAGCGCTGTAGCCTAACCTTCCAGCTCTTCTGTAACGATGGGATGCTTTCGGGCCAACATGACACCATTGGCATTTCAGCTCCTCTGGGGAAAGACCAATTACGAACAATGACAGTGCCCTACATGGTTCAATTGAGAAAATATTTAATTGTCCAAAGTATGAAGTATGAAGTTCTGGAAGGAAATGTGATTATGGTGATGGAGATAATGATTGATTAAGAAGATGAAAACAACCCCTGCAACTATTCTGAGAATTCTTAGCATGCTCTAAACAAGCAGCCGGGTATGTTTTCCCATTGAAAAAAATCAAATGCTTTCATGTTTTCTAGTCCTGAATCTGCAAGGAAAGTTTCCCCACTTCTGTCATTATTCATTTATTTACTTTTGGGCTTTATGTCCTTGGAATTATAGATTAGATTGTTATTACCATGGTGAGGAAATCTGCAGAATCTGAAGGCTACATGTTCAATTCAAAAGCTTTCTGCCAGAACATCATTTGGAAAAGATCGCATGAAGTTCGTGTTTTCACTAATGCTACATAAATCACACGTTTTGTGGGTCCTGGGAACAGCGGCCAATTAACCCAGATGTGCTGGCGCAGTTTTTGAAAGCGTTTCACATGAGACATGGACATTGATCAGATTTCAAGAGCTGGAAAAAAGAAAAGGGGGTATTATCAGGACAGCAACATTACCAGTAGTTCAAGTTCTTATTGCTAATTTAGCCCACACTCTTATTTCCCTGTTTGCCTATTTTGAGGAACAGAGATTATTATACTGCTGTGTGTGCATGAAAATGGGAGTTGGACAGTGGGGGAAATCTTCTTTAAGCACGTCAAGATTTATTCATTATTTGCCAATCACTAAAAATACAATTATAATAAGTGGATAATAAATGGATGTATTTAAATCACATGTGTCAAAATTCACTCCTGGGTCTTTGTCCTGCAGATTGTAGCTCCAACAAGCTCCAAAGTTTCTAGTGATCCTGAAGACCTTTATTAGCTGGTTCAAGTGTGTTTAATTAATCTCAGTGGTCCTCCAGGAGTTTGACACCCCTGATTTAGGGTACGTTGTGTTTAGGGTACAACAACGTTGTCAAAATGACCCTGTTCACATGGATCCGATTAAAAACACTGTAATCTGTAATCTGTAATTCTGCATCAAGGCTGTAACCATGTCTTAGACATTGGGGGGACCAAAGTTTTGTTTGTTTTTTGTGTGGGGAAAGGTCTTATTGGTTTATTTAAAGCAATTAAATTATTAAAGGATTAAAAGGGATTTAAGGAAATAAAGAAAAAGAAATAAGAATGGTAAAAGTTCCAGTTCTATTGTAGCTATGAAGTAAACTATTTGCAAATAATATATATTTTTTTAAATATGCACACATTCACTCTTATTTTTGTCTGCCTAATATGTAAAAATGCAAAACATTTCTTGTCATGTCAAAATCAGTTATGATTTACATAAATAATGTCATATTTTCAATTCAAAATGGTGAAATTTTATAACAAATGTCAAGTAGTTTGCATCACTTGATGTCACTGTTGGTTGGGGGGGCAGTAGTTGGCGAGGTCACTTTCTAAAGAAAAACTATGCGCCTATAGACTGAACACATAATATGCATGCACATGACGTCATTGTAATTTGAAACCCGTTTTTTCAAATATTGTGTTTTCAGGCACCCAAAACACCATTGTCGTGTAAATGAACAGCCAAAACACATTAAAACTTTTCAGTTTTTAGTTGAAAACGGTGTCGTCAACGGCCCCTTCAATTGATATAAATGATTATTGTCAAATCTGTTTTTGATGTTTTTTTAAGCCACTTAAACTTAATTATTTTAAATTCATAGATGCCATTTTTATTACTGTGTACAATACAATTCAAAGTAGGCTAATAAAATAAAAAGTGAAGAAAATCAAGGATTGTTTTCATTCATTTTCTTTCTTTTATCTGATCTAATCTCTTTTATTTCCTTCTCCCTTTCTTTCAGCTTTAAGACTGACTCAGGATCTCTCTATGTCTCTTCTGATAAATATTAAAAGATATTTCTGGAACTGAAATGTTTAGAAATAGGGAGATGAACCCATTAACATCTCTAAAGAGAGTGTGTGCACCCTAATTAACAAAGTAATGACATAAAAAAGAAAGAAAAAGAAGTTTCATTTCCGCCGCTCTGTCACAGAGGGCCTAATACACACATAATAAAGCTTTTTACATTCCTACTCTCCATTGTCACTCACTGTTTGAGGCTAATTGGATTCTGATAATGAGTCACATTACGTCAAGGGGACAGTTCCTGATTCCAGTTTATTTCAGTAGAAATGACTTGTCTATCTCAGGGATTTGTAATGGATTCCAGAGCTATATGCTAAAGAAAGAGGCTATTTAAGCAAATTAGGAAATGGGTAGGAGATGACCATACACAATATTAGCAACATTGCAACGCAATAAGTAAATTGAATTAGAATATTGTTGTGTTTAAAGGATGATTCAGTACAAGCTCTATATCAACAGCATTTGTGTAATTTTAATTACAACCTGTCTAATTTGGTCAAACAAAAATTGCTATTACAGTAAGGCACTTAAAATATGCCAAACTCTGAACATAAATATACACACAAAAATGTTGGCATAAGCACACATATGTTGGCATAAGACTAATTAACTAACTAGACTATTTCAAATTATACCAAAATAATAATAATAATAATAATAATAAAAAAACAAATGTGGGTAACACTTTATTTTGATAGTCCACTTTAGAGATTATACTAACCACAAGTAACTTTGAGTGTTTATTAGAGTATTTGTAGACTGTCTGCTTAATATCTGCTTACACTTTTTTTTTTTTTATGTTCCCCCAACAGACATTTTACTAAGTAGCATTACAATTTGCCTACATGTCAACTTATATTACTAACCCTAACCGGTAACACTTTAGAATAATGGTCCGTCATAACTATGCAGGAAGTAATGCCGGACTAATGAGTAGTACTACATTAACACTTCATCTACTATTAACTAATAAAGAAACAAGCTTAACTAATCAGTAAATAATATCAAATTTAAGAGATAGTTCTTTGTTAATTAATCAATAATTACTTAATGAGATTAGCCTCATTAATAACTATTAACTAACTGACAAATTATAAATATCAATCATCTTTTTTACTCTGAATATAGTCATGAAATGCATCACTAATTACTCAATAGTCACTCTGCAGGAACTACTAGTGATCGGACCATTATTTTAAAGTGAAAAACATCTTTTTCACTTTAAAATAATGGTCCAGATCACTAGTAGTCCTTGAAGAGTGACCATCTGTCCAGCTTCTCTCAAGGAAAGACCATAATTTATGACATGGTCAGTTAGGGTGCCTTTGATTTAATTTGAAACCTGTCTGTACCCTATCCTTCTAGCTTTCCTCCCTCTTCTTCCACCTTGCTCCCCTCTGTCCATGTCTTCTTATATTTTCTTCTCTTGCTCTTTCCACTAATAACATTGCCTTCCACTCTACCATCCCGTCTCCTTCTTCTCCTCTTCCTACATCTTCAGCTCTTCTTGCTCCATCTCCTTTTATAGTTTTTGTAATTGAGATAGCTGTGTAAAAAATTACGAAATTTGCATTTAATGTGTTGTGTGTATTACTAACTGCATATATATATATATATATATATAGCGCTAATCGATTTAAACTTCAGTCCTTTAATTCGTACAGCACTCATTATCAGTCAGGCCATTCCCATAATGCATTACTCTTCAAGGATGATCTGGCAACGTCAGCAACATAAATCATACCTGGCTCTGTCTTTATATATATTTGGGGCTAATTGAGAATATTCCAAATGCAACTGAGAATTTAACAAATAACAAAGTTTTGTTTGTTGTGTTTGGAAAAATAGTGCACAAATGATTGTGATGTTTGTAAAACCAATAGAAAGAGCTGCAATTGTTTTTTCCCCAGACATATTAAAGTTTTGGTTGGCTGTATGAACTACTGTAAAAACATTTAAGAATTTTGTGCACAATGTTTTGAGAAAATGATGTATGTGATTTGTAATTTGCATGAAATGAAGGAAAATGTACAACCTGTTTAGGACAATTAGAAAGTGTTCAGATTACTACTGTTTTACTGTGTTAACTGTTTTGAGAACAGTGACCTGAGTTTAGATAAATGTGTCAAATCGATTGAGAAAAACTGTAACTTAAACGCCAAACCACGACTTGTGCAGGACGTTTCACAGTGGTAATTATTTACTTTATATCTCTCTTACATTTCAGATGTGATGTGATTATAACTGTCAGTTATAACATCTGAACTACATTGAACTGCATGTTTCAGAAAGCAGTCAATAGTTATTAATAGTTATTAATGAGGCTAATCTCATTAAGTAATTATTGATTCATTAACAAAGAACTATCTCTTAAATTTGATATTATTTACTGATTAGTTAAGTTTGTTTCTTTATTATTTAATAGTAGCTGAAGTGTTGGGGGAACATCAATTATATTAGAAAAAATGGTGAGAACACAAAGGTTGTGGTTGTATACTGATGAATAATAGTGCTAAAAATACAAAATGTGCCACATTTGGGGTAATAAATTAACTAACAAACAAACTGTGTCTCTTAGACATGGGGAAAAAACACTACAAACACAACTAAACCAGCATAAAAGTTTTTATCAATCTGTCTAAAGTACAAATGCTGTCAATTGATCTGCCCTTGTATTGAAGCCGAAACATTTGTTTAAGTGGAAAACAATACTGTAACAGAGAAACTTGTAGGTCAGCAATGTTTTGAAGTGAAAACCTGCATATTTTATATTATCTGCTGTGGAACAGGTATGCTGGCATAATCATTTTGCTGTTGTATAAACCTCCTACAGAAGTTTGGTCGCATTCATACTTGATTTTTTGTTAATCATGCATGTCACAACTGATTGTTGTTTAAACAGTCTTCTAAGTTTTATTAGAGAGATTAATTTACAAATCCTCCATTGAAAAACACGACCTGATTGGGAGTGCACGCATCAGCAGAGTCGTGATGGATGTGAGTGAGAGCCAAGCGCTAATCGATTTAAACTTCAGTCCTTTCATTCGTACAGCACTCATTATCAGTCAGGCCATTCCCATAATGCATTACTCTTCAAGGATGATCTGGCAACGTCAGCAACATAAATCATACCTGGCTCTGTCTTTTCCAATCAACCGCTGCTGGTCTATTATCAACAGATCCGTCGTGAGAAGTGCAACACATAAAAACCAGCAAACGCAGGACTTTATCAACATATTGACTGTACTTCCTGGAAGAAATCCAATGCAAATGTTAGTGTAAACTTCAAATTGTTATGAAGGCTTTCCAAGTGCCTGATCAAAGCTCAAATCCTATAAAGTTCATGAGTCCAGATGCTGCTGATTCAGTCACTGGTGGGGAATGATTGTGGCAATGTTGCCCAAGTATAATATAATCACATATACTATAACGTTTGGGGCAGTAAGAATTTGTTAAAGTCAAAAATGTTAACTTTGCTATTATATTTTAAATTCAAATATTAATATGTGATAGCAAAGCTTCATTTTCAGCAGTCATTACTCCAGTCTTTAGTGGCACATGATATTTCAGAAACAATTCTAGTATGCTGATTTTTTGCTGCTTAATATTTTTTTGTGGGAACTATGATACATTTACTTTCAGGTTTAATAAATAGAACATTCAAAATAATGTTTTATATTATAAAAAAAATATTTTCGAAACTCTTCACACAGTTCTTTTTTTTATCAAAACATTTCATACGTGCCTCAAACAAAGTCATTCTTCCATTTCTACCAGAAAGACTCGGGAGGCCAGATGAAGTACAATAAAGTAACAAGTTTATTAACAGACCAGCAAGTATTATAATTAGAGGTTATTTGGCATAGGCTCCGTCCGTAGCTCTCGTCTCTAGGGTAACGGACTCTGCATTTCCTGCTTGAAGATGAAGGCAGGGGCGCAGCCGACCCCCTGGGAGGTATAGAAGGGGACCATCCTGGTGGTGGTGGGGAGGATGGAGGTAATTTTAGCGTCAGCATCTGCGAACTCAGACATGTGTAAGTGACCATCTTTTATACTCTGAGAATTAGGACATGATTGGTTAGGTCTGAATGTGACATAACATTGAATCTTCCTGGCAGAACTTTACGCTAGAGCTTTCATAACACTAGCAAATGTTGTCAACTAACAAACTCCCTTTGTCACTCTAAAAACTCTAACAACATGTAGCAATGCTTTCTTTTGTAAAATTTCTCTACAAAACAAGAATGACAGCTCTACTGTTTATAATTAACTGCAGCGTGTCGTATGTTACATGGTCCATGTTTACATTGCAGTACACGATTATTCCCATGTTGTCCCTTTATGCATGGACAGACTTGTGTTCAGATTCATCTAATTGTTTTCATAGTATTTCTTTCTCTTTTTTTAGGTTTGGATTTTTTTTTTAAATATTGTATTACTGTAGCAAATTGTGGTTTTATTCAGTTTTGTATTATGTTAGGTTTTGAACTTAAGTTTAACATTTAACATGCAAATTGGCCTGTAGGCACGTAAAGTAAAAAATAATGAATGTAGTTTGAAAGTAGTCATAGACTGCTGTTGTGCACACTGTGAGTTTTGAAAAATTGGTGCAAGTATTGATAAATGGATCCTAGTATTTGTATAAAAATAAAATATAATTTCCTTCCAACAACAAAAAAACGTACAGACCCAAAACTTTTGAACGGTATTGTATAAAACGATTTGACTTTTTTTAACAGAAACAGGTGAGAAAGCAGCTAGTTTATATGGTTTCAAAAGGTGGATAGCAGTGGGTAATGTTGGGTTTCACTGCAAGAGAAGGCCTGGGAATGCAATATTTCTCTAAGAGACATGAAGAGATGAAAGGTCTGAAAATTTGAGACTCTGTCAGCTAGAGAGATTGAAGACTATAAAGAATGACAGTAAGTGTGAGAGACTGTGAGTGAATGTCTGTGTTTGGCTAAAAATGAGGAGCCATTGCAGGGAGTCTTCCATCTTTTATGAGTTTCACTAGGTGAGAGTGCAGCCCAAAGGCTTGACCTCCGCACACACACTCTAACCTAACTTTTATCTATACCAGTTCCACACAAAGACAAACACACACAACGTGCACACACCTATAGCATAGTCTAAAACGACTTTTAGCAGCTCTGCAGCACCCCATCACTCACTGAAAGGGTGTGAATCTTCTCTCGTCTTCAGCAGACTGTAAAACATACTCTAAGCCATCACTCAGACTATTTTCGTACATAACACCCATTTTTAATACCCCATACACAGAATATCTCCTTCTTTCTCTTTCCGTCTCTCTCACCGCCAAGTTCTCACAGTCCTCGACATCAACCGTGAGCAATTTAAATAATACTCAAAGATCAGCACACTCATTTCAAACTCACAAGCACGCAGCCTAAAAGCGAACTTAAAAATAGTCTATACTTGTGATAATGAGGAGGCAAGGAAATCATCTGCACATGAAGGCGGAATATAAATCACGATACAATATTTTGCTGACACCTTCTCATCTCCACCAGGCTGTTCTGTTTATTTCCTGTGAAATCCAGCAAACTTAATTTGCCGGACGAGTTCAACCTGAACTAAGCTGCTTAGATTAATAAATGTATTTCCTATTTATCGCTTTGGTTTTCTCTAAAGCTGTTTACAGGGTAAGAATGATCTGCGAGCGCTCTTTAAAAGCACGTACATTAATCTTCTTAGCTGTGCATAAATCTATTATCTGGCCATCAACACTGTACGGACTGTGTCTGCAGGAGTGTGTGTGTGTGTGCCTATCCTCTGCTACTTCCTCAAAACTTCAATGGCACTTAATGAGACTTCGCATTTTGTCACAGTGTGCGTGTATATCAGCATTTTGGAACTTTTTTTTATTTTTATTTTTTTACAGCCAGTACACAATAACTCTGACGCCACAGACAAACATGTTCCTCTAGACGGGATGTAAACACACAAACAACAGATCTGATTCCAAATTCAGTCTGTGGCACCCAGGGGACTGCTGCCATTTTTTTTTTTTCTTTTAATGGAAGAATCAATTTGAATTCCTTTCAGCTTTTTGATTCTCTTTGGTAATTGAAATTGCATGGTCCACAGACTGGTTTAATATTGTTCTTGAGTCCCCCTGCTTCCTGGCAGAGGCTTGCACATGTATGTGTGTGTGTGTGTGTGTGTGTGAGAGAGAGAGCAAGAGAGAAACAGCGAGAAAGAGATGAAATAGGCAGAATTTTTTTTGACTTGATTAATATTAAACAAAATGGCTATGCTTATATATATCACTAAATATAAATATAAAATCTTCATAGGTAATGTTCATCCATTTTTCAATTAAGAGCTCTAATGAACATAATTACTTCAACTGCAGTGATTTGCAAACTTATTTTAAATAAAACCATTTGCAGTTCAGTGAATTTATACAGAAGTGTAAGTTTGTGTATAGAGCAATTATAAGGCTAATTTTAAAAATAAAGTTATGGCAAATTGTGCTGGCATGTCTGAATACGGTATAGAATAAATAAATATGTAAATATAGTTGTTGCATGTGACTGCTGATCCTGAAGCAAGTGTATATAAAGCACATTTAGTATTTTATTAGAACACATTCTCTCATAAATATGCATTCACTCAAACAAAATATGCCAATTCATACACTACAGTTCAAAGGTTTGGGATCAGTACGATTTTCAAAAGAAATTGGTTTACACTTCATCTCGATAGTCCATTCTAGACACTGTACTATAACTATAGGTAACTACATGTCAACTAACTCTACTATTAGTAGACTGTTAGGTTAGAGTTAGTAGAATAAGTTGATATGTATTTGCAAAGTTACTTCCAGTAAGTAGAATGTCTGTTGGGGGACCATCGAAATAAAGTGTTATCAGATATTAAGCAGACAGTCTACTAATACTCTACTGAGAGTTGACATGTAGTTGCAAAGTTACTTAGTTAATGGAATGTCTAAAGTGAACTATTGAAATAAAGTTTTTCCAGAACTTATTACTTTTTTTTTTCAGCATGGATGCATTAAATTGATCAAAATAACAATAACGACACTTATAATGTTATAGAAGTTTCTATTTTAAATGATGTTCATCAAACCTTCTGTTCATCAAAGAATCCTGAAAAAACACTTCATTAAGCAGCACAACCATTTTCAACTAATAATAAGAAGAATAATGTTTCTTGAACACCAAATTAGCATATTAGAATGATTTCTGAAAGATAATGGGCCCTATCATACACTTGGCGCAATGCAACACTAGAAAACTGAAAACGAGGTGTGTTCAGGCACATTGTTGGCGCGTTGCTATTTTGAGGCAACTGAAAACGTCTACAAAAACCTGGTCTAAAGTCAATACCGCAGTATTTTTTGTATTAATTAAAGGGCGCGTTAGTAATATGCGTCTATACAACGTATGTACACTCTGCTTATTACACTCACAGGGATGCGCAGCAGCACACAAACATTTTAAAATATTTTTAAATACACCCATGACTTATTAAGAGACTAGGTTCAACCCTTTTGGACCATGTGCCTGGTGCGCCGACCGTTTTTAAACTAGCAAAAAGTGGATTCGGACATGCCCTATAGTGCACCTGCGCCATGTGCTTCAGACCATGCTCTCAGATCGTTAAAATAGGGCCCAATGTGTCACTGAAGACAGGACTATTGGCTGCTTTAAAAATGTTTGCTTTGCCATCACAAGAATATATTAACATAGAAAACACTTTTTATTGATCACATAAATGCAGCCTTGATGATTCTTTCAAAAATATAAACTTTGAAATTGTTACTAATTCATGTATATTAGCTTTTAATATGTTCAACACTAGTTTTGCCCTCTTTGCAACAGTTGAATGCTGTCTGCGTGCTCAGTGTTGGAGCACACGCTTTCTGCCTGCAGAAACTTCTCTACTCAAGGTCACAGAACAAAGCAGCTCAGCAGTCGGCCATGACAGGCAAACAGTCCCATGATGAAGTTGTGCAGAGGGGCAGAGAACTCATTCAAAATGCCAACAAATCAGTCCATTGCATCTTTTGGGGGGGTGAAAGACCATTTTTTCTTGTTTGTGAGGGCCAATGTCCTAACCACTGAGATTTTTCACAGTAGTCTATGACCTATGCCTGACATTTCAGGAGAGTAACACTTACTGACGTGCACCATAAACCGTGTCTTCATAGTCCTATTCATCCAGCATTGGACACATAGTGGAGGCTGTTATGCTTTTGAAATGGTGTTTGTTACAAATGAAGGGAGGCGGTGAAGGCCTGCCATTGTGGCATAAGTATTGATGGCAACATAGTGTTGAAATACAGCTCCATCTAAAGAGAAATTGCCTTCATAAAAGAACATAGCTCAGCATTTTAAATGGTTTACGTGAGGGATATAGTGTTATTTATGCCTTGGTATTTTGATGGAGGTGCCACTTGTAACGTAATTCGAGTCATCTTTTTAGTCAACTTTCTTCAAAACTGTTTTTTTGTGTTTCCCTTCTTCTGTTGTAAAATTGCGAGTTGTTTTCAAAGAAGGAGGAACAGAACTATTCCACCTTGGCAGAGCTATTTAGGTTCACAATGTACCTAATTTTCTTCAAATCCTTTATTGTGGTGCATTTTGTTCCTGTTGCCTCTCCCACTGTTGCATTTATATTCAGTCCCAGTACTCATTTAGACAGGTTCACAAACCTACACAGCAGCCGCTGTCCGTGTTGCTGAACAGACACGGACAAAACAAGGCTTAAACACCAAATATATAATGGGAACCCCATTAGCATGCATTCACTCTCAAACCTCAGTCCATTTCATAAGTGCCAAACTAACATCCAGGATCCAAAAAAATCTGTTTATACTTTATGTGCTAAGCAGAACAAGGAGAATAATTGCAGGGCCCCTTAAAATCTGTTTTGTATTTCCCCACATTCTGCGTTTTCTGCTCAGTTTTAATTTTTTTATGGATTCAATTTTAATGGTTTAATTACATTTTACCAATCACAAATCATGTCAAATCAATTGCAATTATCAAAAATAATACTATATTATTACTATTTTTACAATAATAAATCCCTTTGAAATCAGATTTTTTTTTGTTTTTTGGTCGAAGTGCTGTACAACAGAGATTTACTGTATAAATGAAAACATGGATGAGCATATCTGTTGATTGTGTGATAATCCTTAAAACAATGTTTATGATTAATGATTATTATTATTATTACTTAATAAGTATATTTTACTATACAATAGTATGCTAATAATATTTTGTCATCATTTCTTCAGTTAAACCAAACTCTTTTTTTTTGGGGCGATTTGTGGTGAAGAGCTTAGAGTTCTGGTTGGTATTATTAAATGAAATGGTGAAATGCTTATAAAAGTAACTCTTGAGAGCAGCTCTGGAGATGAATTTCATATGGAGTGTCCTCAAATCTTAACATAAAAAGGAATCTCAAAAGTATTAACAGATTACTATTAGCAGATCATCAATAACCTCAGATGAGTCTTTCAGCAGCAATATTATGGATGTGTTAATATTACTGTATAGTAATATATCAAAGTCTATATTATGTACAGTAATATGCACGTATATTGTGTTAAAAATGTTCCATCATTAACAGTGATGGATATTTCAAAGTGACAGATAAATGTTGTAGTTTCCAGCTTTAGAAATATTTCAGAAATATTTCAGAAATATATATATATATATATATATATATATATATATATATATATATATATATATATATATATATATATATATATATATATATATATATATATATATATATAAAGCACTTCTGGTGGATTAGTTGAGAAAAAGGGGAGAAAACTATATTTTAAAGCACCACTTCAAACCGGAAGTGCCACCCATGATTTAAAATAACTTTTCAGAAAAGATGGATAGTGTAACAGCAGACTCTAAAAAGAGCCATGAGCATGCTTGAGTATGTGTAGTAGACAAAACCGCTCATTCACTTTAAGACAAGCAGAGCACGCAGACTTCATACACTATATTGCCAAAATTATTGGGACACCCCTACAAATCATTGAATTCAGGTGTTCCAATCACTTCCATGGCCAAATGTGTATAAAATCAAGCACCTAGGCATGCAGACTGCTTCTACAAACATTTGTGAAAGAATGGGTCGCTCTCAGGAGCTCAGTGAATTCAAGCGTGGTATTCATGCAATGTCCTCACTACTAAATATTCCAAGGTCAACTGTTAGTGGTATTATAACAACGTGGAACAATTGGGAACAAAAGCAATTCACCCACGAAGTGGTAGGCCACGTAAAATCACAGAGCGGTGTCAGCGCATGCTCAGATGCACAGTGCGCAGAAGACGCCAACTTTCTGCAGAGTTAATAGCTACAGACCTCCAAACTTCTAATGGCCTTCAGATTATCTCAAGAACAGTGCGTAGAGAGCTTCATGAAATGGGTTTCCATGGCCGAGCAGCTGCATCCAAGCCTTACATCACCAAGTGCAATGCAAAGTGTCGGATGCAGTGGTGTAAAGCACGACTCTGGACTCTAGAGCAGGAGAGACATGTTCTCTGGAGTGACCAATCACGCTTCTCTGTCTGGAAATCCGATGGATGAGTCTGGGTTTGGTAGTTGCCAGGAGAACGGGACTTGACTGACTGCATTGTGCCATGTGTGGTGAAGGGGGGATTATAATGTGGGGTTGTTTTTCAGGGGTTGGTCTTGGCCCTTTAGTTCTAGTGAATGGAACTCAACATACCAAGACATTTTGGACAATTTCATGCTCCCAACTTTGTGGGAACAGTTTGGGGATGGCCCCTTCCTTTTCTAACATGACTATGAGGTCCATAAAGACACGGATGAGTGAGTTTGGTGTGGATAAACTTCACTGGCCTGACCTCAACCCGATAGAACACCTTTGGGATGAATTAGAGCGGAGACTGCAAGCCAGGCCTTCTCGTCCAACATCAGTGCCAGACCTCACAAATGCGCTTCTAGAAAAATGGTCAACAGTTCCCATAAACACACTCCTAAACTTTGTAGAAAGCCTTCCTAGAAGAGTTGAAGCTGTAGGGTGGGCCAACTCCATATTAAACCCTACGGATTAAGAATGGGATGTCATTAAAATTCATGTGCATGTAAAGGCAACTGTCCCAAAACTTTTGGCAATATAGTGTATTTACATAACAGTCTTTTTATGGGTTAATTATCACAGACACTAATCCATGTCATGACTGAAACTTTTGATTTATTACTTCAAATTTTGAGAAATTCTCTGAATTATTTTGTCTGGATTGCGCGATTCCATCAGCATTTTCCACATCACAGAAGTTTTATCATAGAACGTGCTAAGTCAGTCAAGCACCTAGGCATGCAGGCTGCTTCTACAAACATTTGTGAAAGAAAGACAGGTTTAAGAAGGTAAGTTTAATTGGCAGACCAAAGTTATTCTCAATTGACAGTTTGTATAAAGTGCACACATTTCTCTCTATCTCACAGTTTTAGCAAAGGCTGCTGTAATGAAGGCCCTTCATACGTGTTTTGATCACATGTGGAGAACAAGGAAGCAGCATATGTGGGAGAAATGTAATTACTGCCCAACGCAATAGTGACCTGACATAGAATCCATATTAGCCAGCTGCACTCCTGCCAAACCGATAAAATGGGTCGGTGTTAAATTATTGCCCATCAATAATGTTTTAAATGGCCATTTCAGGTATGTAATTAAGTGTAATAATAGTATAATTTCATGGATGTTTTGCATATATATATATATGGCTTTTCTGTAATCTGTCACCTACACCAATAATGACTGTACTATACATTGTGGATATTACTTTTTCAGTAATTGATGTGTTCAGAGAACATTTTTAATGATATTCACAAAAATGTAATTTTCACACATGGCTCCATAACAGAGCGGGATATGTATTGAATATTGAATGCTATTATCTTTTTCCTTCCGGAAATATAAAGTCTTTGAACTTGCATTTTATTTAGTATCTCTTAGAATTCAGCAGGGTCATCACTGGATTCAAACTGATTTGTTTAAATGTACCACGGGCGAAAGATTTGACTAATTAGGCATGTGCTTGGACGTCTCTTAGAATGTGGCATTTGAAGCTGTTGCAAAGTGCTGGAAATGTGAAAACCACAAAGCAGCAGCAGGATTGGAGGTTGACTCTGTCTTCACTCTTGAAATGTTCCTCTTTGAAGCACAGACAGACTTTAATGGGTATTTATGCTTTATTATTCTGATGGAGGAGGCTGTACTTTAACTATGCATGATTATGTGATTCTAATGTGAAAATATGTTTGACGCTAATGATATTACTAGTGTTCTGATGCTATGATTCATATAGACAAATGTAATAAACACAACATATTCATTGCAATTTACATAAACACACTTGTTAAACCTTTTCCCTCCTCCATAAGTGTCTAATTAGTTTCCAAACATTCTGTGGCATAATATATTCCAGGAATATTTCGAAAGGTTCCACAGTTCTTATATATTTTCTATTTCTAAGTTTAGTGGATTTTTGCATGTATCCCATGAGGGAAAAAAACAACAACTCTTTATTCAAAAAATGGTCAAACACCTCCCGCATTACAGAGCAAAGCGTTGAGTTTCTGCTATTGCCTAGTAGGATTTGGCCCAAGAGGCCACTTCTGCAAAAACACTGAGAACACAGCAAACTAATTCTGACATCAGTTAGTCTGCCTGGAGCTATATTCAACAAACAATTGAAACAAGAGATTAATAAATCAGATACCAACACCCTGGCATATGTTCAATTATTTCACATTAAAGTGAATCTATTTGCTATCTCACATCGGAATGTTCACAAAACTTAATGACTGAACTAATCATAGAACTTGAATGTGTTTCCTATTAAAAATATGCCATGTTATGACCAGGAGTGTAATGCTGTTTATTTGTGTCCATGTGATTTGTGTAGAGTGGAGATCTGATGCCGATAAAGCATGACTGCTATCTCTTGTCATCGCTCTCAGGAAGAAACATTATCATATCTTTCTCTCTCTCTCTCCTTTGCTTTTTTTAACAAATTTAATTATAACTGTCAGATATTCCCAAGCAGCCCCTCACAGTGCTTGTCAAAGTTATTCGCCCTTGATTATTTCTCCTTGATCAGTTCACTTTTGTGCTGAGAAAATATCTAAAAGTGCACATTCTGTGATACACTTCTATGGCGCCACTTAAAAGTTGAGTGAAAACTAACATTTAGAAATAGTTTTACAAAATATGCTTGGTTTGAAACTATTTGTATAGAAATCCATCACAAGTCCATGTGTGCATTTTATGCCCTTGGTTTCTGTATCAATATTATCCTTTAGTAAGGCAGTAGATTTGCATTACCAGACTCCCGAGTCTGACTATCAGCTTTTTCTGCCAAAGGACTGCAGTAGAGTAGAAGGGGTTGCCTTGTGGAGTTTGCTTTTATAAACGTGACATCTCTGTGAGTATAATCTGTAATATTGACATAACTTTGAAAAAGCAGAATCTTGGCAAAGCCAAGCGTGTTTAGGTCTGTTTATTTGCGTCTAAACAAATTCTGGTTTGACATCTTAATCTTCAATGTGTTTGCAAACATAACTTTTCTTCTTCCTGGAAACGTTTGTTTCCTGGTAGATTGATAAAAACCTATGTACCCTGACCACTGCATTGGCGGTTTCACACAGCTCCTGCCCAATGTTTTTGTGGGCAGCAGATGCTCAGCGATAGTACGTGAGCTGTGTGTGGCTGTGCTTTCTAAGGCTTGACTAATAAGGTAGTGACCCTTAAGGCCACTGCTGACTTCTATGATGTACTTTAAAGATTATCTCTCATTTGTCAAGAGAGTACAGGGTGTATGCTGCTTTCAAGAATTTTTACTCAAAGTACTGAGAAACTATTATATTTATATCCCTTGCAAAACATTACGTTTACACTTAGAAAACAAAACTGTGTGCATTTTGGAATAACATTGTTTCGGTTGTGCTTCGGTTCTGCGGATGAATATGGTTCTCCAACTGCTCATAAAACATTCACTGCTAGGCTTAAAATATAAAACCAGTTTAGATTGAAAGGGTCTCAAGCTGACTAATTAAAGACGTAACTGTAGCTATACCCATTAATGGACATGGTACTTCCTTGAAAATACATTCCAGCACAGCGCTACAACATCCATAATGAAATGACACTTCACAATAGATAATGCTTTACAATGCGAGTTGCATATGACATAAATAAAATATATTACTTACCTTTTTACTCATCATAAAATCGCCATATCTGCGTTGCTTCTACAACATTTCTAATCCCTCAGTTCTCGCCATCTCCGAAAAGCCAAGCCAATGTTGATTCTTGTTTTATTACGAGCTCTGTTAGGCTTGGAGAAAAAACAGCGGGTGATTCGCCAGAGGTTCAATATTTAGCTACTTCATGTCAACCTTTCTTGCTCATTGTGACAAGTAACCTATGCCACTCTCACACCATAATATATGCACCAAAGTAGCCGGAGCAACTTTTCTCTATTTATGGATATGAAGAGACAAACGAGGTCAACAATAAAAAATAAAAAAAAGTTATATAATGTGCCTTTAATGTTTTAAAATAAGTATTTTATTTCACCAAGGGTGCAAAATTACAAAAATACATTAAAAATGAGGAAATATTTTAATTGTAATATATTTTAATATTTTGTTTATATGCTATTTACATTTCAAAATGTATTTTTATTTTGATCGCAAAGCTGAGTTTTCAGTAACATTACTCTAGTCTTCAGTGACACTTCAAAAATCATTCTAATATGCTAGTTTGCTGCTAAGTGTTGAAAACAGTTGCTTCTTAATATTAGTGCTGCTTAATATTTTTGTGGATTTTTTTTTTTTTTTAGAAAAAATAAATAAATAGAAAGTTCAGAAGAAAAAGTACAAAAGAACAGCATTATACATGTTTGTATGTCTCTACTGTCACTTCTGATCAATTTAATGCATCCTTGCTGAATAAAAGTATTAATTTCTTTAATAAAAAAAAAAAATAATAATCTTACTGACCCCAAGTTGTGGAGTGTGTTTTTCCATTTCTTGTTCCAAATCTGAATTTTGGAACACAAAACAATGTTGATTGACTTTCATTGTATGGACAAACACATTTTTAACATATCTTCTTATGAGTGGTGATTCTTCAATACAAGTGGAAACAAAAAAAAGTTGTGAGTAGGATGTTAAATATGCAAAGTGCAATATCCAGGTATTAGTATGCATGAAACATTGAAAACAGAGAAAAGTTTTTGTATTTGCATGAAAAACAGTTTAAACTCCTGGTCCATATACAGCCAACAGCAAAGTTCCTCTGTCACCCACACACACATGCCTGCAGTGACGCCAACAAGTGCACCAGACTCTCATCGTCTGTCTCTTTCTCTGTTTCTCTCCAGTTTAGGCTGCAAGATGCATGTGAGAAAGAGAGAAAGACAGTGACACTTTAAGACACTTGTGCCAGGCTGTTGGCTGCGGTGCAATGTATGTGTGTGTGCTTTTGTGTGCCAATAATGGCCCATGCTTTAGGCTGCAGGAAGATAGTGTGGATGAGGGTCCAGCCGTGGTGCAAGATCACTTTCAGAGCCAACTGTAAGAGTGAAGGCGTGATCTGAACAGCAGGGAAAACCCCAGGGTACTCACACTATTCACCCAGCCAACTGAGAGATGCCTAGGGACACACACAGACCCACAAACAATAGACAGAGAATATGAAAAAAACAAAACATACAGATCACAGAAAACTAAACTTAACACGTTTAACAGCACTGTTATCACCCTATTCAACACCTCATTGTCTTTTTTCTCTTCCACGAGATCCATTCTGCTTCCACCGCTTCAATGAGACCTGAATGGAGTCAGTGAAATAAAGACTTTTAATACAAACACCCCTACATCTCGGGTCTCTTTCTTCATCAGTTATTCCAGTTTAAAAGTCATTCCTCATGCCTGGAAATGCCATGGCCTTTCATATGAGAAATGTCAGTTAGGAGCAGATAAAGTCATGTTTGATGCTTGTTTACACTGCAAACATTTTTTGAAAAATTATTATCTAAACTTTCCTAAATCAAGATACATAATTTTAGATGCAAAAAAACAGGATATTAAGGACCAGATTTACTAAAGAGGGCAAATTAGCGTGAGAACGCAATTCTAAAAAGGTGCAGACGGGAGTGGAAAATTCTGCACTTGATCTATTGATGACGCAAAATTTAAAGAACACAGATGCAGCCAGATCATTTCCATAATGACCAACGCAATCTACCAAGAGCAATGCCCTATTAGCATCTGGTTTTGGACGGTAAATAATGGCCCTAAGTCTTGATATCTAAAACAATATATAAATAAATAAATAATAATATAATATAATATATAATATAATATATATAAAAATTAAGTGAGTTTAAGCTTAAAGGCCCTAATATATTCACAATACTTACAATATATTGCTTAAAGCAAGCAGATTTATGGTATTAAACATAACAAAACAGTTTCAGTGTCAGTTTCGCTTTTAAGTATTACACCTTCAATTTGTAATATAAAACAGCTCTCTAGTGTCATGTTTTCACTCGCGTTTACACTGACGTTGACATCAGAGCACACCAACCTATTACGTAATTGCCACAGACCAATGGTTGTTCGAAAGTGTTTACAAACTGGAGTACACCTTTCCAGAAAGTTTGCTTTTGCAAGCTGTTTTGAACTCCTGAAACAAACTGCAAACGAACTTCATTTTGCCCTGATTTTGTTCATTCTTCGACACTTCAGTATTTCAATTAAGTTTTTCTTTTCTTGTTTTAAAGGTTCACCCAAAAATTTTAATTATCCCATGATTTACTCAACCTAAAGCCATCCTAGGTGTATATGACTATCTTCTTTCAGATGAACACAATTGGAGTTATATAAAAAAATATCATTACTCTTCCAAACTTTATAATGGGAGTGAATGGCGGTCCTGATTTTAAAGTACAAAAAAGTGAATCCATCTATTATAAAAGTACTCCACACGGCTCCTGGGGGGTTAATAAAGGCCTTCTGAAGCGAAGCGATGGGTTTGGAAGAATATCCATATTTAAAACTTTATCTAAAACTAAAATTACTATAGCTTCCAGCAGACCGCCTATGCAAAACGACTTACGGCAAAAACGTACCCCTGATGTGATGTATGACGTAGGATGTAGGAGTAGCGTAAGCTTTGGAGCCTCTCGTAGTTCAAACAAATAGAGCTGGGCAACAAACTTAAGCACCTCTGACATTTCTCTTTAAAAATACTCATTTTAGACTTCTAATTAGCATTCATCTGTAAGAAGAAAGTCATATACAGCTAGGATGGTTTGAGGGTGAGTAAATCATGGGGTAATTTTCATTTTTGAGAACTAACCTTTTAAGCTTAAACTCAATTTTAGTAATAAAAAAAGACTTACTATATTATGTCATTTTGCCTATATCTTGATTTAAGAATGTTTAGATATTTGTACAGAAAATCAAGACAAAATACTAAATAAGAAAATATTTTTTGCAGTGTAAATTACTTCTGCTGTTGTTTGTGCAGAGTTGAAAGTAGTGCACAGAATGGGCCCGGACAGCTTGTTGCATATGGCAGCGTTATGAAACCTGATGGCTGCCTGCAGACAGCATGCTTTTACGAAATGATCATACAAGGTATGACTCATATGAATGTATGTTGATGTGTAATATTGTGGTAATGAATAAACGCTGATGGCATAGTGTTCGGATTGCATGTAAACATGTCAGGGTTTCTAACTGTCAGATAATTCAGATGTAACATGCAATCGTGTCTGTATGCTAACATGTGTGCGTGTATGTGTGTGCATGTTTATTCAGTATGAGTAACTTGTATTGTTGATGATCATATTAGTTTCGACTGACAGGGTGAATGTGTTTGTGCACATGCAACAACCTGACAGATCAAATACTCGGTGTGGGCCCAGAAGCGTAGACAAGCTCAGCCGAAGGCCCCTACCTCTGTGTCATGTCACAGGGTGGGGAGAGAGCGAGAAAGGGGGAAGCATTGGAGCCTGACAGTCTCATATCTCATCAGGACTCAGGATGTGCACTACCGGCATGGCCTTTTTTGAGTTCTGTTGGAGGTGTCCTTCTCACATTGTTCACTCATGTTTTTTGGTTGATGCAGAAAAAGAAAAACAATAACAATTCAATAAAAAGACATGCATTTATAAGACTATTAGCTGAGTTTAGAAACATCTACATGTTTAGGGTAGAAAAGGGCCTTTCAAAATTCAAGCATTTTATAGGCTCCACCTCCACGTTTATTCACTGCATTCTTATGAACTATACCTTTCTAAAGTTTAAGGTCAGAAGGTCATATGCAAGGAAACGTTAAAAGTAGATTATCAGAAGTAGATGCAAGAACACAATAAATGCTGTTCTTTTGAACTTTCTATTTATAAAAGAATCCTGAAAAAAGTATCACACTTCTCACAAAAATATTAAGCAGCACAATTGTTTTCAACATTAATAATAATAAGAAATGATTCTTCAAATCAGCATATTTTAATATTTTCTGAAGGATCATGTGACACTGAAGACTGGAGTAAAGATGCTAAAAATTCAACTTCGTCATCACAACAATACATTTAATTTTAAAATATATTCAAATAGAAAAGAGTTAGTTTAATTGTAATAATATTGCACAATAATACATTTTGTCATTTTTGAATAATGGCTATTGAGTTAAATTGTATAATAATACAGAAACCCAAGATATGACATACACAAACTAAATATATTGCGGTTCATGAATCCTTTCAACTATAGGCATAACTGTGGTCTTCTTTTTAGAAAAGACACCTTTGAATTTGTTGTCCCAAAAATATCAAAGTCATAAAACAATTTTAGTTTTGAAATCTATTAAAAATTATCGTTTCATTTGTAAACATATTTTTTTTTCTTTTGTAAAGTATATGACACCTGAAACTTGAGGCCTGAAAACATACTTTTTTTGCATTTTATGAAACATCTTTTAAGACTGTCATGTTGCATATTATTTTAGAAGAGATTTCCGAAGGACAACTAAAATCCACTCATATACTCCAAGCAAACATTTAGTGTATTTTGATATGCTGCACAGCTCATATTCCCTCTTAATGTAAATTATACATGCTCACAGTCACAAATCTTATTAAAAATGATTGCACAGTCATTTTTTCCCCTTTTTTCATTCTTTTTCAAAGAATCAGATGTCGCTTTGGAACACAGACTTCTGAAACTGGAGAAGAGGTCAAACATGAGGGATGGTCCCAGTCTTCTTTCCATCATCCTGAACATCTCCAGTCATGAGAAAGAAGAGGATGTTTCATGAAGTTAATTTTTCAGCTATCATTGATTATCTCAGTCTATGAGGGTGAATTAGACATTTGATTGACAAATAATCAATCACTGTCTGACGTCTGCATTTATCTTCTGTCCAAGGGGGGCAGTTTTTTTTCTCCCTTCAAGATGGCATATCGTTTTAAAGGAAGGAGAGTGACTTTCATCCTTCAATGCTTATCACACTAAGATCTTGACCTACCCACCCCTCTTTCTCTCCCCAGCCCTTTCTCTTTCTTACTCAATTTGTGAGAGAGCCATGAAAATTCAATCAGTGGTTACTTTGTTACTGAAAAGCAGTGATTCCCAACCAAGGCTACCCCAGAATGTACATAAGCAAGTCCTAGGTTGTACTTTCTACTTTTATTTTGACTTGTCAACCCATAACAACAAAAAATATCATTTTGAATCTTTAATATTTGTCCAAAAATGTAAATAACAAAATAATAATAATAATAATTTTGCATTCAAATATTGATTCTTATTGCTATTATTATTTATTTGTAATTAAGGGCTTAACACATTAAGTGTTAAGTCAATAAAAATGTCAATCATATGTGTAATAATGTGTAACAACAGCAATAAACAATGTTATAAAACATTACAAAAATGTCTCACTGACCCAAAACTTTTGAACAGTTTATATTACAAAATAGATTATACAGTGCATTGCAAAAGTAGTTGCTGCCTTATGTTAAACTTCTTCAAACTTGCTTTACGTTTCACTCCATACACCATAATGACAAAGCAAAAACAGATGTGTGACAGCTTAAGTTGCATAAGTATTAGTACCCTTTTCTGGGAAACTTGAAATTTACCTCAGGAGCATTCCAGTTTCGCTTCTGGCAAATTCAGTTGAATGGACATGATTTGGGAGGCACACACCTGTCAATATAAGGTTTTACAGCTGAAAATGCATATCAGAGCAAAAGCCAAGCCATGAGGTCAAAGGAACTGCCTGTAGAGCTCAGAGACAGGATTGTATCAAGACACAGATCTGGGGAAGACTACAAAAAAAAAAAAATGCTGCATTTAAAGTTCACAGAAGCATGTAGCCTTCATAAACCTTAATGGAAGAAGTTTGGAACAACCAAGACTCTTCCTAGAGCTGGCCTACTGGCCAAGCTGAGCAATCAATGGAGAAGAGCCTTGGTTAGAGTGGCGACCATGAAGCTGAAGGGCAAACATCACAGAGTGGCCAGACTCAAGCCTCTCCTCAATGACGACACATGAAAACCCACTTGGAATTGGTAAAAAAAAGCACCTAAAGGACTCTCTCGGACTGTGAGAAACAATATTCTCTGGTCTGATGAACCTTAGTTCCAAGCATCATGTATGGAGGAAACCAGGCACTGCTCATCATCTGCACAATACCATCCCAACAGTAAAGTGTGGTGGTAGCAGCATCATGCTGTGGTAGGGTTTTCAGCGGCAGGGACTGGGGGACTCATCAGAGTAGAAGGAAAGCTAAACATAGCAAAATATAGAGTTAGCCTTAATAAAAACCTAGTCCAGAGCATTCAGAACATCTAACTGGCCAGAAGGTTCACCTTCCAACAGGATAATAGCCCTAGACACACAGCTAAGACCATGCAAGAGTGGATTATGCACAACTCTG